>OZ010795.1:61768972-62019472 GCA_963932465.1 Maratus speciosus
CGATTTTTGTATACTTTTCTTGATTTTTCGTAGTTCTATTGTGCATCGGCGGCTCATGCAGCGGCGGGAACTCGCTTCCTGCTATGGCGGCTATACGCAAACAGCTGATAACGACAGAATAAGGAAAAACTAATAATTTTAACAAATATTATGATATAGATTAACTCATTTTTAGTCCGTTTAATTGACTGAAGCAGAAATTTATGATGAAAATCAATGTTGGTATAGTATTGAACTAATAATATTGAAGTATTAACATGTGTAACTAGTTTTTGAAATATTAAGATGTATAAGATAGAAGAAAGCTTCGGGATTGGCACATCCAACTAGTTTTTAACTGGCAGTTAGCAAACAACAACGCATGCAGTTAAAGAATAAAGAAAAAACATCTTTACGGCAGAGATTATCAAACACTTTCCAATACTATAGGAGTGTTGTTAAGAATTTTATTTTTATTGGTATATTTGAATGGGACTTGAAATAAATTAAAATACAAATGCTAACAAAACTAAAATTAATTAATTCAAATTTCATTAAAATTTCATTAATTAATTAATTAATGTAAATAAGTGCGAGTAGTAATTCAAAATTACGTCCATTTCTAATCATATCATAATATTAAAATATTTATTTGCTTAAAAGACGTTATAAAAACACATTAAAAGTAAATTAAAAACTCTTTATTATAATAAACTTAATAACTTTATAACTTTATAAACTCTTTATATGAAGTTACTATGAAAAGGGTTGTAGCAAACTATTTCCCGGATATCTTTGAGCATATAAAAAATCATTTAAGAAATTTTGGCTTATGTTTGATCGTGAAGCCGCCTCCGAAATTAAAGATGCTTTTAAGTACTAAAATTGATCCGATTAATAGACATGACCTCTCAGGAGTTTATATGATTCCATTTATTAGGCAGGGGGGAAACAAAAATCATTATATAGGTATAACCCAACGAAAATTCAATATCAGATGTAAAGAACATATAGCGGACATAAAATAGAATATAGGTAATACTGCATTATCCCGGCTAAATCAAATAGAGAACATTAACATACTTTTTAACGAGAGTAAAATCATCTACACGTCTAATTTTTATTTACAATTATTCATAAGAGAATCAATTGGAATTTATTTAAGAGGTTTAGGAGTTTGTAACGATACATTATCTTTTCTTATCCCAAATTTATGGGTTGAATGGTTGGATAAATTACGGCATCGCGACATAGAGGGAACACGAGCAATTGCGAAAATATAGGGCGCGTTACATGATTACTTGTATATTTTCGATGATTTTTTTTCCATTTTTCAGTATGCATTTGTAATTTTTTTATTATACATTCTGACGACGACTCAGAAAATGAGTTGAAACATGTAAATAAAGAGTTTTTAATTTACTTTTAACGTGTTTTTATAACGTCTTTTAAGCAAATAAATATTTTAATATTATGGTATAATTAATTAATATTTGAAAAAACTGAATTAACATCAATTGTCATCCAGTCCGAGTTTAAAAATTTTATTTCAACTTGATAGGATGAATAATGAATATTTTATTAATGATTAAAAATTTGAACAAGATAAATTTATAAATAGATATAGGGAGAGTGTGAGCTAATAGTAGGAATTGAATAAGTTCCAAACCGTTTAAAAATCATGTTAAAAAAAAAAAAAAAAACTGATAAAAAAGCACAATTTATCTACATACGTCACGGAAATTTATTATACGTCATTTTCACTGGCTGGATGTTTCGATAACCAAAATACAACACAAGGAGCAAAGAAAATCTGCACGCACTAATATTAAAGTATAATAAAACCTATTTAAACAGGAAATAAATTTCAATTTTTTTTTTCTTAACCATTTGGAAAAATGGTTATTGTTCTCGTCAGGGTAAGTAAATCAAAAGCATATCTGAACATTTTCATTGGTTTAATCCTCAATTTATTTGTTATCTGATTGGTATATACAGTAATCTGTATTTCCTTTTGGTTTCAACAACGATGGTCAACATAGTGTTGCCACTATAACAAAAAAGTAATAAAAACTACAAAAAAAATTAATAAATCAGAAACAAATTGCATTTAAAGTACATTTTTTTCTCTATCCGACGGTATACAAAGTAATATTGTCGGATGTTTAGAAGTTTAAGAATGAAATTTTATTTAAAATTGGTCGTGAGATTTTTTGGAAATCTGATGATAGAAAAGCATTTTCCCGAACAGCCAATGAAATGCTTGCATAATAAGCAAGTTCCAGGAAATCTTGTAATTTTTACGTGTAATAACACTATTAATGTTTAATTCATGGCGTACGTAATGTATGACCAGCTCCGTAGAAGTTTAAAAATTTACAGTACCGAAAATTGTAAAACTGAAATTTCTTTTAAAATTTGTTCACGATGGTTCCAGGAATGTTATCGTTTAATCCATGGCGTACGTAATGTAGGATCAACTCCGTGCGATATTTTATGTCTTAAATTTTAGTCTTTGAAAGAATCATTTTCCAAATGGTCGTTGTAATTTGTTAAATTGCTATTTTTTTTATTTATTTAAAAGAAAAAATCCAAAATAACTTAGTATTTGATATTTTGCGAAAATTTCTGTAACATAATTTTTCAATAACCAATAGCGTCTTTTATATTTCGCGTGTTCAAATTAGAAACAATTCTTTGATGATTATTTAAAAACATTTTGATTATGACATCATTTGTTTTCCTTCTTCTTCTTTTTTTTTTTTTTTTTTTTGCTTTTTGTTTAATTATTTTAAATGAAATCGGAACAATTCCGTATAGGGGCCTTGGAGATGCAGAGAAAAGGAGTTTGGTGAGATCGGTAAACTTTCCATGCATATTTTCTAATAACCTATCCAATGTTTGAAGGAACATATGTCATATACGCACCACGTTGGTGCGATTTTTTTCAAACGCCAATTTGGCGAAAACCTCGTTTTCAGTTACCATTTACGTTGCCAGATTTTTAAAAAAGGGAATAACAATAAATGAAAAAATGTTTAATTAATAACTATAGAACAAAACAATTTATATAATTATCTACAAGTATATGTTTAAAACGCGAAGCGTTTTCTTTCGACAGTCCGTGAGAAGAAACTACTGCATCAAGTTACACCAATATTTATTTAAATGAAAGATATTTGGCCACATACTTGTTATCGTCCATTCCTTTATTCAAATATTTTAATAATTAGCCGTAATGTTAAATTAAAATTCTACAGTTGCGCATGCGCAGTATATAAGTACAAGTTTGCATTTGTAGAGACGCGTTGTGCATGCGCAAAAATGTTCGCTCAGTTGAACAATCACAACAGAAGCCGAAATTGTTTTAAGTTCGTCTGCTATTCGATCTTACTGTAAACAAGCTTTTCTATCTTTCATAAATTTAATTTTATTTGGCTCTTTCAGCATTATTAACAATTAAAAAATATATTGTATCTATATTAAGAGCTATAAAAAGTTTATTTTAGGGGTGTCATATTGTTTTGGCCATATTACACACAGGAGATAAACACAGTTATTTGAGGCTAAAAGTTATGTCTGGTGATCCGTCTTATGAATTGTCGATAGTTAGATACGAAGATTCGGAAAGTAGCATATTAAGTTGTAGCTACTTCTTTGAAAATATAAGGTATAAATATTAAAACACAAAACTATTTCTGTAAGATCATAACTAGAATTCGAGACATGTATTCGAGATATTCGTATGCGTCAACTGTTTTTTGAACGTCTTCAATTTAGGAGAAAGTAAAGCGAGTTCTCGCTACCGTAGCGGGTTAACACTCTACTTTAAAGCTCTGAATTTTTGTAGAGGACGCAGGTTTGAACCAAAGCATGGCAAAATGTGTAATAATTTTTGTCAATAATTCATTTCAATAACGACATATTTTATTAGGAAGAGAAGTTATAGGATTTTTATTTTATTATTTTTTATTATTTGAATGCCTTACAATTAAATATAATTTAACATGCAATGACATTTTGAAAAAAGTAAGATTTTATATTTAAAATATTTAAGCTGAAATATTTTACAGGTAATAATCAATTAAATAGATTGAGCTGATCCAAAATGTTCGTTATATTTTCTGACCATTATCAAGAATATATATGTGTGTGTGTCAGAAAGAAAAGTTTGTCATTCATTTGCGTATAAAAAAAAAGGAAAGAAAAAAAACAAGATTCGTATAAGATCTATAAAAGAAATTACATTGATATTCAGGTTTATTATTTTAAAAATGTATAAAAATGCAAAATAAAATTCAAGTAATAAAAAATATGTATTGTAAATCGTTAGATGCATCAAGTTTAGAATTTAGGTTTTTAGAGAGTAAGACAGATAAAAATAAAATTCATGGTAGCTTTTAATGTCTCTGTAGTTCTAATAAATAAAAAAAAATGAAAATAGATATTGTTATTAAAAAAATATGAATTCGTAGTAAGTAAAAATAAATTATCGACCAGGTGTTTTGTTAAATTTCTGATAAAAAGCAAGCATAATTAGTTGTAAATTATAAAATTAAGATTATTTCCCTCCATTGAATAAGTTAGATTGGCAGCACCATCTATTGCCTTAAAGAAATAAGAATCACTTATGCAATATAGAAATTCGTCACGTAATTCGTCATTCAATAATTAATTTAAAAGCAACTAATACAAAATTCAAGAATTTTTCTAATGAAACATTCGAGTTTTTTACCGTCAAATCTTGACGGGCACTAACTAGTAGAAAATAAAATAAAATAAAACAAACTGGTTTTTTTTTAAATAAACAACAACAACATCCGGGTTACCATATCAAAAAAAAAAAAAAAAAAAAAAAAAAAAAAAAAAAAAAAGACACTTTGTCGCCAGTTAAGTACACCGGTGCGTATCTGACATTGGCGTCAGGAAAAATCGTGTCAACGTAGTGCGTATATGACATATGTGCCACAATGTGTACATGGTAGGGGAAATTAAACGCAATAATAGTACTAAGAACAGCATTGATACAACTGTATAAGAGTTATAATAGTGATATAAAATTGGCTTTGAGCAAACAAGCACACAAGGAGTATTTTACATATGTTTCGAGTGAAGCTCGATTATTAAGGAACTAATTAATTATACATGAAATAGATCTATAAACAGAAGTTTAAATTCAATTGTAAATATTTGCAACCCCCCCCCCCTCCCAAAAAAATACTGCAATAAAATTAACTTTTTAAAATGGGAATTTGGTTGTAAACCGGATTACGAAGCATTCCTATAACATTTGAAGTAAATACGACACTTTACTTTTTTAGCTGGGTTAAAATTTAGCAAAGAGTATTTTTTTCGCCAAAAGTAGTTTTTTTTTTCTTCTTGTATGTGCAATTTTGAAACAATTCTTTGATGTTGGAAGAAAATATTTTGACTTATTATTACTTACATATATTTTTTATTTTTTATTTGCACTTTAAAATAAATGAAACACAGTCGTGTTTTTTAAATGTATTTAATTCAAGTATTTCAAATGAAAATAATTCATTACGAAAGTTGGCGATTTATCTCCTGTATCCGGCAAAGTACCTTATTACCATTTGTACAATTCCCTTCACTATCCTTCAATGTTTTATAGGCTTTGGAATCTTTTAAAAAAATTTGACCAAATTCGGGTTTAAGAAAGTGAGATATTTCTGCCAAATCATATAAACGACTGTGAAAATAAAACTGAAGAATTATTAAACTGGTTTATGTATGTATTTTAAAAAATACATCTGCTAAAAACGTCATAAATAAATAAATATATTTTTATAATAAAATTTAAACGGCTCGTGTATCTACGTATATGCTAATATTATAAATCAGTAACGTTTGTGTGTTTGTGGAGTTTAATCTCTGAAATTACCTAGCCAATTTAGTAAATAATAGTTTGAATATCATGGTACCATCTTTGCTCCAACAAAGACTATATTTTATGTTGGTACAACAACCTCCATGTTTGCAGGAGCAGAGAGGTTATAAAATTGCGAATTATGTGATATTGTTTGATCTAGAAATTTGAAATTTTGTGCGGTGATTTCATTTAAGATGTAAATACTCGTTTTGAGCGCTTTCTACAGGTTCGAAATTTTAGAGTTAGAAATAAACGTAAAACGTTCTAGAAAGTTCCTAAATCACGATTTATTTGAAATTGTTAGAGAAAGAAATTTTGAAATTTCACATAGCTATTACTTTTAAGACGTAAATGCCGGTCATTAAAAAAAAAAAAAAAGTGCACCATAAAAAAGGAATCTAATCTTCGATTTCTGTTATACTGTTGGGTCTAGAAACTTGGTATGGTAGTAACTTAGAAGATCTAAATGCTCGTTATGGAACGAATTCAACCTACAAAGCTCGCATTAGAATGGATTCTAAAAAATTCGAAATTAAGAAGAGTAATTAAAGCGGACAAAGTTCAAAAGGTGATCTAAATAACGAAGTACATGGAATTAAGAGGAATATAAAGATAACAATTTGCATGAATGTTGCTTTTAAGATGTAAATACTTGCAATTGAACAATTTCTAAATATTTCGCTACGCAAAATGATGCAGGAACAAAAAACTTTTTTTTTTTTAATTTCTGTGCTTCTGCTGACTCAAAAACTTTTTATCGGGTTGACATTTTTAGACGGGATGCTTTTAAGATGTAAATGCTCTCTAACAATGACTTCTAAAAAATACAAAATTTAAAAAGATGAAATGAACGGTAAACGATCTATGCTACCATTCATTTTCATTGTTAGGTATAAAAACGTGAAATATTTAATAATACTACCCCCCTCCCCCCAAAAGAAAACATGCAATGTGAATGGTACAAAACGGGCATTGAATAAAATTGTGTAAATATTGAATAAATGCCGGTATGAAACAGTGAAAGTACTTGTCAAAACGTTGCTTCTCTGGGCTCTCTGGGCGTATTCTCTCTCTCGCCAAGGCCCCTAATAGAGGAAAGTGATTGTTTGAATTTCATGTGATTTTTTTTTTTTCAGCTTCGTTAATCTAGAGATTTTATCATAAGGTCATTTTCTGAATTGTCATTAGACGATATTTTATATAGTAACTTATTCGAGTATTTTTTTTAATCGGGTTAATACTGAAGTATTTTAGCTTGCATGGTTTGTTGAAAAATATGTATGGATTTGTAAATTGTTCGAAATGACATTTTCACAGCTCAAAGGTTATGCAGACAAGATATTCCAGATCTCGTGTCATAACGTACGCTGCAGTCAATGCCGATTTGTTTTATTTAATGCATGCTAACTCGTGGTACATCTCACCTTGTCGAGAATATGTTTGAAAACAAAACAATACAGCGTATGTAGCGGCCAGCATATACTAATAATTTAAATCCGATCGAGCATATCTCTAACACACGCGAACAACACATTGCATGACTCCATTGACGTGTTCGGGACTTTGATATATCACAGTTTTAAGAGACAATTCCCTAAACTCTTATCGACAACATCATCGCGTACATGGAAAACAGATATTCAAGGGTATTTACTATCCAAGTGGGCCACACGCCATATAAATGTCCTTCATTCTCTTCAAACATCATTTTTTGTCATTTAGAGGTAATCAAATTGGTGCGAAATGTCTGTTTATGTTTTTGACATACTTTCAATGAGTAAAAATTCCGATGTAAGATATTTAGTATGTTATTTTCTCTATTAATTTTAATATTTTGCGCACTTTCAAATTTATACCCATGGACGGCTGTTTTGCAGGTTTTCATTGCCATTTTTTAACAGCCTATATTATATATCTATATATTGTATACAGTGTACATTATTGTTTATAGCATTTTATAATTCTGCCATTCAATTTGCTCATTTTCATCATTTGAATTTGTGGTCTGTTCGATCAGACCTGCATCAGACTGCAAAGTATCAGACTTTTATTGGTGATTCTAAGGCAACGCCACTGTACCCATTGGAGAGCTTAATGCGCACGCCTCAATTTTATCCACAATTCCAGTGAGCCAGTCATTGCCTGCTTCCACCGAGTGAGGTGCTGTCATACGTATGCGTTGGATTTTTATTTCTCTCAATTTGACTGAACAGGTTGAATAAAGGTACTGCATCAAATTTTGTCAAAGCTTGATGAATCTCAAAGCAAAACAATTCGTAAAATTACAATTCAACACACCAAATAATAATGTACTTCGTTTAAATTTCTTATATAAATATTTTAATCTATTCCTTATTCAAATGTAAAATTTTAAGGTAAATTTACAATACGTTTGCTTTCATATTATACGTAGAGAAAAAAATGACATTTACTTGCGTTTTGTGTCACACATTTCTTTACAAATAAATAGTTCTCATTTTTTTTTCAAGAAATAATAATTAAAACAAAATTACAGAACAATGTGACTTTCTAAGAATTCTAAAATATTACCATTACTGATAATCTTATTTAACTGCTTTATAAATATTAAATGTAATTGTTAATATCTATTTTTTTATGAGAGTTAAAAATTCTGGAATAAACGTTATGTAACCAAGGTAAAGGCATTATTAAGGTTTTATATGAAAACAATGTCCCATATAAATTAAAGCATCTTTAAAACATTTTTATATATAAATTTGTTGAATCAATATCATTGCGAAGATCACTTGTAATAGTTCGTGGCCAAACAAGAAAAAAATGCGTTATTCCCCAAAATTATAATACATTTCAAAAATATTGCAAAAAAGTCTTGATCTCTCAACCAAAAAAATAAGATAATCTTTTTCAATCCAGATATATCAAACGGCATGGCAGACTCGAAAGTTGTGATTGATTGTTCTTCAACAAAGGGATTTAAAAACTGAAATATGTCAAACTCTAAAAAGTAATTTAATACAGAGGTATTTACATATTTAGAGGTTTTTAAGTTATTACATAGTATTAAAGTATATAGAACCGCGTACATATGAAAATTTATTTTATATAGGAAAAAACTATAGAAAAATTTTGTTATTGAAATCTAATTTGTGGTATTTACTTTATTTAAATTGTGGAATATTTTATTTTCACAACGATTATGTTATTATATTATAATTTCGTTCTATTAGTGAATGTTACATTAAGACACTTTTTATAGCTTCAAAAATGATTTTGCTAACAAGCATCGCAGATTCAATCGAACGAGGATTGTATGTAAAACTATATTTTTTTAAATATTAATTTAATATTATCACATAAAATAAATTACTTCTCAATTAATTATCTATTTAATTCATTTACACATATTTTAAAATGTTTTTATTTGCAATGATACTTACTTTACCTACTTTATTCCATATCAAATTTGGCATAATACTAGCTAAAATAAATAATTATTTATATTTACATAAATGTATTAGTTTCCTTATGTGTAATAGAAAATTGTGTGCTTAGTTAGAAAATATATGTTTTTATTATATTTAAAAAATAATCATTCATAAAATTTATTTAATTACTTGTAAAAATATTCAGACTCTTGTAGTGCTGTTTTATATTATTTATAGCAAGTATTAGTAATCACCAATTTAATCATCAATTGCACCAGAAGTTTAAAAAAGCAATGTAAATGTAAGACAGATTTTATGTATTTCAAAATTATATTTTTCACAAATTGTGATGAGAGTCAATTACTTAAAAAAATAGCAACATATTTATTTTCCGAGTTAAAATATTACACCTTTTATTTTACAAAAGTTAACTGAATTGCATTTTACTGGAAAAAGAAATAAATGATAATTAAGTGAATAATAAACATTAAAGAAAAAAACTTCATATGTAACATTAAAAAATGGGTAATATAATAAATTTCTATGTAATGAAAAAATTAAGAAGATATATTTTTTAATATAGTAAAATGTTAATTATGTCATGTATTAAAATTGTTTTTGCATTTTTCTTTTATTTAATAAATATGCGTCAAAAATCTTAATTTAAAGCGAAGGAACTGAAAACTGTCGCATCAACGACAAAGATAATTGTCAGTTACAATTTGTAACAAGAGATAGAAATTGTTTTTGGCAAAATGCCACTCATGTGACTAGATCAACCCTTTAAATTAATTTTACTGAAAAAAAAATAAATGATAATTAAGTGAATAATAAACATAAAAAAAAAACTTCATATGTAACATTAAAAAATGGGTAATATAATAAATTTATATGTAATGAAAAAATGAAGAAGATATATTTTTTTAATATAGTAAAATGTTATTTATGTAATGTATTAAAATTGTTCTTGCATTTTTCTTTTATTAAATAAATATGCGTCAAAAATCTTAATTTAAAGCAAAGTAACTGAAAATTGTTTCATCAACGACAAAGATTAATTGACAGTTACAATTTGTAACAAGAGATAGAAATTGTTTTTGGCAAAATGCCACTCATGTTTCTAGATCGATTTTTTAAATATTTGTAATTCTACACCACTGCATCATTTGTGATTGTTTTTTAAGTCTAGTTTCGGTTTGTAATTTTTATTTTAATTTTTTTTTTGTTTTTATACGTTATAGAAAACTATCTAAATAACTTGGTAAAACATAATGGTTATCTTCTTCATATTTAAGTATATATTTTAATTTATAATAAATGTATACATGGCTAAAAAAGTATAGATTTTTGTTTTTATTGTGGAATCATATGTTCCTATTTCATTAGATATATAACAACCAAAATTTGCATTCTTAAAAAAAAAAAAAAAAAAAACAGTGTACGTGAAATTTTCTTATTTTCTGTAATATTACTTATTTAACCCTTAACCGGAAACGTACCGTCTGGGAGACGGTTGCGTCTACATATCTACCCCTTACACAAAAATGAACGCGTCCCCAATCTTATCACGCAATCTAATCCGTATGCTATTTGTCCTCTGCCTCCCCCACCCATTTGCAACACCTGCGCATTTTTAATGAAAAATATAATGAGAAATATAATATAAATATAATGTAAAATTATTTTATTTTCAACGCAGTCTATCAGACGGCGTGTTTCCGTTTATGTAATTTTTTGCCCTGGGATATTGATATGGAGGGGATATCAAAGCGGTTACGCTACAGTGATAAATACTTTGAAGAAACTGTTTTGCGATAGTTTGATGAAGTTGGAAGTGACATAAGCGATGTTGAAAGTATTTCAGATGATGAATATATAAATTCTAAACACGAAAGTGGCTCAACATTGTCAGATAATGTATAAAAATTACAGATATCTAGATCATGCTTCAATATTGACTATTAAATGTTTTGTTAATTTTACTGTTTAATATTTTTTTCTAATTCATATTGTACCGAAATATATAAAAATATTAGCATTTATTTAATTATTATGTCGAAAATGTAATATTTTGAACAATAATGTGTAATTTAAAAATATTTTCTGTCTCCGACATTCAAAACTTATTTTTATGCTGTTATATTTAAAAATTGGTCCTGTTAATGCATATCTATTAAGGATTAAGTGTTTAGGCTCACTATTTGGTAACTTATTAAGAGTTATTTTCTTTTTTAAAAAATATTGCATTTTTTTTTTTTTTAATTTAGCAGTCTCACAGACGGCATGTTTCCGTTTGTGCACGGGAATTTCATGTTTCCGGTTAAGGGTTAATGAAATTTGCGTCACTGGTATATATATATATATATATATATATATATATATATATATATATATATATAATTATATATATATATATATATATATATGGTATATATATATATATATATATGTATATATATAATTATATATATATATATATATATATATATATATATATATATATATATATATATATATATATATGTATATGTATACATATATATATATATATATACTATAAAAAGAAATACTCTAGGAAAATAGGCCAAATATGCTGTATTAGTGAATTCCGAATGATATTTCTTCCTACAACAAATATTTTCATCAACTATTCCAGTTCATTAACCGCATTCTTTAAGATTGATTGAGATTTAACAATGAATCCGATATCTTTTTATGTATGAAATTAATTTCGTAATTTATTGGAAGCTATTTTATTCAATAGATTTTCATTATTGAAATTTTATGTGCCTTTGTTCAATTTTGAATACAATTTTATATCAATTATTTTGAGTTTGATATCGTTTACTTGAAATCTAACATATTTTCTTGAATATATCTCATCTTCATTACTAATTAGTCACTAACTAAGGTAAGATTTGAGCACGGAAATCGTTATTTAATTTATAGTATTTAGTTCACTTTATATTTCCTAATCATTAAAAATATTTAAAAAAAAAAAAAATTGATTTTTTTTTCTGTTTTTTACATAATGTTATGTAGGATTAAGGAAGAAAAAATGCAATCAAGACATAGTCGTTGAAAAATGATGGCAGATTTTTTTAAAAATTCCTTTACTGTATTAAATTGTAACCATATAAGACAAAAACACTGAATTACGTGATTAGAATATATTGTTTTCATTATTGTCTATTGTCATTATTTGACAATTCAAATTATAATTGAAAATTCCAAGATGAATCCTTTACAGTAACTAAAAATTCTCAAAACTTGAAAGGCATGACATGGGGAAATTTATATATCTATTAATCACAAAGCTGCATGTCTTCAATTAGAATGTACCTATAACTGGTTTCTAATTTTAACGAAGAAAATTATTTTGAAGCAAAAAATAATAAGTTCCGTATTATGTAATTAAAGTCATGCAGATCAAGTTAAATTTATTATTCAGAAAATAACTTGTATTTGAAAATATATTACATTTTGAAATATTTACTGAAATAAGAATTGTACAATGTGAGAAATATTTTTATTTTGATTGATTTTAATTTTATACACATTGTTGCACACAAAATCCTAACAATGTGCGTTTTTTACAATGCGTATATTTTAATATTCTACTAAGACTCTGATTAAAATTCCATATATTTTATTTTATATTATACAATCATCATGAACTATCAAAATTTAAAAACCGCTTTTATATTCCACTTGTTATAAAATAAAAATAATCTGGAACCTTTGATTTTGAGAATATTTTGTAAATATTATGCTTGTGAGATATATTATATAATTTACAATATATTTGTATTTATTTAATGGTTTTTATAGAGTTTTAATTTCGTATATTAATTATTACATTTGTTATTCAGTCTTTCTTACATATGATAATTAGAATTTGTTGAAATTTAATATTTAGAAGAAGGAAACTATTATGCGTTTGATAAAAAAAAGAATTAAAAATGCATTCAACATAAATTATGAAACACTTTCCAAAACTGTCAGACAATTTCAAAGTCATTTCATTATTTCATAAGATTAAATAAGGTATCTAAATAAACAACATAGAAAACAAATAACATAATTAAAAATCCATTTTCAGAATTAAATTCTATAGAAGCAAATTGTGCTTAGCCATTTGTGCTGCCTTGCATGTTATAACAATATTTTCCGCAACTTAACGCAGCTTTATAAAATATATCGTTCCTTCTGATCCTTGTTACTGATTTATTGTTTTATGTCTTTAAAAATAAATAGCAAATGCTTCACTCCTCATAATCTACAGTAAATAATATGTAATAGTCGTTACTCATGTATTCCAGTTACATTACGTATGGAATAGTGTAATATCACTAAAATACACAGCAAAAATATTTCACTATGTATCATCATGTAAAAAAAAAAAATCTGCATGCTTGTAAATAAAATATTCATGCTACCTTTTTAATATTCTTTATTCAGGATTTAGTAGTCCACATATGTAAGACATATAACTAGCATCGTATTTAAAAGGAGTAGCATCATTAATATACACGAAACCAATTTTACTATTCACCCTAATAAACAGAATTAATATTTCAGTGAACAATGAAAAAGGTACATCAATATTGTTAGAATTTATGTATATCTACGAACGTAAGAGAACGATAATACAGACATGCAGACACGTAAACCAACGTTAACTATTTTAGAATGTTTTAAAATGTCCATTCCAAGATTTTGCATTCCTTAGTCCGACTATTATAATATTTTTAGAGTATGCAAAATAAATTTTCATTTCTCCTTAAATTTATCCGAAAGTTTTTGTAATAGGTAACTTATAATCAATCATATTATAACTTGTCAATATTTAAATTAACAGCAATCTTTGATATATTTGTATTTAGTTACATAAAATCCCTTATATTGAGATTAAAAAAAATCGTGAAAATAAATTTATACAACAAATGCATTTTTTTTAGTCTTCCTGTTTAAGTTAAAAATGTTATAATTTTTTTCAACTCTTACGAGAAGTCCTTTAAAAGCAAATGATTGAAAAATTAATGATTCATAACATTTAATTTTCTGATGTGCAGAAAAATATTTTATGCGAAAAAATTACCTTGATTCAAAATTAATCTTTGCGTCAAACAATTATTCTTGTATACAATAATGTATTTTATCATTAAGTAAAACGTTATACTTAAATAATAAATTTATGCGATGTACCATATATTTTATATCAAAAGTAATTTAATGGAAATGTATTTTATTTTAAATATTTTCAATAGAAAATAAGTGAACAGCAGTTAACTTTAAAAAGTGTTTAACTCAAATTAACCATTTAAGATAAATTTTAAAATTTAGATGCGCTTAGAGCCAATATAAATCTCATATTTAAAATAATTAATTTTTAATGAATATATGTTACAATCAGTATACATTTACAATATCTTATCAACATTACATATATAGTATTATTTATACTGAAATACCACTTATGCTATAGGAAAAAGTATATATACTTAAGATGAAAAATAATGTATTTATTTTAATTTATTGACTTTATTTACCCAAAAATAATATAAAAGAAATTAAAATACCACAACGATTGCAAAAAAAACATAAAATTAAGTTCATAAAATTGTCAAATTCGAGCATTAAATATTAACTTTTTGATTTTAAAAATTAAACTTGCAACATGTCCCCTTCCCCCAAAATGCAACAAAATATATTTGACAAAAATCAATAAAATATAAAAGAAAATTGTATTACAAAAAAATTAACTTTAAACTCTCAAATTTATTTTCGTCAGGTGGAGCGTCTAATTTTATTGCTTAATATTTTAAAATAAAATGATATTTGTTGGTTACTGTCGTAGAAATTTTAAAACATCATAAAAGTAAACGGCGAAGAAACATACGTTTCTATTAAACTTAATTAATTTTTTATATATGTTTTTATCGGAGAAACGTGTCACGAACTTGGTCATAAAACAATGTTATAAATTATTTATTAAAGTATTGCTGTACGCGAAAACAAATTGAATTTATAATATAATTTCACGCAACATTACTTCCAATAATAGAAGAAAAATGAAATTTTATTTTTGTCCTATTGAAAACCCTTTTTTTAGATAATAAAATGAACATTTCGAGTAAATTTTTAAATTTATGATACATTTATGTATCAAATTACTTTGAAATTTTCTGGTTATAAATAAAAACTGTATCATATTTCTTTTTTAGTTATAGTAGTTGCGTGGCAACTAGATGTAACTCCTCGTTTTGAATTTCATGAGATTATTCTATACGTATGTGGAAAAAGAAATTTAACTTAATTTAAAACTTGGAAAACAATTATGGTATTAATTTTATTAAATACACTATTTCAAATAAAAAATTATATTTACAATTTAAGTCAAAAGCTTTCCCTATAGAAAGGCACGTATTATATAACTTTATTTGGCAAAACCTATTTTTTCTTCCAAGATTTGGCTTCTAATTCGGTCCGGATGCTTGATAAGTGAAATAAAATCCCTGCAGCTCGGCCTACATGTTACCGTACCGTACCGGCCTACATAGTACATTCCGAAGTTAAGTACTAATTTAAAAAAAACGAAACCTAAAAATCAAGATTAGAGATAAACCATGTTTAACAGTTTTATATGGCCGCTTCTGACAAGTTTTTAATTTCATTTTTCTGTAAAAGCTTGTTTTATCAAAATCATATTAATATGATAATATTTCTTCAAGCTTCTTTTTAATTTTTTTCTGTAATAGTTGATCGTATCAAAAACAAGTCAGTATAAAAGTTTTATACTGACTTGATAAGTAAAGATATATATATATATATATGTGTATTATGTTTTTAACTGGGGGTGGTTTTGGGTTTTAGGGATCATGATAGGCGTAGATCTGCACAATTTTTTCCGAAATTCCAACATAATGGGGAATGTAATAGGTATTTCTTATGAAATCTACCTAATAGAACTGAAATATTAAAAATTTCTTCATCATAAATAATGGAAGACTTCTTAAGATAAAATAAATTTAGTAATTATATTATTACCGGGTGCCTAGTTATACTTTTATAAGCATACTGTAGTGAGTTTTGAGATTTTGCAATCAATCGTGGTGCACTAAATTCTGTGATTATTGCATGAATGATTCGTATTCTTGTATACGTTTAATTTTCTAAACGTAAGCACGAATCTAAGATAATAATAATTTGTAACATTTTTTTTCAATAATATGGTGCTTACATATGTGTAATTGTGTAGTTTCTAGTTATATTCCTGTATGAGAGGGAATCGATGAATTTTCGAAATAATCTTTCCTTCAGGTATGCAAGTTCTATACGTGTTACTTTAATCGGAGTTTCCATTTATAGTGATTACATATTAAATGTTTCTTAGCTTCCTGTAAAACGAACTGATATGTTATATTGGGCTGAGATAATTGGATTGTATGTAATAGTTTTTGGAGAAAATGATTCAAAAATCACTTTTTAGAAATAGTGAGCTAAACTTTAATTGACTATATTTATATATAGCCACCCCAAGGCTAACAGTTTCTATTACTGCTGTAAATAAAATGCTGTTTTTTTGACAAGGCATCTTTTTACGGAAACAGTCCGTGAGAGTATGTCACTATACTGTTAAGAATTGGTCAAAAAGCAGCTGTTTTATACTAAAAAACGAAGCCAAAATATAAACACTTACTTATTATATATAAAAAAAATGATTTTTCTTTCTCTTATAGAAAAATTAAAATTTGAAAAAAAAAAAAATAGTGAGACTTTATCTTCCACTGCTTGCGAAGGCAAAATCTGGAATTTACATCAATTCACGTTCAATTTTGTTAATATTCAAAAGATACTCTTTATGGATATTCTCATTTATGAATGACATTCCTTAACACGAGAGTAGTCGCTTCTTTTTTTAGAACGTTAGTAGTCGCGTTCAGTATATTTGCCGCGGTTACCAGTAGGCCGAAAACGTAGGGGAAATTTGCCGGTGCTACTAGAAGATCGATAACGGAGAACTTAGGTTAAAAATACTGACTGAACGTCTAAAGATTACAGCAATTATTTATTTTACATCATTTTACAGCAATTATTTTTTTTATTTAAGTATATACAAATGTTTTTATGAAACCTTTCTTAGTTTTACATAATATATTTAAAAGCAAATAGTAAATGATTTGATTGAATCTTTTAATGTTAATATTAATCAATAATTAATAGGTTAAATTCACAAATATATATCTCAATTAATAATAGGGGTAATTTTTTTTGGAAGGACAGCACCGCAGTTTTGTTGGTTTTTATGATACTCCCGCACTAGGTTCCAATTGAAGATTGAAGTTGAAAATATTACATCATTTATTTATATAAATTAAATAAATTGTATATTTCCGTACATGATATTACTACTATCAATATTCAATTCTGATCCTTAGAATCCTTATATATATATACAGGGTGATTCATAAATATCGAAACAATAGGTTATTTCCTTAAATATTTCCCCTAGAACCATACTTCCAATTGCAAAGTTTCATAAAAAAATGTGCAAAATTTAATGACATAAGTTGCAACTCCATAGGGGGTCTATTTGAAAAAAAAAAGAAAATTAAATTTTTATATAGCCCCCGTAGTGTAAAAATTCCAATCAAGAAGACTTTCCTTATCCATTCCTGAATTAAGCACAAAGAATTCCATCTTCATATCTGAAAAACTCGCAGAGTTATGGGCGTTTAAATAATTCATCACATTTTAAGGGATTACATACAAATTGAAATGCGTGCAATCGAAGAAACAATGTTAGTTTAAGAGTTCTAGGAAACATGTAAAAAATATATTTGGTAAGCTAGAATTTTGATTTTTTTTTTCTTTTTTTTGTGATGGTTAACCGTATAATTTGCAAACAAAATCACATCCTAATATTTCACATAAAGTTTTTTAAAAATTTAAAAGTTTAGTATTTTTTTATTTAATATCGAGTTTATAACTCGAAACATTATTCATCGGATTTCAAATTTGTTTCCTTTAATTAAAGAGGAAAGTATAATTTTAGTTTTGTTTCAGGAATTTTTTCAATTTTAATTTTAAAAATATTAAAAATATTTGCTTAAATAAATACGTAACTTATTTTTAAAAAAATCATATTTTCAAAAGTATTTTTTTTTCAATTTGCCGAAACAAAATTAATGTAAAATAATCAAAAAAGACATGTTCCAAGTTTGCACCTTTTTAATTTACGATTAAAAAAGCATCATGAAGAAAAACGCATTTAAAGTTTTAAACATTGATTGGCTACTAATAAAATATTTAAATGCATTTTAAAAAATTGCACGTGAAAAAGTTGCTTCTTTCGGTAGCTTAAACTTCCAATTCAATTTAACTTTTGCCGTTTCCACCACCTTTTTGTACTACTTAAATGACCATAAATAAATATTTAATGTAGATTTTGAAAGAATGTTTTTTCAAACATGCCAATTAAGAGTTTTTCATAATTTTAGCCCTTACAAATTCAGGCTTTTTATCGCCCCGGCGAGGCCGATAAAAAAGTCTGTATACTGGGGCCGGGCCAGACCCGGGATTTGCGAGTTTTTTCTGAAGACTCGGCCAGGCCGAGCCGTTCGTATTTTTTCATATCGAAGCGTGTGTTGGTGTGATTTATGACGGCCAATTATCTATACGAGGGATGCGGGCCCGAAACGGGGGGGGGGGGGAGGGTGCATCTGTGGAGGTTTTTCTAAGGGAACCTAACCCGTATTTACGCAAGAATATCCAAGGCTCGAAGAAAACCACTGAAAACTCCGAACGATTGGGCCGAAGGACACGATTGGGTTCGAACTCAGCATGAGAGCAGAACCTCTCGGCCACTGGTTATACCGAACCGGGACTGGCTTCCTTATTCCTAGGTCTCCCCAGGACGAAATTTTCAGTCCCGTTCTCGAGACAACCCATATTAAAATCATTAACTCTGACTGACCTAACCCGTTCAAAAATAACTAAAATTTGGCTCAGCCCAAAAACCTTTACAACAAATGCATATATTTTTAGATGGCCATTATTTTACAATAAAATTTTAAAATTCCTATTTTTAAAGGATAGTAGATTTAAGGCAAAAAATTTAAAATACAGTAAAACTAGTGAAAAAAATCTGCCTATGACGGAATCCTCTCTTAAACGGAAAATCTCTTGATCCATGGAAAAAGAATATAATAATGCCTGAGAAAAAATAGACTACATTTACAACTCCTAAGAAGGGAACTTGTCTATAACGCTTTTTTTTTTCTTTCCTATGTGATTCCATCTTAAAAGATTTTACTTTATAGCATTTTTCATTGTCATTCTTCACACTTGGAATATGGATTAACGTTATTAAAGGAGAAGTAAATCATTTACATATAAATAGAGATTCATTAATAAAACAAATAAACACAGCTTTTGGCACTACTTTAAAAATAATAATTATAAACATGAAAAAAAAGATATAATAAGTATTTTTGGTCAGAAATCCTCCATACAAAACAACTTTTAACCATATCGATGTAAAAATCTATGTAGAAATTGAGTCAGGCCGGGCCAGGCTACGATTTGAACTTTTCTACAGGCAGAGCCGATCTTTTTTTCCTATGGGTCTGTTCGGGACCGAACCTAGATATTTCGACCCGTGCAGACCTCTAGTGCAGACCACCAGCATACTTTGAAAACAAGTTTAACGTAAAATCTATACGCTGCCATTTTATGTCCAAAGGAGAGGCACTGCATTATATCGAGATTTAATAATGTACAATTTGTGGCTGATCCCTATCTTGCATTCAAAATGAGTCAAAAACTCGTCACTCAGAGACATGGATAAATGGTGTAAGTCACGAATTTTGGATTTTGATATCTCTGCGAATTTTAAAGATATCGAGATGATTTTTTTTTTGTGTTTAATTCAGGAATAGATAAGGAAAAATTTCCTAATTGGGAATTTTACTCTACGTGGCCCGTATAAAAATTTAATTTTTGTATTTTCTCATATAGACCACCCATGGAGTTGAAACTTATCTCATGAAATTTTGCACCTTTTTTTATGAAACTTTACAATTGGAAGTATGTGCCTAGGGGCAATATTTAAGAAGATAGCCTATTGTTTCGATATTTATGAATCACCCTGTATATATATAACTATTAATTAAACATTACCGAACACCCACAAAAATTGTGATAGTATGAATGAATTGACAATAATAAAGTTTCGACGAAACACACTGAATGGATACCAAAAACATAATATACAAGCTGCTATGTATAAAATAATGTCTCTTATACTATATAACAAATATATATATATATATATATATAACAATTTTTCGTTATATGGTGATTCGGAATTGTGGATTAACTTCGATGTCATAGTAGATGAATAATCAATCTGGATATTAGAAGGTTGTTGCAGTCATCGAGTGGAAGGCCAGATAACACATTTCAATTCCAATAACGATCCAGTGTAGGTTTCTCCGGAATAATCGAGAATATTCGTAATTTAAATTCAGGCTTTTATTGAAAGAACTTTCGGCGTTGCAGTTTCCACCGATTCAAATTTAAATTAATCCATCGCTACTTAGTATGGTAAGCAATTCTAAGCAATTCAATGCATGGGTAAGCAATTCTAGATAATAGAAAATACTAGACGGCGACCAGGGGAAGTTATCAAAATGGAAATACGACAAATTCTGCTGAAACTCAGCGAGTATCAACTTTTTGTTCCTCACGTGTAAGGATACAAATATGACGTAGGTCGCGCTCTCAACCAATAAATAATTAAGAATGTCACGTCATATAAAGAGTGCGAACAGAGCACGCGGATGAATTTGGAAGGAAAAAGGATAATCTCAGAAATGCGCGGCAAAGTAAAAATGGAAGCTAAAAGAATATTCTCGGGAAAAAAAAAAGGCGCGGAAATGAAACATTTAGTTTAAGAATACTAAAAGCGTAATATTTAAGCGATTTAGACAAGTGAGAAATTAAATTTAAGGAAATTTAACAGAGTTAACGATAGAGAATATTTAAGGATAAGGATTTAGTGAAAATAAAGTAGTAATTTAGAATAAGATAAGGAAATCGCGGAATTAGATCTAATAATGTAACATATATATAAACGCAAAGTATAGTAATCACCAACAAAAAACAAATTATATTCATGTGAAATGCGCCAAAAAACCATTTGGTTTTGCTATCACTGTTCTGGCCGAAACCTACTGCCACTAATACATATTTTGTATACATTTTTTTGAATGCTCGGCTGCTTTTGAAATATAACCCACTGCTGATGAGGAAGCAGCCTGTGTTTTCCTAGTTTTTGTTATAGTTTAATTTTTACGGTTATATACTTCTTGTTTTGTGTGTGTGTGGGGGGGGGGGGGGGGGGTGCGTTGGTTCAGGCTAAATATAATCTTATACTGGTTTATATATATATATATATATATATATATATATATATATACATATATATATATATATATATATATATATATAAACTACATTTTTACAAAAAAAACTACAAAATTGTAACTACATTTTATTTATTTATTTATTAATTTTTGGTGTATCTGTGTGTGTATGAGGGGGGGGGGGGGTCGATTTTGTGACTCAATCCATTTTTTCAATGAAAATGTACTATTTGTAGTCTGTCTTTTAATTCAGAGTGGGAGCAGCGCCCTTGGATAAAAACTCTGGATACGAACTTCGTTTATACAAAGCAAATAATAAATAAGTTATTGAAATTATTTATTTAATTTAAATACATTTGCGATTGTAGATTTAAATCCTGAGATGGATAAATTATTTTAATTAAAAAAAAGAATCGCTGAAAGGTTCATTTTCATGTATTTCGCACTTATCTATATATATATATATATATATATATATATATATATTTCAATTCATTTAAAAATATTCTAACAGTAAATATAATAAGAACAGAAAAATATCTAATTTATCTAGCATTATAAATATTCAGCAACTGATTAACTAAATGAATCTTCATAAGTTTATTTTACATTTTTATGCAGATAAACCAGTTTGAAGAGTAAAATCCGCGAAAAGTATTTTCGACGATGTTCTAGCACTAACCGCCAACCGAAGATAAAGGGGTGCATTTTATAGCAAATATTTAATTTAAATAAATATTCGATTGTACATTTCAAAATAAGTTATTATGTAATATAATAATAATATTTCAAAATAATTTATTAATGTATTAAATAATTTATTGTTTTATTATAACATTCATTAAATTATAAAAACAATAAGAAAATTTTCTCCGAAATTATAAATATACAGTAATAATTTAATTTGAATGAATTTTCTCTCGTAGACTGGAAAACACTATTCTGAAAAATAGTTTGAACAACTCATGAAGGACAGCAAAATTAAATTTGTTGGATACCGTTACCAAGCCTCTACTGGATTTCAATAAATAAAATAAAATAAATAAATAAAAAAAACATTTTCTGCGCCATTGTTAAAAAAGTATATATATATTATTTTTTATTTACAGTATAAAATTTTAGAAATAGATAAATTTTAGTACAATATTTTTAAAAAATTATACTAAAAATAGATAAATTGTAAAAAAATACTTATTTTTTTTTTTTTAATTATAGATAAACGTTCACTGAATTATCCAAAAAAATATTTTTATTTGCGTAATTTCTAATCTAGATTTTAAAATTCGCATTATTTTGGTTATTATATAAAAAAAAAAATATATGTAAATTCTTCGCAGATATACATACTACATTTTTAAGAAAATTTCTTTATTTTTCGATTTTGTTTTGTTGTACAAAAACGATACTTTTGAGGTTTTGTAGATCCGAGAATTTTTTCACTTATCTACACAAAATTCTCTTCTCTCTTTTTTAATGGTTTGGCAGTCTTATTGTCTGTTTTCAGCCATTTATATGTTCCGTTAATAAACTGAAAGCAAGTTCTTTCAAAAGATAATGATAAATTTCCTTTTTTTCCCTTATTAAAAAAAAATATCAATTTGAGAATTTATTCCCGCAATATTTAACAATGAAAAAAAAATGTAAGTGGTTATCTATCAGTTTTTCGTGCGAACTGACTTCATAACTAATATAATACTCTTATACATTTTCAAAAAGTTGTAAAGTTTCCTGAACAGTTAAACAATATTAAGATACATTCTAAAGGTAAAAAAAAAAAAAAAAAAAAAGAGTACTCTAAGAACGAGTAAAATAGCAGAAAGAAAGAAAGACGAAATAGCAAGAGACAGAGAGTCCGCACTTCGGAGAAACTTTCCCCCACAGAATTTGAGGAAATGGGAAAAGGGAACAGGAGGGAAGAAAAAAAAATCAGCTAACACAAACGATCGCAAGGCGGTCATTTAGACCGATTGAAACTTTAGAATGCGATATAATGCTAAGAAATAGCAGCAATGACTTGCAATTTTACTAAACAAGAGTGTGAACATTCAAGGTCAGCTATACGGAATTTGGCTGTTGTAACTTTAACGGTAAATAAGTTACAGGAAGATAACGAATTTCGGTGGTGAAAAGACCTACACGCGACAATTGACGTGTTAAATATAAGTTTAGTTTAAAGTTCTTCTAATATTATTTCAGTATAGCTCTGTTTTATTAGAGCATAAAATGTAAATTCACTAAAAGTGCATCATTCACAATATGACTAAGACTATGACAAGGGTTTCTGCACAATATTTGATTTCTCCAAACATTTTATGTGGAAACATATAAAAAGTTAAAATCCATTTCAAAACATACGAAACTCAAAACATTAGACAATCTTGAACTTTTTTAAAAAATAAAGGATAGGTCTTCATATTTTATTTTCTATTAGATCATGTATGTATGAATTCTATTATCCATTTGATTCTTACGATATTTTAAACATATATGTTAGAAAATTTACAAATCACTGGAATGTATGAATTGGAAAATCACTTCATTATTTAAAGACAGCTTAAATTTAATATTTTCACATATACTGGTTGATTAGAATTAAAGTTTTACTTTCAAAAGACTGTAAAAAAATAAACACTGGCCAGAATGGCCTGATATTCCATGTGAGTATAAGTGAAGAAATGGGAAGAAAAAGTACAAAAGTAGGCCGATAGATGGCGCTGTACTCACAATAAAATGCTAATTAAAAGACGTGACATGCTGTTGGGGCACTCTTTGTGCAGACCATACCCACCACGACAAGATGGTGACACAGCCGAGAGGGAAAAAATCGGTTTTTAATTATTCTTGAGCCAAAAACCGTGGAAATAGCAAAAACAAAAATGAACCCGTCTCTTCGAATTTTTCAATGAACTTCTTCAGACCGAATGCAGTCATCGGACGAGAGCCGCTTGTTAAATAATTTAATGTTCAGAATTTCTTCAATTAAACTGCCGCACAGTTACCGTTCTTCTGAAAAAAGCTTCACAATCAGAGCTTATCCATCAACGATAGAGTCATGACTGCCTTCTCAGACGCAGAATAAGAGCAACTGCTTGCTTTCCGCCTTTTTATCAAAAGTGTAATGTGCAGTGTGCATGTCACGTCTTTTTATTAGCATCTTATGGTAAGTACAGCGCGTCTAACGGTCAGCTTTTGTACTTTTTTACTTTCGCGAACCGAATTCCTCTTTGCTTCACCTATACTCACATGAAATATCAGGTCATTCTGACGTAGATCTTTTTTTTCAGCATTTTTGAAGTGAAACTTTAATTATATTCACATTGTATTATTATTCAAAGAATTATGTCACAGAAAATTAGTTTCATTTCCAATTTAAATTGTGTATATGACAGAATAACGCACTGGAAAATATTGAATAGCTAAATTTCCTTTTTATATTAAAAAAAAAATAATATTTTAATAATCAAGGTTATATATTGTTCGTCATATGGGAAATTCGTAAATGGAATGTTTTTCATTTTTTGCAATTTTCTATACAACTGTAAAATTATTTTCGTTGCACAAAATAATTTTATTTAAGCGTTTTGGGAATTGTGTAATATATATTTAATAGAAATTTGTAATAACTTCTATATTCAGGATCTTTTGTTGTTTTTAAAAAGTTATCTAGACTCATTGTTTTTCTTCTTATAAAGGAAAAATAAGTTTGACTATTTTAACTATTTTTAAATCGTGATCGTCATAGATATTCATTTTATTTTAACAATCGTTACATCTTCTGAACCAATATTTTTGAATTAAAGATTATATGATTATCCTTTCAAAACCATTAACTCGATTACTATTAAATATATTTGAATTTCATTGAAGTAAAATATTTTAAAAGTTAAGATTTCTATAACAGTATTTTTGTTGCGAATACTTACCTAATAATTTTCAGGAAATGAGAATATAAAACATTATACCTTACACTTACATAGACCTTAAACATAATTTAACGCACATGATGGATAAGAAACACAATAAATCATATTACATTTCTATCTCATATATTTGAGCATGCTTTAAACGAATGGAAAAAAGTATTTTTTGACATTTGTATTGTTCATATTTTAAAATGGAATATTTCGTATATTATTTATCTTTCAACGTATAATTGGACTGTGAGTAATAATAAATCAATTCTGTTTTCTATATAAACTGACTTTTTGTAAAACAAAAGCTATATCTCGAAGGTATTCTTGATCAAACCATACTTGAAAGTTACACTTCTACTATCAATGGAGGCATTTTTATCTAAAATAAATGTAAAACCTTATAGTACTTAGAACCCCAATTATAACTCATTGGACTTAATAATATTTTGAAACTAAAAATATTGTTTTTGCTTATCTTTTTTCTGATACTTTTAGAAATACCTTAAGAAACATTATAAAAATCAATTTTCTTTTAAATAAGATGTATTTTCATTGCATGAAATTTAACCAAATTAAGATTTTCTCAAAACATTGATTGATCTGCATGTAACTTGTGTGACTCTGTGTCATTAATCACTAAACAACAAGCAAATAAACAAACCTCAAACCATTGAATGAGTAAAGGAACATTTCTGGCTTCTTAAAAATGAGAAATGGTGCTTTAAAGAGATAATTTTATAGAAATAAAATCAGATGAAAGAACACATAATATTGTTTAATATATCTGCGTGCATTACTGCTACTTACTAAATCATGAGCATAAAGGTTTTATGGAGAAGTTGGTAGGTTTTAATCACAAATCATAATGGAATTCCAGATTAATCTAACCTAATAATTGGCCATATAGGGATTAATAATAAGAAAAACCGGAAAATGTTTGGAGCTATACAAATGATTTAAATGGGCGTGGTTGAAACAGCTGTAGCTTAAGGCTGCTCAAAAATTCCCAAATTTATTTTCAAATTTTGTGGATAGAAATTTGTTTATAAAATGTAAGCTGTGATCATAAAATTTATTACTATCCTAAAAATAAAAAAATGGACATTTTGAAGTCAGAATTTCATCTTCAAATTTCACTGTACTTTTCTAACTTTTTTTTTAGGGAAAAATGTGTAAAAAGAAAGTAGAAGCCATTTTTACTGTGAAAAATTTGTTTTAAAATCTTCATCAATATTTATACTAAATTTCATTAATGTTTCTGCATTTTCTCTTCTTCTTCAAAAAAGAATTGTTTATGTAAATGTTCAATAGCGAAATCTTACGCTTCAAGCTTTTTTTTAATGATTATTTTTTACTAAATTGAAATAAAAAAAATCATGAGATATATTTTGACCAATGCAAAAGCCTATAAAAATTAGAACTGGATTTGTTTAATGGTTTCAAGTTCTTAAAAAAGTGCGTATTTACTGTTCCCTGAATTAAAAAAAAGGTCCTTACTTCAATGTATACGAACACAAATAACTACGTAATTATTGAATAACTTTTGTAATTACATATAATTTATTTACACATTATTTAGTTATTTATAATATGTTAACCATCTATCTTTAGCTTGGCTAATTTTATGCTTCCGAAATAGATAATTTGCAATGAAGATCATTTATGCTTTAATGTATTTTTTAATATAATGCAACAATGATTAGGTTAAAATTAAATTCTGTTAAAGACACCAAATAATTCTCCATGTTTTTTTTTTTTTTTTCATTTAAATATTCCAAGAAAACCAAAAGATGCAGTGCAATTATAAACAATATATGTTATTTTAATTTCAATAAAAACATATTAGGATTTGTAAGCGCTAATATGTGGAAAGATTTTAGCGTTAGATTTTTTTTTTTTTTTTTTTTTTTTGAATTAATGTTACCATTTGTTAACTATAGATAGTATTATTTTCTCTCTAAAATGTTTTATTTCACTTAGATGAAAATTGTCATAAGATAATGTGTATTTATGTTCTGCAATTTCTTTTATAGCCACATTAAAGGAGTTATTTTATTAGAGGGGCATTGAATGGACTTTTAGCGCATCACAGTAATGTAGATGATAATTGTAAATATGTGGCAAAATCGAATTTACCTCCATAAACAAATGTGTGGCTGCTACATGTAATCGATAACAATTATGGTTGAATTTCTGTTTTTTTTTCCCTTTTTTCTTATCCATTAAGCATTATATATTCTTAAAAAAATCTGAAATAAAAATTATCTTTGTATAGTACTATTAGTATATTCAGAGCACAAATTTGAATTTCCATAGCTATATATTAATAAATACATAGAGAGTTAAATAGTTGACTGTATAATAAATATATTTTTTACAGTTATTTTTTGTTTGTATTTTTTAAGTATCATATACAAAGAGACAGCAGTTTCTTTAATATAAAAAATCTTTTTTCTTTTTAATGATTTTGCTTTAAATATTTGATAAACTATTTTTCATTTAGTGAGAAAGAACATATTTGTTTCTTCATTGGAATGTTTCATGATGACAGACATTTGTCAAAACCAGAATTGTTTATTAATTTATACTTGTTTTTATATTTTTATAGAATTTAATACTATAGATTTGAAAACATGTTCTAATAGAAAATGAAAGTAAAAAATTCTTTTAGTTTCCTGCGAAATATTGTAAAACTCAAAAATAAATTAGTTGGCATTTGATGAAAACTGTATTTTAAAATACTCCAAAAAAATGAATAACTTAAAATCTTAAAGTATGCGACTAGAAAAGTGATTTTTATAATTTATATATTATTTAAAGCAACCACATATTCTAGTATGTAAATGATACTTCATGTGATGTTCACCTGTTAAAGAGCGGATCTTTAGAATATACTGTCTTTTAAATTACAAAATAATCCCCTAGAAAATATTTCTACATTTATAACAAAACAAACTACAATTTATATATACTATTTGACCAGCCCGGCGTTGCCCGAGGCAGTGATGAATGAGCCTTCAATGAACCAAATTTTTTTATGATTTTATATCTTTAATTTAATTTTGTCTGAATTATTTTTAAATGAGAAAATCGCGACAAAATATTGAATTGAAAATATATGTCATTTGATATATTGTTTTCTGTGTAATTTGATGTTTATGCTTACGAAAGCGAGCGAAACCGCGACAAAGCACTCAGATATTTACTGATTTCGTCAACAATTCACACATTTTATTTTGTAAAGAGTATTTGAAAGAGTTAAAATTCATATTTTTTGTCTTCATGTTCACTTTTCCAAATTTAGGAAGAGATGCTCTGCAGAATAATGAAACATCGGTATAAAATTAACGTTCACTAATATTCCTTTTTAATATTGAAGTTAATTTCATTCTGCATTAATGAGGTCGTATGACTTTTGTTCACCAGATTTCAAATTCTTTTTGTGAAAATACTTGAATCATTCTAGACCTTAAGAATTTCGCCGTCAGAGCAATGAAACATGCCGATCTGAATAAATAAATGTATTGGCCTTTCAATTGTATTTTTGTCAATTTTAGTTTCATGTTTCAAATGATTATATTGGTTTTCAGTTAAACTAGTTGGATGTGCCAATCCCAAAACTTTCTCCTATCTCATGTCAATATTTCATTATAATTAGTTTTATTAGTATTTTTAGAAGAATTAAGCATAACTTTATACACTTTTCGATGGTACAATTTTGAAAATTGCACAAAAATCGTTATTACAGCACCCTTTACTGGCGGATTTTTTCCAAATTCAGAGAGGACCTTCTAGCCATTGGCAAAAAACGTACACAAAGAATTTGGTTCAATTCTATGCTTAACTTCGTACACGTTTGTATGGTACAATATTCAAAATTGACAAAAATCACGCAAAATCGATATTATAGCGCCCCCTACCGGCGAAAGTTTTCCAAATTCAGGGAGGTCCTTCTTGCCATAACCACAAACATACACAAAAAATGTGGTTCAATTCTATCCATAACTTCATACACTTTCCGATGGTACAATATTCTAAATGCATAAAAACTGCCCAAAAATTGCTATTACAGCGCCCCCTACCTGCGAATTTTCTCCAAATTAATGGAGGATCCACTTGCCATAGCCAAAAACTTAAAAAAAAAAGGTTCAATACTATGCATAGCTTCATACAATTTTTGATAATGGCGACACACACACACACGGACACAGACACACACGGACAGACGGACACACTGACGGTCAGACAGACATTTTATATAAACATGTTTTTTGTGATCTCTGACCCCCTACAACGTGTAAATCCGTCGAAAACCGGAAGTCGAAAAAAATTTCGATTACAATACTTTCTCCTATTGAAGATAGAAAAAAGTAAAAAGAAAAAAAAAATGAAAGAAAAAAAATGCACGTTGCAAACTTTTTCGCGACTGTTACAAATGAATTTAAGAAAAATGTGACTAAATGACTTCATATTTGATACTGTAAAGTGAAATTTACCGAAAAATTGAAATATGATGTGAAATCTAGATGTACTTATTTAAAATTTCGAACTTTATTAAACTTTATAATTTAAGACGATATTCTAGGCCTACTTTTTTTCAAACTAAAACTGGAGGAAATCACAAGTCTTTAACCGACTGTACCTTCTAATAAAATATCTAACGCTAAAAAAAAAATAATTTATATACAATTTATACCATTTTTTTCATAAATCTGGAAAAATTTGCTTTTTGCTGACTGGCTATCAAAGCCTCAGACGGATGTGCCAGCAGGTTTTGTATGTACGTACGTATGTAATGTACGTATGCATGTATGTATGTACGTAACGAGATAACTCTTGATAGAAATATCCGATTTGCTTAAAGCTTTGTAAATAGGTTCATTCTGATAAGGCGCTTCCCTGATTAGTTTTGAGGTTCATTGGTGTGTATACATGTTGAACGGGTGGGCTAATCCTCCCTTAATTTAGATAAATAAGTTTTTCATGCTGAAATATCCAATTTGAATTACTTTGGTATACCGGGTTATTCTGATAAGGCGCTTTTCTGATTAGATTCGTGTGTTCAAGTATAAATGTAGTAACTGGGGGCTAATCCCCCTCAATTTAGATAAATGGGCTTTTCATGCTTAAATATCCGATTTGCTTCAAATTTGGTATACCCGTTTCTTCTGATAAGGCGTTTCCCTGACTAGGTTAGGAGGTTCATTGGTTTAGTATTAAGGGGGGGGGGCGGAGATAATCCCATCTTAGTTTATATAAATGGGTTTTTCATGCAGAATTATTATCAGATTAGCTTCAAATTTGGTATACAGGTTTATTCTAATAAGGTGCTTCTCTGATTTGATTTGAGGGCTCATTGGTTTGTTATAAGCGTGGGACGGGGTCTAATTCCCTAACATTTAGACAAATGGGTTTTTCTTGAATAATGTTTCGATTTGCTTCAAATTTGATATACCTGTTTATTCTTATCAGGCGCGTCCATTAATTTTGAAGGTTCATTGGTTAAGTATGAAAAGAGGTAATGGGGGTTAATTCAATACCTAAATTTAGATAAACGGGTTTTTCATGCTGAATTATCCCGATTTGCTTCATATTTGGTATACCGATTTATTCTGATAAGCCACTTCCCTGATTATTTAAAGTTTTCCTTAAAATGAGTGAGTTCTATTTTATGAATAATGGACATTAATATGAGTATAATATACAAGTAGTGACTAGCGTGAAAGCTCAATGTCACCCGTTTAAATGGCCATTTTTCTTTTTATTTAATAGTAGCGCAGTTCTAGCTCTCTTTATATATGGCATCAAAAATATAAAATTTTGTAGAGTTCACATTTCTTTCATCTAATATTACACCTACGTTTAAAATTCAGAGAATTTTCATATTTGGTCGATTATCCCCAGAAATATTGGACAGATTTTTATAAAATTAGTAGGTATATAGGTTAATATAATGCAAGAAAGATAAACTTTCAACAGTTATAATGCCTACGCTTGATCATGCGTAAAAAATTGTCAGTGTCGGAAGGTATAAAACAGAGCTTTCAATATTGAACAAAAAATGTGTTAATAGGGGGTATGGTCCCTTCTTACAGTTATACATGTCTCACAACCTGGAACTAATGCTGGAAATCAGGCAGTTTCTGGGTCAGTATGTCAGTTAGTTTCACTAATCCAGAAACACATTTTCTGGACCTGGGAGGTTCTCAGAGATGGAAAGCCAGTTCTAATTTTCCTCCCCAGAGCGTCCCTGACATGCTGATGGATTAGGTCTGGAGACCTCCCGTCCAATCCATCAATAGAATTTCTTCCGTTTATAGAAATTCTTCAACCAGATGACTTGTATCTGGAATATCTGGTACAAAGATAGCACCCCTACACCTCACAAAAATAATAGAGCCATTGCAAAACACACTAATAGTCGTTGAGCCAGAAGCCAAAATTAGTGATTTTGGTTTCATCTCTGAGGACTTGATGATATATACTTTTTTGGATTCACAATGGTCCAAGGAGTTTATTTTATGATGATACTATGAAATTTGTGGTAGCTTATAGACGCCATATTGAAAAAATGAGCGCCATCTATCGCATATAGATACATATGATTTTTTTGCCAGTATCACATAATTAAATGGATTTTAATGAAAAAATGGAAAGAACAAATATTGTTAAGCATAAAACGTTATACAAATTTTATATTTATTAAGATTTTATTTTAATATGATGCTTATCTTTACATTTAACTTTATGTTTATTGACATTTTCGATGGCATAAACATCCTGTTTTTCATTTTAATGCGTATTATTTTCATGTGGTAAGACACAGCAATTCAAGAAAAAAATTAATATTGGTGAAACTTTTGTACTTAGTCTGTTATGAATTAACCCCTTCGGGACCACGGGTGCATATATGCACTTTCGGAAATGTGTTTCCATTGCTTGCTTTTGATACCACTAAAAAAAGAAAAGTAAAAATTTCCTTATTTAATAAGACTTTTCTTGATGGCTAAGCTAAATTTAATTGTTTGACAAAAAGTGGTGTTAACCGAATAAAATTCATGTAAAAGCATCATCATCGGTTGACATTCCTGTGTCCAAATAACTTCCATCGTCATAGAACAGTTCTACATTCTGCATATGCTTGTATATCTGAGGTTATTAAAAAGACACACATATAATGGTGATACACATGTTCTTGAACAAGAACATGCCATCAGTTCCAAAATAGCTTCAGAAGCAGGAGGACTGCCATTCCACTGGACCTTTAGATAGCCTTTTCCTTCACTATCTGTTCCAAAAATCCAACCATATTTATCTGGGGATAGAAGATCAGGATCAGCCTGTAGGCACTTCATCCAAACAAGACCGTGGTAATTAGCTCGCATTACGTATAGATAGAGTGTATTACTACATGGCAGAAGGCGATGCGACTGCACAAACTCATTTTTTACAAAAAAAATATATAGAATATAGCGCAATTCATTGATGTCTGAGTATTTGTGCTTTCCATAATAGAGATGGCAAACTTACGACTCAAGCTGTTTATTTGTTTCCTCTGCTATATCAGCGTCAGTATCAAGCGCCTTAAGCGCATTTCGAAATTCAGTGTTCTGAATCATCATTTTCCCTTGCAAAAGCACTTACTGTATCGCACCCGACAGGGAATGCATTACATACCGCTTTACCTAGAAGTCCATGCATCTCACTCAAGTTGTAGCACTTTACTTTACCCTGTCATTGGATCCACATTTTGCAAATATTAACCCTTTCTTGTTTTTCAGATCGTTTAAAAAAAAAAAAACAGTGTGATAACTGCTACATCAGTATCTATAGAGATTATAATAATATTTCTAAATCCAGAGGCTAAAGCATGGTGTGAGCGAAATAAAAGTCGCGTATAACCTCTTCATAGAAGCAGGTCAATTTAGTGTATTCTTCATTATATCGTTATATCGTGAATTTATTGCATTTTTCTCAGTAAATAACGTACATCATTCGTATATTCAACTATTTCAGATAATGTTCATTTTCCCATTCTTGAGAAATGAAATGTATAAGTTCTTTCTTGTTCTCCTCATCAGATAGAAACTGCTTCCATTTTCGTACGGGGTGTCCAGGAGTATATAACTTTTATCGCATTACCAACAGTTCATCTTTTTCGTTCATTTCGTTTTATTGACACCTGCCTGCATGTATCAAATACAACATCGATTCTTTGAGAGGATGTAGAATCTTTTATTATTTTAGAAAACAGATTTTTTGATAGTTTTCCAAATGATTGTAGCTCCTGCGGTAGCTTTGAACAAAACACATTCCATCAATGATATTAACATTACTATCATTTGCATTCTTTCAGCAGTCGCAATTTTGTCATAACATCCATCAGTTTGATTTTTCAGTTTTTCGCATTAAACCATCAAGTGTTGCTAAAGACTATGGGAGAGGCCCTATGTGGTAGAAAAAGTCAGTTCTCATATCGAAATTTCTTTGCTCTGCAATGATCGTCATCTGAGCAAACATATTTCTTTCTGCCTAGTCAACAAACTCTGATTTATTTAATTTTACACTCTGTTTCTCCTTAAAGTCGGAAAATGTCTTTAGCTTCTTTATTTTTAGAGGTTTGGAAAACCCGTCTGGCTTTGAGTCTTCAGACAGATATTCTCTTTTGAAAGTTTGGTAAGCTTCTTCATCCATCTCATGAGCTTTGACCATGTCTTCGACAATTTCTAGATTTGTCATTGCTCCAGTTGATTCTATTACCGTGTCTAGATTTATCCATTCATTGGTAATCATGTTCTGTAAATATGGGATATCACGTTCGTCTTTCTGGATCCTGCTCAAAGACAGATCTGGATGTAGAACTAATTTTGGTTCTTTAACGAATCATGTGAAGAAATGCTGTCCTGATATCAAAAGTATCTCTCGACTGTGGCAGATCTTTGACTGTAACTTTTGACCCCTGCATTTCTTTACTTATTGTCCCTTCAATCGTCCAATTAATTTATTAGCATGCAAAACCAAGAAAATCTTTTAATCACCCTGTTTATCGGCGGCCATTTTCCAATATGGCGTCCAGTAGCTACTCTGTTTTGAATGTATCACGGATAAATGTCATTCTGATGTTGTGGTGAATTCAAAAATGTGTGGTTTACCAAGTCCGCTGACGTGAAACCACACGAGCCCCTGGCTCAACGACGGCGGCCATTTTCCAATATGGCGCCCATAAGCTACCCTGGTTTTGAATGTATCATGGATAAATGACATGTTGTTGTTGTGGTGAATTAAAAAATGTATGGTTTACCAAGTCCGCTGACATGAAACCACTCGAACCCCTGACTCAACGACGGCGGCCATTTTTCAATATGGCGCCCATAAGCTACCCTGGTTTCGAAAGTATCATGGATAAATGAGGTGCTGTTGTTGTGGTGATTCCAAAAATATATAGTTTACCAAGTCCGCTGACATGAAACCACACGAGCCCCTGGCTCAACGACTATAAGGGGTGTCCGCCCATCCAGCACGATGACTGCCCAAATCATCAAACCTCCGCAGACATAGTGGTCTTTTTCTCGAAGTTGGAAGACATCAAGCGCATTCCTCGTTTTCTCCAGATGAAAGTACGTTGAGAATTTGTGTTTAGGCTAAACAGAGACTCACCAGTGAATAGGACTGTCACCGATTGGTCTCTTGTTCAATGTCAATGATTTCTACACTATGCTAAACGGGTTCTTATGTATGCAGAATTGAGCGGTACGCAATAGGCAGGTCTTGTTTCAAACAGCCCGCTCCAATGTAGCCTTCTGCAAACAGTAACCCTTGAAATTTAACTGCCTGTGGCTGCATAAAGGTCATAAAAAAAGCTGAGATGCAGGTGCACTCCTGTTACCCCTCACTCTAATAGGCAAACTGCCCATCATCACTCTTTGATGACCTTTGACAGGCGTCCTCTCTATGGATCCAGTGTCCTTAAATTGTTTCCATAAGTTGGACATGACGCTGGCCGTTACATTGAAGTCTCCAGAAATTGAAATTGGACTGCCCTTTTTCCAGTCTCTCCGGGATTTGCCACCAGATTCCATCGTCCGAATTTTGGTGGGGACTCATTTTTACTCTCTTCTTTTGAATTTCATCGAACGTTACTAAAAACCCTCATGATATTCAGCAATGTATGCGAGTGAATAAAACGCGGAAATTGTCGCACTCGCTTATAAAGTCTATTCCTCTACCCACGTCGCCCATACCTACGTGTATGCTTACTTATTCGACACTAAAGAGCTGCATCCTTGTCTCGAACCGTTAGTTTTACCTTTCGTTCAGTACTTTTCGTGAAATTCGACCAAAGATGCATATTTTCTTAATTTTGTTCATGAGTGTAAGCATCGTACAGGCGCCGTAAATAGCTTCCTTTTGCAATATGCCTCATGTTACAACGGAGGATAGACCTGTGAAAAAGTCCAAAATTAAAATAAAATAAATAACCAGAAATTAGCTGCAAGAAGTTATACTCCAGAAGTCAAGTGGAGAATTGGTCGAATAAATACAAGAGATGGAAAATTGCATTATGGAGTTCAAGTTGGGAATGTTGATCAAATAACTAATGTAAGTTCAGAGATATTTTTAGTTAATGATCAAAATTCAGAAAAAAAGTGATACAGGAAAATTCAGAAATAAAATGCAATAGTGAAACAAGATGATTTTCCACCATTACAGCCTAGTATCGCAGATCTGCAACCAGTTGATTCTTATGAGCCAAACACTCCACGTCCTACATCAACTGACTTTCATTATCCTGATTCTCCAAGTCCTAAATCAACTCACTCTCAGTCAATAGTTCGAAAACCTTCTGTTCCCAATGGTTCAATACTTGATGCTGCTGAACGTGTAAAATCTAATTTTTCTTCTTCTCCACAGGTACTGAGATGTTCCGGTAGATACGGAAGAGCTCCTGACTGACTCAAATATTAATTGGGGGAGAGCTGTTATGTTTGTATTTCAGATTGCAGCACCAATGTTTTTTCTCCAACAATTCATTAGGAATAAATATATCAGTGAAATGTTCTGCCGCTTGTGTCGTGTGACGTCTTGTAAGTGATGTGTTTGTTTGTGAAATGATTATTAAGTGTTTATAAGTCTACGAGCTACCTCATCATTAAGAGTTGTGTAAATTATTATTAATTAGTTACTAAATGTGCAATAAAATACTTTATCTTGTTCCAAAAGCATTATTGGTTACAAAAAACCAAAATGTTTTTAAAAGGATGATTTCTTTTGTCTTTGCATCATTTCAATTTTCTTGGCTGCATTTCCTAATTCTATAAAATACAAAGAAAAATATTTAAAATAAAAGATTTGAGTGGGGTTTTAAATATTGCACAAAATCACTATAAATTCAAATGTAATTAATCCTTATAAATCCTTCATTCCTTCTAAAATCCTTCAAACATTTCTTAAATGATTATGTAAATATTCTAATGTAGTTTCAAATAATCACGAAAAAGGCTTTAGAAGATAAAATTTTCATGAATTCATAATTCATTATATGAAGGGTTAATCACTTACTTGATAACAAATTCTAAAAATTATCAATAAGCGTTTAGATTAAAGTGGAAGAAAAAAAAGGTATCCAAGAGTTTCTTTTATGGCGTCTTTCATTTACGGCCAGAAAAGTATGCAATTGCACTGTTGAAGTAAATGTGGTTTTTTGTTTTTACTTTTAGTAACGTATGAAAATAACTGGTGAACTTTAAAATAAATAACATTTATTATGCACAAATGATCTTGAGAAAATTCTTTATTTTTAAATTGAAAAGAAGATTTATTTTATTAAATAAGCAAAAGGGATATTTCAATTTTAATTGTGAGATAATTAGTGATATTGAACTAGCTAATTACATCATCAAATCGACTCTGATATTTGTTACTAATGTTATGATTAAAGGTATAAAAGTCATATTAAACTTGTTTCAGGATGCGAATAAATTAACAATTCAAACTTAATTCTAATTAAACTGAAATATATTTCTATAAATTTACAGATGAATGAGAACTTTTAAGGAACATAAGACAAATTTATGACCGTAAAAAATAGTCTTGATCAATTAATAATTTCCTAAAATGGTTTTAAATATTTCAGTAAAAATATTAAAGCACGTGGGTTTTTACAGTTCACATGGGAGCGAAAATGGGAATAAATTTGAACATCAAAGAACGATATAAAAACTAATCACTTTTCCAGTTCTTTGATCTTTGTACTTCAAAGGGGCTAATTAATTTACATACATATTGGATTTAATATTTGAAATAACATTTACCGATGACTTTTAATTCGAAAACAATATGATTATATAATGAATAATGTATCTTTTTGTGCTTTCTTACGGATAATTTTGTTTTTGTTCACGATGATTGTATGTACCAAAAAAAAAAAAAAAAGAAAGAAAGAAAAGAAAAAAAGAAAGCACTACATACATTCCAATTTTGAAACTTTCACAGAAAAAAAAAAAAAAAGTAATTCTAGGAGAAATTGTATCTTCTAACCAATTTATGTTTAAAAAATTGGTTAGGCTGCCGGCTTCATAGCGAAATTTTGCCAAATTTTTATTATGCACATCTATTTTTAACATCATTGTCTTTGTGTGTGATAGTAAAGTAGAAGTCGTTTGGTCAGGTAGATTAGGAAATATGCAGGATTATATCTTGGAACTCGTAATGTTAAATTTATTTGTAAATGTTGAAAACAAATTATAATACACAATTTTCTGAACATAACTCATAAACTACTAAGCAGCACATGCAGGAATTTTGCATACGCATACTCATACCTGAAGTTTACATATAAAGATGTATGTTAGAAATGTTACATGTAACAATTCTATTTAGGTGTGAAAACTCAATTCAAAAATTTACATTTTTATTAAATAATTTTCTTAAAAAGGAATTTCAAACTTTTTTTTTATTATTTTTTTATTTTTTTTTAAACAGGTTTTTTGAGAAACTCGAAATATGCAAATGCAGTACTACAACTCATTTTGGTATTTTGGGTATGAGTTATATATATATATATATATATATATATATATATTAGCATGGTCCTTAAAAAATTAACTTTTAAAATTTCTATGGGGCACCCTCCTATTTTGTTTTATGTATAAAATAAAGACTTCCAAAAAATTTAAAATTTTTAAAACACTTTTTAAGGGTCGCTACCAAAGTTTGAATATTTAGAAAAAAATAAAAAAATTGACATATTTTGTAATTTAATAATATATTATTATTACAAATCCATAGTCATTGCCAAATTGAATCATGGTATGATATTAGGTTGTAAAGACTGTCATTTGTTTCAAGTTTCAACATATTTACGCGACCTATTGTCCAAACACAAACAGGAGTATTTCATGTCTACACTCTATTTCACCTCTACTTGGCAGTATTGTGAAAGGTAAAGAGTCTGACATTCCGCCTTGAAAAATAGTTATCCGTTATTTTTTAATCTTAAATAGCTAAAATGCGTAGGAATTTATAAGATAATCCCAGGTAAAAAAGTCAGCAAGAAACCTTAAAAAAAAAACTTCAGGGAAACTGAAGGTATTTGGAACTAAAATTACCTTCAGCTTACCTTTAGGTAAAAAACATGTATTTTCCCTTAACCTTCTTGGTTCCAAATACCTGCTGTTTTCCTTTAGGTAAAAAAACCTGTTATTTCCCTTCACCGATTTTGGCAGAAATATCTGCAGTTTTCCTTTAGGTATAAAACCTGTATCTTCTCTTTGCATTATATCATTGCACCTGCATGCGGACAGCCTTCTATGCAAATTCGCATCAGATCAATACGTAATAATGATTACATATCCAGTTCGACAATGATTTGATACATATTATGCATAAAATAAACTTCAAATACTCAAATGGAATTAAAAATTTGTGAAGTTGGTTGATTTAACATTAGCTTTTGGGGGTATCATGTCATGGCTTTGTATAGGCTCGTTTCTGGAAATCAACTATGCTTATAATAAATTGCATGAACAGTGTTGGCAAAATTTAGAAAAGTGCCCCCCTGTGCGGCAAAGTGGGGGAAGGGGCATTGAAGGTGCATAACATGAATAAGTGGTCACATGCCTTTTGAAAGATATGTCACATGAGGGGTGTCAGTAAAATTTAGAAAAGTGTCCCCCCGGGGGAGGGAAGCACCGGAGGTGCGTAACATGAATAAGTGGTAACAGGACTTTCAAACGATATGTCACATGAGGGGTGTCAGCAAAATTTAGAAAAGTGCCCCCCGGGGGAGGGGGCAAAGTGGGGGCAAGGGCATTCTAGGTGCATAACATGAATAAGTGGTCACAGGCCTTTCCAACAATATGTGACATGAGGGGTGTCAGCAAAATTTAGAAAAGTGTCCCACCGGGGGGGGGCAAAGTGGGTGCAGGGTCATTAGTGGTGCATAACATGAATAAGTGGTCAAAGGCCTTTTGAACGATATGTCACATCAGGGATGTTAGCAAAATTTAGAAAAATGCTCCCCCGGGGGGCAAAGTGCGGGGGAGGAGCATTAGAGGTGCAAAACATGAATAAGGGGTCACAGACCTTTTGAACGATATGTCACATGAGGGGTGTCGGCAAAATTTAGAAAAATGCCCCCGAAGGGGAGGCAAAGGGAGGGGCATTAGAGGTGCATAACATGAATAAGTGGTCACAGGCCTTTCCAACAATATGTGACATGAGGGGTGTCAGCAAAATTTAGAAAAGTGCCCCCCCCCGGGGGGGGTCAAAGTGGGTGCAGGGTCATTAGAGGTGCATAACATGAATAAGTGGTCATAGGCCTTTTGAACGATATGTCACATCTGTCGCAGTAGAATGCAAAATTCGTCGATCGGTTGCAGAAAAAAAAGGGTTTTTCAACAAACGTTTACACGAAAAAGAGAAAAAATTTGCCAATCAGTAAAAAGAAAATATAATGAAATTCGCTTATCAGTCGCATGTAAAAAAATCTCTGAAGTTGTCAGAAAATTCACGAAATTCTTCGATCAGTCGTGGAAAAAACCAACGATTGTTTCCAATCTGTCGCAAGAAAATATTGGAACATTAGCCAATCAGTCTTCGGTAAAAAAGCATGAAATTCATGGATCAGTCGTGTGAAAAAAAAACTACGATTTTCGCCAAAAGGTCAATGAAAAATACCACAAAATTCACCCACCAGTCATGGTTAAAAAATGCGAAATTCGTCAATGAATTGTGGAACATATATCAAAATTCTTCACCCAATCGCAGGTGAAAAATTGTGAAATTCAACGATTTGGTCAGAGAAAAAAGGCCAAATTCGCCAGTTGACAGAGGGAAAAATCTGAAATAATTCGAAAATCATCAATCGATTGTTGGAAAAAACCCCACTAAATTATCATTTGATTAGGAGGGGGGGGGGGAACTCACGAAATTCACCAATAATTTCATTCGTGTGAGTATGTCAGGGTTTTATGAAATGTCTTTTGCATTTCTATAAAAGATGCAATTGCACTTCTTCATATATAAAGAAAATTTTCCTGTGATTTTTTTTTTTAAATTCACACAGAACATTTGATTAGCTGAAGTACATTGCATAACATTGCAAAGTATTCAGCTTTGGAAATGAAATTCTTTGATCAGCCGCAGAGAAAATCTGTGAAATTCCTTCAGCGACCATATGAAAAAAAAATTCAACAACTGTTTATAGGAAAAAATGAAGTTTGTTGATTAGCTGGGAAGAAAATCGGCAAATTCATAAACCGGATATGTGAAAAAAATCACACGAGTTTTGCCAATCAGCCGCAAGGAAAAATGCAATATACGCCAATCGGTATGGTTTAGATGTATTATAATCCCGCATTTGCCATCTTTGATTTTTTTCTTGCATGAAAACTCCTTTTTCGCCAAGTAGTAAATGTCGCCAATGGTTAAATATTGTTCATAGATTAATATAACATTGAAAAAACTGGAATATAATCATTATAACTATTAATTAAAAAAAAAAAATTAATTCACGCCAAGAAAAAAATCAAAGATGGCGGATGTGGGATTATAAAACATTTGTTCTGAAATAAAATATCACAAAATTTATCAGTTGGTTGCGGGGAAAAGATTGCAAAAATTCTCATTCAGTCACCTGAAAAAAAAAAAAAAACTGAAAAATTCAACTGTCGATTAATGGGGGAAAAAAATCTAGAAACCCTTCAGTCGACTGCTTTAAAATATTGTGAAATTCGTCAATTGGTCACAGGAAAACAACATGAAATTCAGCAGGCAATCATGAGAAACAATTGTGAAATTTTACAGTTGGCTGCAGAAAAAAATGTGAAATTCGTCAATCAGTTACAGGAGAAAAACATAATTCGTCAGTCAACAGGGAGGAAAATCAAGAAATTTCATCAGTTGCAGGAAAATATCACAAAATTAAAAAAGTCAAAATAAAAAAGGACTAAATCCAAATATTTTCAGTGAACAACGTTCTTGAGTGTTTTTTTTTTAAGTGTCCAGCTGGCAGTAATTTTTTCTAGAGTCCACACGTTTGAAGGCATTTTTAATATAATTATAGAATAAAATGAAATAAGTGATTACTACTCTATTGTTATTCATACTGCTTAATATGTTTCTGAATAATTAATTTGTCAAGACAATGTTATCATTGTGAATTTTTTTTTTTTTTTTTTTTTTTTTTTTTTTTTTTTTACATTTGCTTGTGGATATTTCTTTTAAAGGTGATTTCAATATAAAAAAGAATGCAGGTGTGCATTTTTATTATCTGCCTCTTAAATCTCTCTATTCTAAAAAAAAGTAACTACCGCTGTCACCGCCGCCGCCGCCGGTTTTGAATTTTTTGTGACCGAAGGTCTTTCTTCGTTAATATTAAGAAAAATAATGCATACAAAAATATGAAAATCGGTAGTATTATACAGAAATGTTTGATAAACACGCTGATGCAGACAGTTTTCAGATCGAAGAATTATTTTAAGAGATATTTAATGCTAAAGTTGGACAAAATCGTTCCACTAAAAAAGTTTTATAGGAGCAAAAACTGCTCATAGGAATTTAATCATTTTTAGATCATTTTATGCGTCAGAATTTCCCGGTGTGCAGATTGCAGTTAGTTTTTTAATTTGAATAATTTTTCGAGGTTTTATTTCTATTTTAAATTCAAATTTTCAGCATTTCGAGAGATATTTTTTACAGATTTCAGAAAATTGTACTAATTTAAACTGTTGCCAACTGTATAATAAACAGCGCAAACAGTAATGTTTGCTTCAAATTAAAAATTTATTTTACACGTGACTATTATAAACAAAAAATATAAAAAGCAGGAACTCATTGAAAATTACGTCATAAAAACTATAGTTACACATGAATTTTAAATGAGAAAGAATATTGCAAAATAATAAATTCAGTAACATGCGTTAGAAGACCTAAATAGGAGAATTTACGTCATATTACACTTATTACGTAAAATGAACAAAAAATAATATTGCAAAACAGTTTTAATTTAAAAATTGCGCGAGACATTTACTTGACATTTTAAGATGATCATAATATTTCATTTCTAACAAAAGTATTTTGACGTGAATATTAAAAAGAGAAAGAAAAGTTTTGTGAAAATTACGTCAGATTATAATTGTCAGATTCAAATTATAATTCAATCTTCCGAAATCTTTTTAAAGGCGATCAGATTAGCGTGCTGTTAGAGTCTGCGGTGTCTGAACGGGGGTTGACGAGCGTAGCTCGTAGGGGGCAGAGCCCCCTAGTAGAAAAAAAAGAAAGAAAGAAATCTTGTTTTTCACCCTTTTATGATATGAATCCATGTATATTAGCATTGAGTCTAAGCCGCTTTAGCAGGGCGCAGCGCCGGCAGCGCTTTTTTTTTCTTTTTTGTGCATGGCAAAGACCCATTAAACCCTTCTGCTCTTTTCAACACTTCCTATGCTCCCTGTGGCAATTCAACTGATCGCGGGAAAATATCGCAAATTCTAGGGACTCTTAAACAAACCAGTTCAAAATATTTTTGTGAATAATGTACAAGTGTGCCCTTTTTTAGAATGGTGTTTCCTTTTTGAAACATTCCCGCCCGACAGTCCTTTTTTCTAGAGTCAACACTGCATATGTAATGTAATATTAATGTTAAAAAAAGGAAGGAGGCACATAATAAAAATGCACACATGCATACTTTTTACACGATTAAATCAAGTTGACAAAAAGATCTAAAAAACACCAACTGACCAGTAGTAGAATTGACATAAAAAAAGCCACTGGTCCCAAGGAACAGTAAGCATGAGAATTTATTTGTCCGCAGTCATCATCACCGGTCTGCTACATAAAATTCTATTTCATCCCTTTAATCCTTTGAGTGACAATTAATTACTTCATCTGACTAAGATTTAATCGAATTTTCTTTGTTTTTTAAAATAAAATAAGTTATGCGATATGTGCTTAGTTGCAGTTTTTGCAGGGAGAAGAAAGTTTACGTTTACCTGTCAGAGAGGGGGGGGGGGGGAGTTACTGGTCCTGCAGATTATAATTTTTTTCAAATTATTGGTCCAATTGAATTTCTGGTGGTACAGAACAGTCCCAGCAAACCCCCAAGGAAATCGAACGCTGAACTGACAATGAATAATATGACTTTTTAAATATTTACTACTCAAAAACATATTAAGCAATATGAACTGAACAAGCACAGAATGAAATCAGTTATTTCTTTTAAGCCTGTAAATGATAAAAGTAACAATGCAAACAAGAGAAAATTACACAAATAAAATTTACATACACAATAAAACATGCGAATCTGCTCAAAACATAGAAGATTCTCACCAATTACAGAACAGTCCTTTTTAATAATTGTTTTGTACACACAGGAGGTAAACGCAGGGGTCGATCCAGGCAAAATTTGAGGGTTTTTTAGGGCCCTTTCACAAAAGTCTATTTAATAAAATAGGCCCCATCACAAAAATAAATATTATAAAATGAGCCCCTTCACAAAAATAAATTTAATAAAATGGGCCCCTTCACAAAAATAAATTTAATAAAATGGGCCGCTTCACAAAAATAAATTTAATAAAATGGGCCGCTTCACAAAAATAAATTTAATAAAATGGGCCCATTCACAAAATTCCTTTTAATAAAATAGGCCCACTTCATAACATTCTTTTGCATAAAAACTATTTTAAATATGTAATTAGTAAATAAAACCAGGTCATGCGAAACAAAAACTTTAACTGAAATTTAAAGAAGTTTTTGTTAATAAATTCTTGATCTGAATTTGAGTAACTGGATTTCAACTATAGTTACAAAATATTACTTTTCACAAAAATAACTTTTAATTTTCACAAAATGGAACCCAAGAATAAAAACCTGCATCGACCCCTGTTTGTTAAAGGCCCCAAGAATCTATATATAATTTTTAATGATGTTACGCACTATAGAACAATATTATTGCTCTAAATTTGTCTTTAAATGTTTTTCGTGAAAAAATTACTTTATTTAAAATAATTATACACATGTAAATAATTTTAAAATTATTTTTCCCATATTTCATATTCTGTATTATAAATTATTCTACAATATATACTAATTTTTTTTTAAATTAATTTTATGAGTCGGATATTGCAGCTAGAGACATTAAACCCCGCTAAATGATTTGCCAGAGATATTGCACCTCCACTGAGTACTAATCAAGCATCTATGTTCCTAAAAAGATTATAGCTGCCTGATTTTTAAAGAAACCAAATTACTTACTAATAAAATGATATTCCAATACAGTGATCTGCTTTGCAAGAACTTAGGTCCTTTAAAGGAACCTTCACAAACTTTTCCCCCTCAAAACAAGGGCCCTTCACAAAACGTTTCCACCTCCAAACTGAGCTTTTTACAAGTTTAATTATCAAGAAGTAATTTAATCCTTCTATCATTTTTATGCATAATGGAAATATGCATATATCTCCTTAAAAGTATAAACAAGAAACTGAACATAACGATTCTTTGAAATTCAGAAAATTATGACTAGATTTTTCACAAAAATAAAAAGACGTATTAATGAAAATATCAAAAAATAAAATAGTTCTCTCTAGGATGTATTTGAAAAGTGAAGTGTCACGCCGTTTTTAAAACGGAGAGATTTTTATCGCTAATATTTTAAAAAATAGTAAAAATTCATCTTTAGTCATACACGAAGATTTCTTGTAAAACATTATCCCCATACCACAGTATTTCTATACGTGGCGATCTGGTTTACCGAATGTTCAGCATGAATGGCTGAATACAAAGTGCCAATATCAAGCTATAATATTAAAAATAAGTATAATACAAGGCTCACTTATACCCCTCTTACGGCTATATATATATCCATTTAAAAATTAATTAAAATGTGACTAATATACAGATAAAAAGAGCCCTGCAAAAAGGAAAAATAGAATAGCAAAACGACAGCGTAACGACTACTCCCGCATTTTTTCCGAGTGGCGGAAAAGTAAACATGCTTTCTGTGTGTTGAGTTGATAACTTCCTTCTCATTCTCCCGTGACATGGAATCAGAAATACAGCTACATGAGGGCTGCTGTTACGTAGAGGGCCCGGGTTCGAGTCCCTGGGTAAGACATGGATGTAATTGTGTATGTACCATTGTAGTTTTATAATATATATAAAGGAAAATAAAAATTGTTGTGACTTGTTGTTGTTACTATGTATAATAAGGATCATTCGAGGCGACAGCCATTGTAGCCATAGGCCCCAAAGCATTCTCCACCTCGGTGGACTTCAAATGTCAAATGACAGCTACATGATGAAAAATCAAATGTTGCAACGAAAACTTTGTTTTTGAAGAAGTAACTTTTATAAAAACTGGAATTCACGCCTGATAGATGATAAGGGCAAATTATGCATGTAATAACCCCACCTATATTTTTCAGCTTTAATCGTGGACGCTACCAAAATGAGGAAAGGGGGGGGGAGGAACCCTGCCCCTCCCTAGATTTTAAAATTTAAGTAACTAGATATTTATTTTTGTTATGTTTTCAAAAACAATATAAAATGTATTATTTTCGAGTAACTAAATTAAAAGAGCCTCTTTTCTTTAATTTTAGTATGTTCAAAATTCTTAGTTCCTCTTTTTTAAAGAGGTGCTGTTTGTGTTGTTTTATGATGGCCAATTGTCTACACTTGGGATATTGGGCCGAAGGGGGGGGGGGGGTGCCTGGGGTCTTTCAAAGGGAAGCTAATCCGTATTTAAGCAAAGAAATCCAAGGTTCGAAAAAAAACACGAAAAAACTCCGAACGACTAGGCCGACGGGCGTGATTCGGTTCTAAAAATTTTGTAACTAATTGTGTACTAAGAATTTTGAGCTAGGACGACAGGAGTGGCATGGTGGAAGGGGGGGGGAGCGGAGTGCATTGTATCCCTTCCTGCATTTTGAAATTTAATTAACTATTTTTTTTTTTTTTTTTTTTTTTTTTTTTTTTTTTTTTTTGTCAGATTTAGAAGAGCACAGTAAAATATATTCTTTTCGAAAAACTTAAAATGAAAAACTAAATAAGACATTTTTAGAAAAGGGAGAAGGGAAATTGAGGGCCCTCGTTAGATTTTGAAATTTAACTAAAATATTTTTTGTGCGTGTTTGAATACGATTTTAAATATTAATGAAAGGGACTTTGAAATAATTTGGAGATTTTTTTTTTAGGGTGCAATTTTTGTACGTGTTAGACTTCGAAGGGTTATTTTTACTGGTGGTAATTTAAGAGAAATTTATGACAAATTTTAGGATAAAAAAGGGACTTTGAAATACTTTCGTGATTATTTTTTTTTTCGTTTTAGGGGGAATATTTTGAGATTGAAATTTTTGAGCTTGTTAGAGTTAGAGGTGAAATTGTTACTGGTTATAATATTAGAAAAAATTGTGACAAATTTAAAGTCAAATAGGGCTTCGAAAAAATTTCGTGTTTTGTTGTTCTTTTTAGGGGGAATTTTCGGAGATTGAAATTTTTGAGCGTGTTAGAGGTGAAATTGTTGCTCGTAATAACTTCATAAATGGGGTAATTAAAAATTTTAACTAGTAGACTCTTCAAAATAATTTCGAGATTTTTCTTTCTTTTTGTAGGGAATTAAAAAATAGTATTTTAAATGGTAATTAAAAATCTCAACGAGGGGACTTTAAGATAATTTTGAGATTTTTATTTCTAGAATGGGATTTTTATATCTCTATTTAAAATGGTAATTTTAAATATTAATTAAAAATTTTAACGAGGGGGAGTTAAGAATTTTTGACTGAACCGGTGGAAGACGTTAGATTTCCGGGAATTATCTAATATATTAATTTCGAAATAAATTTAAAATATTAATTAGGAAATGCGGGCACATCAAAATCTTAGATACCATAATGTGCAATAATAAAACCTTTAAGTAAAACCTTCATGTTACCTGGTAAAGAAACAATTTTCATTTTCCTTCAACATACCTCATGTGATATCACGAAAATCTTCTAAGTCATTGAAGGTAATTTGGAGGTGATAACTTACAGAAATAAACCTGTATGAAATCTTTTAAATAGAGGTATACCTCTCTTAAGATAACCTTTAGTTTTCATTTGCCTTAAAGATACCCGTTGAAACCTTCAAAATGGCAGCAAAATCTCAAAATTTTTAAAGGTTTTTCTCTGATTTTTTTACCTGGGATGTTTATAAATTATAGAATTCGATTTTTCTATATTCATAAAATGTCGTACTAAATGGCCATATTCTTATCAAAAGCAGAGTACAAAACTTAAAAAAAGAGTTTTAGGCAAGCGTTCCTTTGTCTGTTCACTAGGATTTCAAAATTTTAGAAGACATTTCAGAATCTGAAACCATAGACAGATTACCCATTGTTATTTCAGGTAAAGGTATTGAGCAGTTACTTGCTGTTCAGAAATTTCAATCAGGAATAGGTGAGGCAATATCTTCTGCTGTTAACGAAACATTGGAGTTGTCGGGATTACAAGCAAGTAAAATGTATGACTTTTGATATAACCTATGTTAATACCCCATTATCAGGAGAAGCTTGTGGTCATCTGGATTAGAATATGACCAAATAAATGATTTGGTGCCATCATCACATCCTTGAATTTATACTTGAGGAAGTTGTTGTTAAGCCTCTCGGAGTTCCAAGCGGACCAGACATGATGTTATTCAATCGACTTAAAATTTCATGGATGTCTATCTTTTATGGCATATTTCAGACTCCCATAAATGACAATTTAATCAATGAAAAAAATAACACATAATGGGTCAGAAATTACGGAATTTGCTCAAAATTATCTTAATGATTTTACAACAAAGGGACGATTACAAGGAACTGATAGTGCTTGCCATCATTTTCTTAGGAGGAGTACCCGAAAGAGGTTTTACATTAAAGCACCAGGTGGATTGCATCGGGTTCCACGGATGGTGAAGGCCATATACTTGCTCAAGGTTTATTTATTTAGAGATTAGTTTAAACTCTCCAAGCAGGAGGAATCTGGAGTTCGTCAAATTTGCTCGTTTGTAGTGAAAATCTACATTCAGAGCTGGTATCAGGCCCAATGTTTTATTGCTCCTGAAGAACTTGAAAAAAGACGATAATGTAAATGAAGTCATTTCTTTTTGTGATTTAAAGAAGTTCCTAGGATATTTCTGTACTTCACAGAAGAACGAGTTGCTTTTGAATTTTCCCATGATAATGTCTTTTTTTGAAAGTCAAAGAAAAATGGTGTATGCTTTGAAAAATGAAAGAAATTATGAACCCTTGAAACGTACACATGCTGATCCTGATCTCATTCACCAAAATGACTTGCAAGATTTTCTAACAATCAGCACTGTGAGTTTTATTTTTATTTTTTTATTATTATTTTTTTTTTTTTAATTATGGATTCACTTTCAGGCTTGTTTGAAAGAGATGTGATTAATTGGAATGAAAGTGAATCCTACAAAACATGTAAGGCACTAGCGACATCAGTCAAAGTTGTTAATGATGTAGCCGAAAGTGGGGTGTAGCACTCATGTACACAATTAACTTCATACAAAAGATAAAGAAAAAAACAATATTTCAAGGATGTGATGATGGCACTCAAAATCATTTCTTTGTTCATATTCTGTTCCAGAAGAATACAAGCTTCTTTTGATAATCCAGTATTAACAAAAGTTGTATCAAAACTCATACATTTTAGTTGCTAGGTGCTCCACACGACTGCAATATTTGGTTAACAGCAGAAGCTACTGCCTCACCTGTTCCTGATTAAAGTTTTGGAACAGCTAGTTAAATGGTCAGTACCTTTACCTGAAGCAATGGGTAATCTGTCTACAGTTTCAGATCCTGAAATGTCTTCTAAAATTTTGCAATCCCAGTGAACAGTCAAAGGAACGCTTGCCGAAAACTCTTTTTTTTAAGTTTTGTGCTCTGCTTTTGATATGAATATGGCCATTTAGTGACAATTTACAAATATAAAAAAAATCAAATTCTATAATTTATAAACATTATCTTATAAATTCCTGCGCATTTTAGCTATTTAAGATTTAAAAATAACGGAGAACTATTTTTCAAGGTGGGATGTTGGATTCTCTACCTTTCACAATGCTGCCAAGTAGAGGTGAAATAGAGTGTAGACATGAAATATTCCTGTCTGTGTTTGGACAATAGACCGCGTTAATATGTTGAAATCTGAAAAAAATGACAGTTTTTACAACCTAATATCATACCATGATTCCATTTGGCAATGACTATGGATTTGTATTAATAATATATTATTAAATGACAAAATATGTCAAGTTTTAATTTTTTTCTAAATATTCAAACCTTCGTAGCGACCCTTCAAAACCGTTTTAAAAATTTGAAATTTTTGTGGAAGTCTTTATTTTATAAATAGAACAAAATAGGAGGGTGCTCCATAGAAATTTTAAAAGTTAATTTTTTAAGGACCACCCTAATATATATATATATATACATATATATATATAACTATGCATGTTGCAATTTTTTTTTTGCAACTATTACAAATGAATTTAAGATCATACGTTATGAACTATAGTAACGTAAAATTTACCGGAATATCGAAATACAATGTCAAATCTCGGTGTACTTAATGAAAATTTTTTTGTTTGGTACCATTTATTCCTGAAGTTTATCTTATATTTCTTTTTTTCTAATTAAACTAAAATGAATCATGATCCAAAAACTAATGGCTATTGCCGTTTGTATCTGAAAGCATTTGGAGATTTAAGTATCTGAGGTGCTCTCTTTTTTTGCCTTTGTCCGACTGTGCCTTTTGATACAATATCAAACACAAATTACAATTACTTTTGTACTAAATTTTTTATGAATCAGAAAAAAAATTACTTTTATAATAATTAATTAATTCTAACTTTCATTAACTGAGGAATCATATAAAAAAAATGTGTACAATTCAGATTAGATTCGTATAAAATTAATAAACGAACAGACCCAACCAATTAGAGCATTTCGGTTAAAATAAACAGAAATTGAATATGCAAAAGTAGTTTGATAATAAAAACTGTGCTTTGTGTAAATACGCCAATAAAATGTTAAACAACAATAAAATCAAAAATACATCGTTTATTCCTCTCATTCATGTGCACCATATGGCAATATGTTGTAAGCCATCCTGGAGAAACTTTAAATATTTTATTTATATTTCCATATTGCTTATGAGATACGTGGACAGATTTAATGAACATATATTTTGTAATAATTCAACAAGAAAATATGATTTTTTTCATTTGTATCATCAAGTCATTAAGACGATGTTCTCAAAAACTTTATGGTTTATTTGCCTTTTATTTATTCATTTATTCTACTTTGTTTTAAGTTACCCAAAGTTTAGTTTATATAGAAAATTATTTAACAACAATTGATAACCGTTTGTAATTTACTGGATTAAGATTGTAATGTGGTTCGTAAAATGATATTTTTTTTAATTTTGTTTTCGTCGTTTCTGTTTTCCAATTTTAAGTACATAATATTTTTTATTCATTGAAAAATAAATTATGGATGAGAGATTGAATATATTTATACACTGCTCAAACAAAAATAGGGGAGCAAGCAAAAAAGTGAAGAGAACAGTGCAAAACAGCAATGTTTGGGCATAAAATGGATAGTACACGTGTAGCAATGCGCAATACATAAACAAAGATGCAAAAAATGGTAAGGGAGCTTTTATTTTTTGAAAAGATGAAAAGAACATGAAAAGACGGTTTATGGCAATAATTTGGTTTTATGTAAATCACAAAAAAAAGTATTGTTTAGAATGATGATTTTTAAAAAGGCCGGTGGTCTCCTCGAACAGTTAAGACTGCTGAACACCGCTTTTCCATGGATGCGATGAGGTTATCGATAAGACTTGTGGAATACTGTTCCAATGCTCAAGAATTCCAATCTCTATGTCCCGGACAGTAAAAGAAGCCCTCGGTCTCGCAGCAATGCGTCGTCTGAGTATGCCCTAACATGCTCGATCGGATTTAGGTCAGGAGAGAATGCTGGTATTGTTTTAGCTTCAAGCATGTGTTCCACAAGACAAACTGTATAAACTCTGGCATTATCATGCATGGAAAAAAAGAAATCACTAATGACTGCAGCATAAAATGCGACATGAGGTCTCGGTATCTCATCTGTATTACTCCGTACCGTCAAAGTGCCATTCCGAATGATATGCAGACACGTACGTCCACCTATGCTGTTTTCAGCCAACAGCATCAACCTACCTCGTCTGTAATGTGATCTTTCGCAAACGAATGTGGGATTATTTTGAGTGCCTCTTTCTCTCGATGCCAAAACACATCAGATGTCACATCCTGACTGAATCGGGCTCGTCTGTAAACAGAATTTCACTCCAACAACGTTGCCTTCAAACTCGATGTTCAGTTCCCCATCGTCTTTGGCCCGCACAGTGGCTTGAGTTCAACGGAATACAGTCCATTGGTTTACGTGCATAGAGACCACCCTGATGAAGTCTATTTTGGACTGTTTGGATGGACACCCTTCGTCCTTTGGCCAAGAACAACTGTGTCTGCAGCTGAGTAGTATTGCCCGTACCGTCTCGACGTGCTGTTAACAGGATATATCGGTCATCAGTTTCTGTGTTAGCACATTTTCGACCACGCACTTGTCGATGAGTACCATTCCATGTGTCTTGGAATCGATTCCATAGCCTTTCATGGACACTTCTTGTGACTCCAACAACGTCCACTACACTTAGTTGTCTTTCCCGAAATTCAACTTTCCCGATGACACGCCAACCCATGGATTGCGGTAAATCATGTTGTTGTGACATTTTCAAGCCACCCTTTCTCAAAACACAAGCTGAGCAATTGAATTTTACAACTGAGGAAGTGAAACAGACGTTTCTGCAAATCCCGATTTCTGCTCTTATCAACTTTTTCCAGTTTTTGACGTCATAAAGTTTAATTTACGTGTGAAGTTTTCTTTATCTGTTTTCTACCTTTAAATTATGGATGTTTTATTTTACGTTACTTATCGGTGTAAATATTTGTAAAATTTCGTTAAAACCATGTGCTCCCCTAATTGTTTTGAGCAGTATATATATATATATATATATATATATATATATATATATATATATATATATATATATATATATATATATGCAAAATTGTTCTATATATACTATATGATACTGTTACCATATATATAAAATCGAAAAAATGAGAATAATGAAATAAAACATACACTGTTAATCATTTGCAGCAAACAATCTTGTTGTTGAACAGTTTTTAGAGATTTCTGTTGCCTAATGGTAATTGAACTGTATTCGGACCATAATATGGTCAATAAAATCGTCGGAACAGCGTTAAATTACGGTTACATACCCGTTTTCTATAAAAAGGTTATAATGTCTTGACCGTTTGTTGCAAAATTTAAACAGTGTAACTATGAAGTATGCTTGTATAATTAATGACAAGTAGTAGAAAAGGATTAACTATATGGATTTTTAAACCGATTATAACATGCGTAATAATTTTAATATATATTTCCCGTTCTACATTTTTACATGAACTTCCTTACTATACCAAACTTCCATATAGTGTCATTTTATTTACTGTAGGTTATATGAAATATGCAAACTTTGTTTACAATAAATAAATAATGTATATATATATATATATATATATATATATATATATATAATATCACATCAAGTTTAACCATATCAATTACTTCACGCATATGGTTTTTGATTGAGAACACATGGATCAAATAAAGTTTTGTAATCATAAATTTTTTGCGTGTGTGAGAAACAACGGTACCCTCTTAACCGTACTTCAGTTTAACATCCCATTTGTTGTACAAATTTACAACTGTTTGAAGAACAGTAGAGATTTTCCTAAATATCTGCCAATATATCAAATATTTAATCCATTTTCAGGTAAATTCTATAAGGAAATTTACCAAACAAATACAAAAGGGTATAATTAAGAATTTTTGAGAAAATTAGAGTGGCGTGAAGGTACCCTCATCTACTTCTAAACATTTTATCATGGACTTGAATGCAGTCGATTCCATTGCGAGAGAAGTTACTCGAATTTTTAATTGTACACAGGCATGTTTCTATCATTATCATAGTCATAAGCCACAAAGTTTGATAAGGAAATTACAAGAATGAGTGTAGTTTCAGTACTGTTGTTCTCCGAATGAAATTTTCGAACCACTTGTCACCCCATTTCTGCCATTTTATACTAAGGGTTTTTTTTAATATTACAAACATGTAACGGAAATAAAATGTTAATTTGATGTAAGATTTATACCCGAAGTGTGTATTGTACAATGTGATTATAGAACTTTAATTTTGACTATAATAATTCCTTATTACTTTACATATTATGATGAAATTCATCTTAAAGGAATTTTAGAGAAATTAGGACTATTTCAAATCTCAATCAAAATATTCAGAGAAAAGTATATGAAGAAGGATTGAAAGTTTCTAACATATGCTCTGTAAAAAATAATTACGTAAATTTATATTGATAATAAAAAAACAATTTATCTGAATGTGCAATGTAATGGGTAATTTACCAAATACACATTCAGCGTGTCAATTTCAAAATGCACATTGTCCTATGTATTTTATTGATAACAAATTAAGCTGCTGAAGTGTGTGAAATGTCGAACTTTCCAAAGCACCACGTTGACCAGTCATCTATTACTACGCAAGCCGAGTTTTAAAATATTGATATTTATTGAGTGCACATATGTACGCATATTTCTGTGTAATATCCTGCTCTTACACATATTTCTGCGTAACGTTCCTACAAATAATCCTGTGTAATATTTTTTTTCTTACACGTATAAGAGTGTAGAATTCGTACTCATATTTCTGTGAAATATTCCGTTCCTTCGCGTATATTTCTGTAATATTCTTACGTGTATTTTATGCAAATTATACAGATATTTGAGTAATATGAAAAATTTGTAAATTTAAATCAGTATTTCAAATTGGGTAAAAGCGTACAATCTGCCACATTTACCCACTTTTTTGAGTTTATGAATGGACAAAAAATTACACACTTCCATTTGGCAGAAAAACACACATAAAAATAGGTAAATGATTGCGACAAGAGCCTAAATTGTACGACAAATGCGAAATTTTACAAGTTTACAGATATAAATGTCTAAAAGTAGCTAACTTACAAATTTATTTTTTAGATTGTAAAAAGAGTTGACATGTGTAATTTAAATCAAAAAGATCGACTGTATTTTTGCTTGCTTGATTGATTTATAATTATTTTTTTATGTACAGAAAAAATTGAATTTGCAAACTAAGATAGCTATTTCGTCACATATGTTTAAATAAGAATACTTATACGACTTATACGAAAAAAATCTTCCTTTAAATAGAAATGGAGAAAATTCTAAAATAATGCTGTAAAATATTTTGTGAATATCGGTTTAAAACAATAACTATATAGAGTGAAATTACATCTTTCAGTTTTTGCCCCAATTATCAATAAAGAGCTTAATGTTTGAATTTATCAACTCAGGAACAAGATAAACGTTTTAATAGGGTGAATGCACTAAATTCTTTTCTACCATGTCTCAGACCAATTACAAACCAAAATGGCACGCTATGTAAATTTCCTCAACGTGCCTTTCTTGTTTGTTCGTAAGAGTTTTGGATGATGAACTCAATTTCATCGTTAATATTGGTTTGCGACATTGTTATAAATAAAATCTTATCCTTCAGTTGATTGAAAAATATAAAGTTTCAGTTAATCACTCCCCAAAATTAAATCATGTTTACAGAAAGATTCCATACGTCCCAATCCTATCTGAAAAATTAAAAAAGATTTTCAAGAAATACAGCATTCAACTAGTAGTTTCTAATTGAATGACTTTATTTAATTTAATGAATAAGAAAATACATCCAATTAAATATACATTTTTCCAGGATTTATGAGATTCCCCTTAAATTTACAGGCGGGTCAATCTCCTCATATATTGATATGATTAACCGATTAGCGTCCAGTGTCCTCATTTGTTGACGTTATAAAAAATTGCTATTTCCTATATTAAATTTACAAATATTGTTTTATTTACAATATGTTCTGTTAAACAACAACACCACTGAATGTTAGATGTGCGATTTCTTTGGAGTTAAAAAAAAAGCGCGGGGAAGATATAATATAATTTCTCCCATCCTTTTGTAATTACGTTGTCTATTTTTTATACTGCTGCATAGAACTGTATTTTTGAGATATATATATATATATATATATATATATATTAGTTTGGTATATATATAATCTAGATAGTACGTACTATGCCATTAGTATGTTTTTTAATGTTTATTGGTCTTAATATATCCGTAATAAACAGGAAAAATTATCCGTCGTCATTTGAGGGCGCTGGGCGTTTGGCATAGTTTTTATTCATATTCAGATTTTTATCTTAAGAGTTTTTTACATTATTTTGCAGATAAACTATAAATGAAAACTGAAAGATGAGCAGAAATAAAATCAATAAAAGGTTAAAAAAGGTAACTTCTTATATTTTTCAGAAGAAATAGAAGATGATATTATATCAATGCCTCCGGATGTAGTTGATCTGACAGATGAAGAGCAATTTGATGATGATAATATGTGTACTACAGTTGTATCAGATGTTAAAGATACACTAGAAATTACAATAGCAGATGAAAATGAGAACTTTATTATATCGGATAACAAAAGGAAAATAAATCCTGTAAACTTAAAAGAGAAATATCAATAGTATGAACGGATGAAATCTTTCTTACACATTCCGGACTTTGGAAAATTCTTCTAACAAAAGTTCTGGTATATTGACAACAGAAACTACTAATATGATTCCAGTCGAGCTGTTTGAAGATTTTTTTTTTACTGAAAGTGTTTATGATATGATTGTAGAGGAAGCTAATCGATTTGCTCACGAAGTCAAAAATAAATTGAACTATAATGTGACTAAACTTGAAATAAAAACATTTATAGGATTTCCCATACTTTCGGTCTGTCGTACTCTAACCAGTGAACGGAACTACTGAATAGAAACGGATGATGTAGGAATAACAATAGTGACGAATGCTATGACTAGAAATTTCTACTTACAGTTCAAGAGATTATTACATTTCAAAGATAATAAATTACATCAGTTAAACAAACATGATAAATCATTCAAAATATGTCCCTTGTTAGAAATGCTTTACAAGAATTTTCAGGAAAGGGGAATTTCCCATAAAAATTTGTCTGTTCATGAAATTATCGTTTGATATCGTGGTCATCATACACAGAAACAGTACTAAAAAATCTAAACCTATTAGAATTGTGTGTGAACGATGGGCTCTGAGTCGCAATGAAGGTTACTGTTACAACTTTGCACTATTGTTGTAAATGAACAAATATTTCTGAATCTGACAAACATACTTTAGGTACAAAAGTGGTGTTAAAGTTATTATCTATTGTTGAAGATACAAAGAGCCATCATGTTTATTTTGATAACTTTTTTACCAGTAATATGTTTCTAAAAAAACCTGAAATAAATGCAATTCACAGCCATTAGAACGATATGAGAAAATTGCACTGAAAAATGCCCAGTAATGGATGATAAGAAAAGATATAAGAAAGAGAGAGCGATTTACGATAGTAAATTTGACAAAAGAAATGAAGTTCTTGTTGTTAAATGGAAGGACAATAACTGTGTTTAGGATAAAAGAAAAGGTGAAAATGAATAAGCCTCCTACTATAAGATCCTATACCTCATTTATAAAATTCTAGAAAATACATCATGTTATTGGCAAAAGAGAGAAACAAAGGTGTTTTCATTATATAACTGTTCTTCAATGCCAAGAACATATTATGTGAAATGCAATATAACATTATGCATACAATGTTTCCTATTTTTCACATAAAAAATCAATAGTACAAATATAAGAAAAAAAATTACATGTCTAAAAATAAATTTTGATTTGTAACATTATTTTGTCCTTTAGTTTGTTTATAGATTAAAACTAATTTATTTTATTTAAAAAAATTTAATAAAGGTTTTATATTTTTACATACAAACACCCAGCGTCATCAAATGAGGAATGAAATAAATTCTTGCTTTAGATGATAGCACCTTGAAATTAGGAGATTTATTTATCATTGTATTTTTTAAACTATCATTTATATGATTATTGTGCTGGGAATTTTAGTACATGCATTATTATTATTTTCTTATGCTTTTTTTTTATAATTCTTTTTACCATTCTGATTTTTTTTTTTTTTTTTTTTTTTTTTTTTTTTTTTTTTAATACAGTAATTCCTGCTCGATATTTAAATAATATTTCTTCTTTTAATTTAGTGGCAAAACTTTTTCTGTGACAACTTCCTACCGCTTCTTGACAATTTTTGCTGGAATCTTGAGCACAATGAAGGCTCGACGGGCGAAGCGTGGCTTTTTTCTGCTTGACCTGTGTTATTCCAGAATATCTTTTATAACTTATCATGTAGTTATTAAAAATGATAGCCATAGAAATAGATATTTTAATTTAAATATTGATAATCATATTTTACAAAAACATACGAAAAACAAAGTGTTTCTCTCAAATGTTCCATTTCCGGAATGAGTTATAAATCCTATACATTTTTTTTTTAAATTTAGTTCTTATGTTTGAGTTTTAATATGATTTTTATCAATAAATAGTTTGTGCTATCTGACAATCACAGTGCGGCGTTTAAAAGGTTAATAGATTTTCAACAGCACTCTCAAGGAATTTCTTAAGGGGCTTATTTCATTTATTTACTTCGACAAAGTAAAGATTATATCGAAACACGGTGTTCCGTTTAACCGGCTGGTTTTAGTGGATTTTTCCGTTTCTAGAAATCGTGTAAACATGACTGTAGACGAAAATATTTAAAAATACAGGAAAATCCTCTGACGGTCAAACGGTAAAGCTGTGATACTTAAATCTTTTAAAATTCATTTGAGGAATCAAGTAAACTGTAACGATAATGTTTCATTTCTCCTTCCGGAAATTTGTGTCAGTATTTTCAAAGAACCATGAATTTTCAATGGTTTTCCAGCACTTCATTCTTTTATTTACTTTGAATAACAGATGGCGCCACTGAGCCTTTTAAAAGGATTTTGGAAGTTTCCGTTTAATCTGTTTCCATTTTGAAATTATTTTTTAAAGATGTAGCATATTGAATTTTTCCCTGCCGATTTTTATGTTAGGTGACTTTACTCCTGATGATGGTTTTAAAGATTAAACCGAAACGTTGAAATTTATTTTCTTCATGCGTTTATTTTACATCAACTTATCATTTATGAATAAAGTGTTCGTTGGATAGCAACACCTATTTTGTTTAGTATTATATATTACAACGTAAAGTCTTTAATTATTACAAATATGTTATACTAAGAAAAACATTGGATTTATAAATATCAAGTAATTCATTGTTTATAGAGTTAAAATACAAAATTTTTAAATTCAAAGTGCCATGTGTGGAAAACAGAACATCTCAACTTTTATCATATCATTTACAACGCATCTTATTCGATAACTATTTCTGTATAATACTAAACTTTTTTTTTTGTTTTTTTAGTAGGCAAAATTTACTACCGTGTAAATATTACATATAAATTATTTTTGTAGCTTTCATATCACCTTTAAGTAATTTCATACATTTTACAATCTCAGTCGGCAGTTGAAAAGTGATGTGGTTTCGATAAAAGTAATGAAAATATTTACTTATCTCAATGCTATTAATTCATTCAGTAAAATGTAAGCTAGAGCTCATTTTTTAGGTGCGATCGTAATTATATAAATACGTAGCACCTATAGTCGGCGTTCAGTTCGTCTGTCTGTCCGTCTGCATATAACAGAGCAAAAACTACCCAACCGAATGGTCTGAAATTTTAAATATATGATCGTTGGAAAATTTTGTCGAGCCATTTCAAATTTTATGAAAATCGGATGTAGCTTAATCACAGGGACAGTCAATTTTTTTTCTTTACATTACGCCCAATGGGAAAAATTATTGCAAGTGCATTTCAATGATGTTACAGCCTTCCGAATGGTCTGAAATTTTAAATATATAATTGTTGCAAAATTTTGTAGAGCCATTTCAAATTTTATGAAAATAGGATGTATAGTTTAATTACAGGAGCAGTCAAAAGTTTTCCGTTACTTTGCGGGGAATGGGAAAAAATTATTGCAAGTGCATTTTAATGATGTTACAGACTATGCACTTATGAAGTGCAAAAAAATATATATTCAGTAAAATATGGGATATAAAATAAATAATTATAAAACTAGTTATAGTACGAACGCACCTCATTTGCCACGTTTGACGATCAATTTCCAACTTGTAAGTTTTATATTTATATATCTATTCTAATTTAAGTTTTCGTACGGATTGTGATATCCATGTAAAACATTTTTGTAATATTAACTGCACTGTATTTTTCATTTTATCATATTAAAAGTGTTTATTTATACATATTAAAAAGCCTTAAATATGACTTAAATATATTACACATATTTACTTAACCCTTAAATGCCGCGTGTTGCTATTCGGCAACGTACCCAATTTCGGCTTCTAAAACATTATTAGAATAAACAATTAAATTTAAAAAATCAAAAATCCGACTGCGTAAAAAGCGAACTAATTAATTATTTCTCATCAATGTGAAACTATTTTTTTTTTCAATTCCTACTATTAGCTCACACTCTCGCTATATATATATCGTTTTCAAATTTTCAATCGTTAATAAAATACTTATTATTGATCCAATCAAGCTCAAATAAAAATTTTTAAACTTATAGTGGATGACACTTGATGTTAATCCAGTTTTTTTTTTCAAATATTAATTCATTAATTAAATTAAATTAATTAATTTTCAATAATCGAGAGAGCCCTCTTCTTGATCAAGGCATTTTAAGCGCCACTCAAGGGGAAAGAAGAATGGGAGGAAAAATAATTATCTTATTGACCTAAGTAGGAATTGACTTAAAATATTTTTTTTTTATTATTATTACTTGTTTATATTACTTACCTAATTTGTCTTATTTACTTGTATTGATGACTTTTAAGTTGTGTTTAATTGTTAGTTCCTATCTATAAACGCTATTTTGATGAGGTCTATAGAAGTCTATGATGGTATAGTTGCAGTAAAGCTAGAGATTCACAATACATACACAACTTCCAGGTTGTATAATATTTTAACGGAGCTTCTGACTGCAAAATAGTCAATGAAACATCGTCTTCATTTTGAAAGACCTATCCAAAGATATACCATTCAATATTGTGCGTAACTTTTTTTCGTCTCTACCGCCATTTTGTATTTTACGGCCGCCATTTTAAATTTATAAAAACAAAACCTAGCATATAACCATCGGGCCGTTAAGACGAATTGATAGAGACCACATTCATTAAAATCCATCCAGCCGTTGGGATTTTTCGAGGGTATAAAGAAATCTACATACATAGATGCGCGTGAAACACATAACCCTACTTTTCAGTCGGTAATAATATTTAAGCTATAACGACTAATGTTGCCCATAAACAACATTCTGAAAATATTATTAAATAGATATGCAACATGTAGATGGCAACACTTTTTCTGTTTAAGAATAAAGATAGATTTATTTTTTCAAATGTTGCTACATGTTCTTTTTGTTTTGTTTGGAAGCTTGCGAAATACCCTATTTTGCTCTGCCGTGAGCAAGTAAAATTTATTTCTTATGATAGTTCTGAAAATTCTTGTGCGTTTAATATTATAGAATTTTATCAGAGAAAATTATTTTTCCAATTAAAACCAGTATTGCCGATTAGTAACAAACTGTTTTTTAGCTGTAAACCATACTTAAAAGAAAATATGATTTTTTAAAGTATTTTTCCCATGATTTATTTAAAAAATGAAAGCCGGAAAATATTATTAAAATAATTTTTGGAAAATCAGGCATTTAAGGGTTAAATTCAATAAGTACTTTGGACGTTATGAGAATTTGAAACCTGATCACATTTGCACTAGCGACCGGTATTTCAAAATGTATGATATCCCTTAAAAGAACTTATGCTTACCAATTTCAAATATATCCAAATAAATATTTTATGCAGAACGTCTCTTACGCGTTAACACATGAAACCTCTAAAGATGTTAATTTGTAATTATTGTATTTTATAATTCAACAATTTTCTTCACTTTCAGAGAATTTTACAGTTTGACTTCAAATATATTGGTATTCAGAACGGAGCTAATTTCAGAATAGAATATTTTATAAATGGAGACAAAAAATTAAAATACTCACTTATTATAATTCGGAAAAGAAATGTTCTGAATTTCTTAAAGTTTTAGATTTCCAATTATAATGTGCAGTATAATTTATATTAATATTCAATATATAATTCATATATAAAACATTTATTTCTTTATTAAACAATTTAAATCAATGATAATTATGGAAAATATATAATGATTTTAAAAGTATAATAAAAGAAAAGAAATAAAAAGAAAAGAAAATGTACTAAAATAAAAGAAAAATTAAATATACAAAAAAAAGTTTAAAAAAAAATATAATTATTACACATTTTTTAAATATATAATAGCTAATAGCTTATTTTTCTTACAATTTAACATTATCATTTGGCAATGTTTAAATAGGTTTAATTATCTGTAGAAAAATATTGATTTGATAATTTATAAAAAAAAAAAATATTTTAATATTTTAAATTTATTCATATTTTTGCTTAGTAATTTTTCTAAAGTATTATACAACCCCACTTTATTTTATCCATTAGTTATTCGGAATAAATCACAAATGTATTCTAATTTTGTCTAGTTCCGGAAAAAGAAAAAAAAATCTTTTTAAACATTAAGTATTTAAACACAGATTTTACTTTTCTACTGTATAGAAATTATTAGCTTAAAGATTCTGTTCACACAAAATACATTCTTCGTTAGAAAAGAATGTTAATAAATGGGTAAGCTATTTCTTCCTATCAGTGCAGGAATGCGTATTAGCGTCAGGTACTAGTCTGAGCTAGCTGATAATATTATTGGAGATATTCCAAGAATTTGTAGGTGCGATGATTAAATGCAATTGTATGCGTTTATGCACGGACATGCATTATTCATAAATAGTTGATTAACTAAAAATAGCTAATTTTCTTATAATACAAAGATACGACCACTTATTTTAGACATGTGTATGTTATAAATGTGTGTGAACAGAGCAATAAACTGAAATTTCAAACAGATATAAATTTTTAATATTTCATTTTTTTTTTAATTTTTAGACGAAAATAATAAAATATATAACATTTGAAATTTCTTTGAATACTGCATATGAATGTAACCTGTTATATAAAAAGACACATTTTTTGCAGTATCTAATTATACAAGTGTATGTAATTTTATGTTCAAAAGGTGCAATTCCGTTTTTTATATAAAATAGTAATCTTACTTTAGTATAGAATATTATTTCGCAATTTTTTTCTCACTCAACAAATAAATATATTACAGTTATCCCGAAATTTTCTGTGGTGGGTAAAAGTTACTACTAATTTCATTTCAAATTGATTATTGATTATCAATCGTTTTAAACAGTATTTTTTACAGATTATTGGATATTTTTCAAAACAAAAACCTGCACGTGTGAAGACAAATAAAATCGCATTTCGCTTTTGACTTCATAAGAATTTAACGTCGAGGACGTATTAAACTTCAAAAGCACAGTAAAAAGAGTTATAATAAATATCATCACAAAATAGTTATATTAAAAATAAATTTTAAATCCAATTAGTCTGTAGAAATTTCATTAAGTCTCACCCAAATTATAACCGTGATTTCCAAGGTAAATGAATTGAAAAATCGAACCTAATAATTATCAAACAAAAGATTAATCTATTATAAATTTATCTTAATTTTTGTTAAATGTATCTAATTTATAAAGCAGAAATATGTCCTTAAGTAACGCAGACGTCATGTTAAAGGAGGCAACTTCATGAAGAATTTTAGCAATACTCTTGCAGTATATCAATGTGATTTTGTGAAGGGAATGAATCAAAATTCAAACTTCATCAACAATTAAGATGTTCATTAACTTTATATCAATTTCACGTTAAAGTAAAAAAAAAAAAAAAAAAAAAAAAAAAAAAAAAAAAAAAAAAAAAAAAAAAACACAAAATTAAAGCCAACTTTTTTAATATGCCCATTCGCTCCGCAATAATGACCTAAGGCATTATATTGTTCAAAAAATTTCAATACTGAATAATAATTCTATTTCTGTTTCAGATTAGGTTATTACTTTTATTCGACTGACTCTTAAATTGAAGTTTCAATTCGTTTCTTTTTTCGCTGTTTACCAAATAGCGTTATTTTTCATTTACAATAACCCAACATGTTATGTTATATGGATATTTTGAGTAATAAGTTAATATAAATTAATTCAATATATTTCAAACGTTTCGTATAAAAAAAATCTATATTATCATATTTTATTTCCTGATGTTTTTTCTGAAATACATGACACAAAGCTTTGTATATCGATATTTTTAAACGAGAAATTTATTTTGTGAGTACTACTAAATGCATAATTTTGGTGATACATTTGAATTATATCAGTGATATAAATTTAGAAGCTTCTAATAAACGAATACATAATCCATCAGTTTTTCAAACGATCATTAGCTTTAAACTAATTCTATGATAAATTAACAATTAATGACAAAAATGTACTAACGGATTTCATAACTAATCAACTTAATTATGCCGATCGCTAGGGAAATCACGAGTTATTATTAATAATCGTAAAAGTGAGCTTTCAATGTGTGAGTCAACTAAAGAAATTAGGTGATTTTCACTGTGGGTTATTATGGAATATATTACACATGACAATTATGAAAGGTAAAGCACACTATGGTAAAAATTTTAAGAAAAATTCCGATGTTTGACGTTTTCTCGAATAACTAGACAAATACTTGAAAGTAAATTTTAGAAACTCAGGAATGTAAAAAAATATATTTAACCCTATATTTTTACGTTCTTCTATCTTCAATAGAAAAAAGTATTGTAATCGAAATTTTTTTCGACTTCCGGTTTTTGACGGATTTACACGTTTTAGGGATCAGAGATTCCAAAAAACATGTTTATAAAAAATGTCTGTCTGCCCGTCTGTCCGTGTGTCACCATTGTGCCATCAAAAATTATATGAAGTTATACATAGAATTGAACGAATTTTTTTCTTAAGTTTTTTGGCTATGGCAAGCAGGTCCTCCATAAATTTGGAAAAAAATACGCCGTTAGGGGGCGCTGTAATATCGATTTTTGTGCGATTTTTGTGCATTTTGAATATTGTACCATCGAAAAGTGTATGAAGTTATGCATAGAATTGAACCAAATTTTTTGTGTATGTTTTTCGCCATGACAAGAAGGTCCTCCCTGAATTTGGAAAAAATCTGTCGGTAGGGGGCGCTGTAATAGCGATTTTTGTGCGATTTTTGAATATTGTACCATCGAAAAGTGTGTGAAGTTATCCATAGAATTGAACCAAATTTTTTGTGTATGTTTTTGGCCATGGCAAGAAGCTCTTCCCTGAATTTGGAAAAATTCCGCCGGAAGGAGGCGCTGTAATAGTACTTTTTGTGCCATATTCGATATTGTACCATCGGAAAGTGTATAAAGTTATGCATAATTCTTATAAAAATACTAATAAAGCAAATTAAAATAAAATATTGACATGAGATAGAAGAAAGTTTTGGGATTGGCACATCCAACTAGTTTAGCATATAGTACAATAATTAAAAGGGCATTGATTATAAGGGTAATGATTATGTGGTTAATGGATAAAATGAATAAATGGGTTCAAGAATAAAATCACAAAACAAATAATATTGGCATTACTCTGTAAAATTAAAAGTTCAAAAACAACTAATTATAGCACATTCGAAACAATTAATTATAGCACAAGTCTATGTGGACCTTGTGCAACATTAGTTTCTATTTTTCTAAGCATAGTACGAGCAATTTTATAGCTATAAAGATTTATTTAACAATTTCAAGAAATATCTGCATGTTTTCATTTTTTTATAGTATGTAGGTTTTCAACCAAATTTACGCTACTTATTGCCAAAATACAGTAGAAACAGTAGAAACGGGTTATAAATACTTTACAAATTTGATGACATCTGAGTGTTTGTATAAAATAAATTTCAACTCCGCATTTGAGCAGTATAACAGTTTTTTTTGCCATAATTTAGTATACGGCATTATATACGTTAGTATATACGGGAACTTATATTGAAATACCTGTCGAATATCCTAATTATGCAGTAAGATATCAGCAATATAAACTATTGGTATTTTGTTGCTTTATAAAAACAGGCTCGGTGATAAAAGCCTTTCCGTAAGTTATTATATATTTTTCTTTTGTTTTTTACGTCAGTTCTCATTGAAAGAATTCTGAGAATGACTCAGTTTGAACTAAAAGAATTGTAAAATCCGAATCATCTGTTGTAAAGGTGCACGTGGACAAATTGCTCACCCTCAAGAAAAGTGAAACATTTCGACAAAAGTAAATTTCACAGGAGAGGTAAAATTAAAAATTGTATCATTTCACTCTGCCATAAAATTATCGCTCTTAGCTCTGCATGCAGGAAAGAAAACGTTCTTAAAAGAATGAAACTCTTAAGAATGAAGACGTAGGATAATGTTCGGACGGTTGAGTAATTTTACCTCTCCACATAATCCATCCCTCTTCTGTGGTCACAAATGAACCTATAGCGTAATAAACTGATTTTCCGCATAACTACACTTAGGAAACGCCTTGTGTAGCAAGACGCCCCTATGGCAGACCTATCAGTGTAAAAAAAGCAAAAAATGAATTTTTGCGATAATGAAATACTGAAACTTATTCTTGGAAGTCATTTATGGTGGAATTCTTTCAATTCACTAGTACCCATTTTCTGCCAAATATCATCAATTGTTAGTTCTTTTTTTATTTTGAAAAACGACAATAAACATATTTGCAGATATTTTTAATAATTTCATAATTTCTGCAACAGGTAATAATTGAGATTTTTAACTTTCCAACAAAGTTGAAAAGTGATTGTGCATTCGGTTTGTCTGTCCGTCTGGCCACGCTCAAACTCACGTAAATGTACTCGGATTTTCATGAAATTGATAAATCTTATTTAGGATCAACAAAGCATGTTTGGTATTGTATATAAAGTATGTAGTATTAATCTTTCATTTACAGGGCCACTCAAAAGTATTCCATTACATTATGGTATATGGGGGCTAACTCCCGTAAATATACTCGGATCTTCATGAAATTGTTAAAGGTTATTTAGGGTCACAAAAGCATGTTTGGTTTTGTATATGAAGTATGTAGTATTAATCGTTCATTTACAGAGCACTCAAAAGTATTCCATTAAACTATGGTATATGGAGGAAAATTGTTTGCAGAGTACTTTAAAGCCATTATGCTATTTCAAACTTATTGAAACTGATATAAATTACTGAATTTCACTACGATCACGTTAGATCAGGACATTCATTGCATTTTTTATTCATTTACAGGGACACACAAAAGAAATCGGTTAGGGTACAGTACCGTCTTTGAGTAATAATTGCTGGAGTGCACGGTTTAAAATTCGGTATGCGCTTTTAAATTTAATTATTTTTTTGCATCTTACCTGTTATATATAAATACTATACCTCAAATACAGGGCTGCACAAATGTATTCACTCACCGTTCTCCTTATTAGAGGAAATTGCTGAAGGTACATTCTGAACTGAAGTACATGTAGCTCTTAAGTGAACTCAATTTTGGCTTGCATGTAGCTAATAGATTCAAATCTATAAATCATATACAGGGCTGCAATTCGAATAATTTTCCAATTGTGGATGGGAACAGCTTAAATTGGGTTCTGAAATGTATTATGCGTTTCCGTATGGTTGAATTAGACGTAATATTTTAATTTTTTAAACAGTGCAGTTTTGTTACATTATTCTGATCTGTTGGAAAGTGTTTCATAATCTATGCTTGACGCATGATTTCTTGTCACTTGCTTAATTTACTTGCCAGTCTTAAAAAGACTGGAGGACATTTTCGAAGCTCATACATCTTTGTTTGCCTTCATATTCCAATATGATACAAACTTAGGTACAGTTAACCGCATTTTAATTTTAGTATAATTAATAAAAGGACAATACAATACTCAGTTGTGAATTCTCCAGTTTTTTTGGAAAAATATAAATTTTTCTCGAAAATAAAACTAGCTTCAAAAAAGGTTTTTCCATCGTAGAAATCTGACGACCAATTTTAAAAGAAATTTCATTCTTCAACTTCTAAACATCCCACAATATTACTTTTTACACTGTCGTATAGGGAAAAAAATGTACTTTTAAATGCAGTTTGTTTGAAAGCTGTATCTCAATTTGTTTCTGAGTTATTAATTTTTTTTTTTTTAGTTTTCATCACTTTTTTGTCATAGTGGCAACAAAAGTATCCATCTCCGTTGAAAGTAAAGGGAAATACAGATTACTGTATAGACCAATCAAAAAACGAATAAAATTCGGATTAAACCAATAAAAAGCTTCAGATATGCTTTTGATTTCCTACACTGACGAGGACAATAACCATTTTTCTAAATGGTTAAAAAAATTATGGCGTTCATTATAGAATGTTTTGTCTGAAAAATAGTCTTGATATATTGAAAATTAATACAAAAAATAGTTTAAACATTAAGTAAGTTTTGTAACAATTTTCTCTTCTATTTTATACATTAAACCAATGTTCTGAAAATGCCTTTTTTCATATTTTGCCTTATGATGAAAATACTAATGTTCAGGTGTAAAATAACTTAGAATAAATGTGTTTATATTTTTAGAATCTTGATAAATTTTCAAACAAGGTAACGATAGATACGTTTTTTAGACAGTTGTTCTTTGAAGTTTTTATACACTTGTGATCTCTATTTTTTTTTATTACCTCTCTCAATATTACTATTTAGTTGCGTTAGAAGACCGCTGTCGGACATTTGTACAGAAGACATAGGTGGATATTTCCAATTTAATTTTTTGTAGCAGAAACTAAGAGCCATAGATTGAGAACACATTACAATCACAAAGCCAAATACTTTTAATTGTTTTAAATTTGTCATTACTCTATTTATTACTTATAAATTATAGAGTGTTAAGGAATTTTCTAATTAACTATCACTATTATTATATTTAAAGTTTTAATTAAATATTAATTACATTGTATATAATTTCACTGTACACGGCTGTGGATGTTAGCGTTACCATATTACATCATTTCTTCTTTTATAATAGAGAAACATATCCTCAATTAGAAGAAAGTGAGAGCAGATGGAACAAAATTCTACGCCTGAGACACTCGGTAAGGCTATTATCCGTTACAATAGTAGTGGAACACGAACTAAACGCGGATATTCGCATCTAAGTGGATACACAGCGGATTTAAACTATTTATTTTGTGAAAAATCAATTCATATTTTCGTAATTTACCAAGCCGTATACTCACCAACTCATGCAATGTGCGTCGACGAACAGCATATTTTTTTGGATGAAATGTGTTTAACTACAAAGTGATTCAAAAAAGATGGGAAAAATTTTAATAGGTGATAGTACACACCCAAACAAACATTTTGTATCAAAGAACGCATGGTCGAAAACTAAACGTAAAAAAGTTAGAGGGCGCCAAAAGTTATGTTCTTATACGAGGCAAAAACACACAATGGACGATTAAGTTAAGTTACGAAAACAAATTTATGGCATTTGATTACACCAAGTGCTCAAAATATTGACCGGCAGCTGTTATGCACGCAGTACAACGGCGAAAAACAGATTGACGAATTTTCTGAAACACACCAGGCACCACCGCGCTCGCCAGATCATTCGTGTCTCGATTTTTTTTTGTGGGGACAGCTAAAGGCTCTTGTGTATGAGACTCCTATTGAATCCGCAGAAGAACTTGTCGCCAAGCTTTCGGCTGCTGTAGCGGAAGTTCGCGATATGCCTGGTGTGTTTCAGAGAATTCGCCAATCTGTTCTTCGCCGTTGTACTGCGTGCATAACAGCTGCCGGTCAATGTTTTGAGCACTTATTGTAATCAAATGCCATTAAATTTGTTTTCGTAACTTAACTTAATCGTTCATTGTGTGTTTTTGCCTCGTATAAGAACATAACTTTTGGCGCCCTCTAACTTTTTTACGTTTAGTTTTCGACCATGCATTCTTTGATACAAAATGTTTGTTTGGGTGTGTACTATCACCTCTTAAAATTTTTCCCATCTTTTTTTAATCACCCTGTATATCGGTGTGTTTGCGTTCCGTGGGATTGATATTTCAATCGATATTTCTCTATATGTTGCAAATAGAAATTAATAAAATGCAATGTATCATAACTTGGCAAGGTCTATTCATATTTCCCACAATTTAATGCATGGAAAAATGTTTTATATGCTAGTATATACTTTTAGGTCAAAGAGACAGTGCACGAATGTAAATTTTATTACTTTTAAGTAAATAAATTTTTTATGAAAATGTTCTGATGAAACGTTTATGAGTTATGTACTTTGATGAAAAAAAATTACATAATAAACAATTAAATTAAAAAAAATCAAAAAACCGAACTAATTAATTAAAAAATATCTAATGAAAAAGCAAACTAATTAATTATTTCTCATCAATGTGAAACATTTTTTTCAATTCCTACTATTAGCTCACACTCTCGCTATATATATCTTACTCAAATTTTCAATCGTTAATAAAATATTTATTATTCACCCAATCAAGCTGAAATGAATTTTTTTAAACTTGTAGTGACACTTGATGTTAATCCAGTTTTTTTAAATATTAATTAATTAATTAAATTTAATTAATTATTTTTCAATAATTGAGAGAGCCCTCTTCTTGATCGAGGTATTTTATGACGGAGAGAGCCCTCTTCTTGATCAAGGTATTTTATGACCGAGAAAACCTTTTCTTGATCAAGGCATTTTAAGGGCCACTGAAGTGGAAAGGAGAATGGGAGAAAAAAAAATCTCTTATTGACCTAAGTAGGAATTGACTTAAAATATATATATTTTTTTTATTGCTTGTTTATATTACTTGCCTAATTTTTTATTTACTTGTATTGATAACTTTTAAGTTGTGTTTAATTGTTAAATCCTATCTATAAACACTGTTTTGATGAGGTCTATAGATGTTTATGTAGTGTTGCAGTAAAGCTAGGGATCCTACCAGTTGTGTACAATGTTGTTCGTCATATTTTCTGAAAAGAACTTTTTTTTATATTAAGAACTCTGCAACTTATAAGTAAAAAACTTGGCGAAATTTGGGACTGTTTTTATAAAAACCTTAATTTCTCTACGAGTATGCATGCTATCCTCATAAAAATGATCCCAGTATATTATAATAAGCCACTTATTATATAATCTCGAGTTTGAACGCTTTTGCTACATTAGTTTTTACTGGGTTATCCAAAATATATTCGATCTTTATCAATATATTGACGGTCCCCTATCGGGTTTCGGGAAAAAATCTTCGCCTAAATATAAGACTTATAGTATACTGTATACACACCTGCAGTTTCAGGTTAAGTCCTCATGTATTTTTCTAGATATTTGAGAAAACGTTTAAAATTGCAAGTGACCGGTCACCTTTGGCCATATAGTGTAATATAAGGGACACCTTGTACTTAGATTTGTAAACAGAAAAATTGCTTAAATTACTCGAAGGTGATATTTTTTAAAATTCTCAAAAAGATACATTTAAAACGGTGTACATTCAACCATATTTATTCTGATCATCAGGGATAAAACTGAGAAAAAAAAGCCAGAGCTTAACTCATTTATACCAGATTGTCTGATCCAAACTTCAAAGGGAGAAAAAAAGCGGGGGGCGGGGGGGATCCCCTAATTAATAATAATTAATTAGGGGGTCTTTCACTTTGAAGTTTGGATGAACCCATCTGGTATAAAGTACTCAACATCTGACTTTTATCGTTTTTAAAACCGATGATGAGCATGAATATACTTGAAAGTTCTTCGTTTTAAATTTATCCATTTATAAAAAAAAAAAAAAAAAAAAAAAAAAAAAAAAAAAAAAAAAAAAAAAGTCTTTGAGGATTTTTTTTATAATATTTTGTGTTTACAATTTTTTTAACTTAGTGTAAATTCCAGGGGTTTCAGGAAATCAATATATTATATCTTTTTAAACTTAATTCTTGCATATAGATTTATACAAATTTCTTACAAAAGTCATCCAAAACTTAGATTTCACAGAATCGCACTGTATTTTTTCCTAAATCCTTAGTAAAATTTTGTAGGAGTAAAAGTTACACATGATAAACATGAATGAACATGCAGATAATATTTCACTTAGACATAGTAAAAACTTATATTTTGTCATTTGATTAAAGATAATAAAGACATTTTTGTATCTGCATCACGTTTGGTTACAAACTTAAACAAGTTCAGAATTTGATACAAACTTATTTAAATATGCATACGCATTCCTTTAAAGATGATAGATTGAATTTCTACCGAGTATTTTCGAAACAATTGTGGTTTTTCCTCACGTTTCTACAAAAGAATTTTGGATGAAAAAATGAAAGTATCTATCCAGTTCTTTAATATTCTTGTTGTTTGAATGAGTAGTTGATATTCAAGAAACAGTAAATTTTATTTTCAACAAAAATTTAAACAACAAATTGTAGTACATACAAGACGATTTTGTTCTGAGTTATACTGTAAAAAAATTTTATTTCACAACGAGCATGTATTTTTTTTTTAGTCTATAATAAACAAAAATTATAAACACGGATTTACATGATCGACAAAGAAACATTTCATTACAAAAAGTGTAACAAAATATTCTCTTTTCAAAATCTTTTTTTAATGATGCTGTGATAGATAATTAAAATCCTTGATCACATTTTGTATACATTTCGTTACAAAAAGTGTAACAAAATATTCTCTTTTCAAAATCTTTTTTTAATGATGCTGTGATAGATAATTGATCACATTTCGTTGATCACATTTTGTATAATTCGTTAATAATCTACAAAAAACATACTTTAAATAATGTTTTTTTTTCGTCTAAAAACCAAAACTATCTTAAAACTGATGCAACAACAATAAATGAAAAATCTTGTAAGACCTCAAAATGGAAACATGTAACCCACATTTTTACCTATCTCTTTATTATTTTTTTTTCTTTAAAAGTTTAAAATAAAATTGTTGACAGCTATTGTGAAATATAATCTCCAAACAAGGACATTAAAACAATCAAGCTAAATAAATTGTTTTTCACGTGTCAAATGTGATTTATAAAAGTAATTATCAAATGTCTTTATGATCTGAAGGAAGGAAGTGAAAGTGAAAAGTGATTGCACAATCGTAAACAGACATTTTATTACAAACATTTTGCGATACTCAAGAACTATAGACATTGATAGACTCTTATTTTAAATTACTATAAATATAAATATTGATACAAATAATTTGTTATTCAGATTTATGTCACTAATTTCCTGTTTTTTATTGATGATAATATTAGGTAGCTTTCATTACAAAAAGCTACCTATTGCAGTCGTTCGGAGGAAAGCGATTTCAAAAAATTTTGGTATATTTTCATCGATCATGACCCCCAGACCCCGAAACCACCCTCCGTTCAAAAGTTGATATATATATATATATATATATATATAACCATTAATTAAACATAACCTACCACCATCAAAAACCGTAATATTATGATTTAAAGCTGTAAGTATAAAAAAAAGTGCCAAATAATTTATTATAAGAATTATTATGGAAGAAAAAAGAAGAAAGTGGACTCCGACAAATAATGGAAAAGCTTATATATTGAATTACGTTTTCAAGGGCACAGAATTGAATGATATAAGCAAGATGGTTGTTTTCTGTGAGAAAAAAAAAAGCTAAAGCTAAAAATTATTTTTCTCTGTGCCCGAACAACCATTATAATCAAGTGAATAGATTAAAAATGAAAACAGAATAGAAACAAATAATATGAAATGGAAAGATGAATACAACCAGTTTAAATATTTATAGGATATAAAATAGAACTAATACACAACATACCGATTAATATTTCAGTATTTTTCAATATATCCACTCGCACATGGCTACCATAATATCGTAAAGATTAAGGTGAATAAAACAGTTAAGAAATCACAGTAATTGCTACCAAAGGATGCAGTTAATACATTTTGAAATACCATGATAAATACAATTAATATAATATAAAATAAATAGAAAGTAATTACATTATTTAAAATGACTAAAATGCACTATTAAATTACTTAATTACTATTAAACAATATCGTCAAAATTTAGCTAAAAAATCCACCTGGTGTAGGAAATTGTAACTGAAAAGGAGCTGCAAAAGACAAAATTTATAACTTATCGTCAAAAGACAAATTTTGGTGCTGCCATCTAGTAGTGTGTTTATTATTCAAATGTCACAAGATGAACAATTGAAAGCCTTTGAATGTAAAAAATTTACCAACAGCAAAACCAAACAAATCCTTATATATAGATAATTATAAACCTGATATAAACCACACTATATATATATTTTAAAAACTATTGTTAATAAAAAGTTTAAAAAAAGCATGCAAAATATTCTATTATCTTACTCATTTAAACTACACTAAGAATTTAAATAATTCTATAATATTGATAATAAATAGCATAGAGCTATATGCTATAAAATAAAATAAATTCAATGATAATTAATATAAATATATATTAAAAATAATATAAAAAACGTTAATAATAACTATTATAAATAAGATAATTATAAAATGAACAGGAAATAAAAAACATATGGAAGTATATAGAAGGTTAACAGATACTTAAATTCCCATTACCTAAAAATCTCAAATATAGTGTGTGGATTATTTTCATACAGCCATAAAAATCCAAAAAGTATGAATGTGGGACATTCAAACACATTAAACCGATAATAAATTTTATAACACAAAGTGAAAATAGATCAATATTAAAAAGAATAGAGGAATAATAATAAAAATGATTACCCAATTTTAATACATACAGTATAACTTTATTTATATTAAATATACTTATATGTATATTAATCACTATAAAAATGGCATACTATTAGTAATTAATATGATATTGTCCTGAGTAAATTAAAATTTAATAACAAATGATTGTAAATAAGATAAAGCTTTAATTAAGCTAAATATAATATTAATGAAAGTCACCAATGACATATAACATATCAAATCAACATCCTTATAAAAAACGTATTAAAAATAGTTATAATACAAAAGCCCCATTTTTTTAATTAACCATTGCGTATTATCCAGACAACACCACCCTCCTCCGTACTCTAACATCTACCCACCCATCCAACCTATAATAATTTTTTTATATTATTTTACATTTTTTTTTTTATTTTTTATAGATATTTTTTTATTATATATATATATATATATATATATTGTAATTTTGTTTACGCATGTGTTAATTTGTTTTAAAAGATCATGTAAGTAAAGTACTAATTGTATATTAATGAATATATGAATTTTTTGGAAAACCATGATTTAATGCATCATAAATTAGTTTTTTAATATTATTGTTAATTAGAGGAGAAGAACATAAACATTTTATTCTATATAAATGATTAAGTATTATATTGCGAAATACAGAATGATGTAGACAAGATTTAAAATTTGAAAATGTATTAACTTTGAATTTAAATTCTTTACGTTTGTCATATAAATCTGTGATTGTTTTGTTGTCTTTTAATGTAATTTGAAGATCTAAGAAGTTAATTGTATTGTTAGATAAAAGGTTTTCCGTTAATTCCAAATTAGTGGGATAATCTACTGGAAATTGAGCATTTACAGATTGATCAGTTTCAATTAAAATTATGTCATCAATATAACGATATAAATGTAGATTATTATTAGTAAAAGTACGTTCATAAAGATATAAGTATAAGTCTGATAGTAAACTGGATGTACAACCGCCTTGTGGTATACCAACATGCTGTAAATATAAAGTGTTATCTTGCAATATATAATTATTATAGATAATGAAGTTTGTTAAAGATTTAAAATATGCAATATATATATTAGATGGTAATTCCAGTTGTTTATAATACTTTTTACATAATGCATTTATAATTTTATGTAAATCTAATAGGTCTATATTATTAAAAAGATCTTTGAAGTTATATGTCGTTATATTATATACACAATGAAGATTTGTTAAAATATTGACAAGTTGATAGCTATTTTTTATACAATGTGTATTATCATTGTTTGTAGTATGTGCATATAATTGATTAAGAATTTTTAAGAGAAGTTTATTGGCTTTATTATTATATGTATTGCAACCATTAGTTACAGTCCTAAATTTAATTGGAGTTTTATGAAATTTGGGAATAAGAACTAAATATGGATAATTAAAGTTAGTAGATAAAATATTTAATAGTTTATAATAACTTCGAATTTTACGATTATTTACAATTACATTTTCTTAAGTTTTTTGAAATGACTTATTAGAAGAAATACAATTTGTAAGAAGTTGGTGATAATAAGATTTACATATAAAAGCATAATTATTAGGAGATTTGTCTACATATGTAATAACGTAGTTTTTTTTTGTAATTTAGTAATTTGTTGGAAAAATTCTTTGTATTAATAGAAACCAAATCAGCAATATTATTTTTTAAAGCCATAGTTAATTTTTCAGTTACTAATATTTTCCATTGATTAAAATATTCAATAGGCTTATTATAAGAAACTGAAATTTTATAAATAAAAATATCAATATCATATGTAAACTGTTTGATAATAGATTTAACATTAAATTTAAATGGAAGTCTATATTTAGTACCATAACCCATTAGTTGTTTCATTTCAAAATCATTAACAATATCAAGATTTCCAGTGATTATATGTCCATGATCATTGTTTATGTATTTTTTTAGAGTGGTGTCATTGCAATTACACGGAAAATTACTGCAGCAGATGTATTTTTTTTAAATGTATTGTAGTTAAAAATCTTTCTACCAATTGTATTCGGATATTTAAAGGTTTTTGATATATGAAGATTATTAATGGGAAAATAACAATTTTATCATTAATTATAGAATTGATATTAATTTTATTAAATATGTGATTTGAAAAAGTAATTATCATTTGAGTATTCATGTTTTGAATTTCATGTTTTTTTTTCTTTTTTTTTTGTAAATTAATATTTAAAAGATTAACCCTAGTCATAATGAGGTCAAAATAAATATCAGAGAAATGTTTAGAGAAAGATTTACTTAGAAATACATTTAAATGTTGTACAATCTGTTTCTTTTTAATAGCAAAGATGTTTTTTCGAATTAACAACCAGTTATGATTCTCTAAATATTTACTTTGAAGATCATTTATTTGTTTAGTGATAGATTTTTTTGAAACTACAACTGTTGACAAACCCTTTCCACGTTTGTTTCGTGTTGTTTTACAATTTAAATTATGATTAAGAGTAGGATAAATTGGAGAATAATCAATATTGTTATTTATAGATGTGAAGACTTTGAAAGTTCTGTTAAATACTTCACTGTTAAGTCCATAAGGATAAATTGTGTTGTAATATTTCATATATGATGATTCCATATAAAGACGTTCTGATTTATTTTTTAGAATTTGAAGGAATTTAATTGTCGTATTTTTAAATTGATGTTTATGAAAATGTTGAATTTCAGCTGTAGATTGTATATTTTTTGCTTTGTTATTATTAGAGTCTGAACGATGAGGATTGATACGTTTATGAATTGGACCTGATGTTTCACCAATATATTTCATGTTACATAAGTTGCACTTTATACAATATATAACATCAAATGCTTTACAAAAACTTGAATAATTAGGATCTGAGACAATTTGTGTCTGAGAAGCGTATGGACATGTCTTACACCCAGCAACATAACACTAACGAAAAAATAAAGGACGAGAGGGAGAGTATAAATGGGAGCTGGATGACGATCCAACAACCCAATTATTGTTCTTGTACCGGGCACTACACTGCATAGATGCTAAGGGTATCTTGCCAGGATCGAGATGCCATTTAAAATTTTTCAAAAAATTTTTAATTTGAAATGTGGTACCAAAAAATTGAAAATGGAAAAATATTTTTTCTTATGTATTTAACCTTTATACAAAGATTCCGGATCAGTTTTTGTTTCGTCTACATCTTAAAAAATGGCTGAGTTATAGCATTTTGAATTTCTAGCGTGGCTGACATTTTGAAACGTCCTGAACTTTGTCACGCTATAAAAGGCGTACTTATGAACCGATTTGGATGAAACTTTGCTTTTCATAGAACATACTAATGTCTCGCGCGAGTTCGTTGGCCAGCTGCATACGCCATCTTGTTTAAAAATGGCAGCCATTTAAATTTTTAAGAAAAATTTAAATTTGAAATGTGGTACCAAAAAATTGAAAATTGAAAAAATATTTTTTTATGTGTTTGACCTTGATACAAAGATTCACGAGCAGTTTTTTTTCGTCTATATCTTAAAAAATGGTTGAGTTATAGCATTTTGAATTTCTAGCGTGGCTGACATTTTGAAACGTCCTGATATTTGTCACGTGATAACAGGCGTATTTATGAACCGATTGGATGTACCGTGGTGTGCACATAGTACATACAAATATCTCGACCGAGTTCGTTGGCCAGCTTCATCCGCCATCTTTTTTCAAAATGGCGGCCATTAAAATTTTTTTAAAAAATTTTAAATTTAAAATGAGATACCAAAAAATTGGAAAATGAAAAAGATTTCTTTTCGTTTGTGTTTGACCTTAATACAAAGATTCCGGAACAGTTTTTGTTTCGTCTATATCTAAAAAAATGGCTGAGTTATAGCATTTTGAATTTCTATTGTGGTTTTCATTTTAAAACGACCTGATTTTTGTCACGTGATAACAGGCGTAATTATGAACCGATTTGGATGTTACTTGGTCTGTACATAGTACATACCAATGTCTCGACCGAGTTCGTTGGCCAGCTTTATTCGCCAGTTTCAAAAGGGTTGCCATTAAAAAAAATTAAATTTAAAATTTAAAATGAGGTATAAAATATTGGAAAATGCAAAACATTTTTTATGTGTTTGGCCTTGATACAAAGATTCCGGAGCAGATTTTGTTTCTGAAAATTTGTTCTTTTGTTTATATCTTAAAAAATGGTTGAATTATAGCACTTTGAATTTCTAGTATGGCTAACATTTTGAAACGATCTTGTATTTGTCACGCGATAACACACGTATTCGCCTATTTCCATGTAAGAAGGCATGTGGATAGCATACATCAATAACTCGACCAAGTATGCTCACCAGCTTCATCAGCCATCTTGTTTCAAAATGACGGCCATTAAATTAAAAAAAAAACATATATTTAAAGTGAGGTGCAAATAAATTAGAAATTGAAAAAGGTTTCTTTCTTAAGTATTTGACCCTGATATAAGGATTCAGGAGCATTTTTTGTTTGTCTTTATCTTAAAAAATGGCTCAGATATAGCAGTTTCAATTTCTAATTTGGGTGACATTTTGAAAAATCTGATTTTTTGCCTGCGACAGCACTCGTATATATAAACCGATTCCGATGTGAGTGAGCATGTGCATAGCAATTACTAAGTCCTCGACCAAGTTCTCTGGTTAGTCTCCTCCACCATGTTGTCTTAAAATGGCAGGCACTTTAAGAAATCGCCGAATTTGGCAGCCAAATATAAGTTACTTTAAATAAAAGCTTCTTGGATAAGGATAATTTCGCGAAATTCTCATTCATAATGATTTAGTATTGATAAAAATTAGTATTGTATCTCCTATATTCGGCCTCCACTAAATTGAGCTTCGTGTGTTTGAATAATATAAGTTGGCTTTTTTAAAATAAGGAAATTGAAAGCTACCTCTTCCTCCCGGCACTGGCCGGGAGGACTTTTTTATACATGTTTTCTCTTTTTTTCACTTGTATCCCAGACTCTCCAACGGAGAGATGTATCTTAAAGCTTTTATTAAAAATTAATTTTTCTTTCTATTTAAAAAGTTTCCGGACAAATTTAAGTTTTACAAGTCACACAAAAAACATGCGTCTTTTAAATGACATGAACATCACACGAACAGTGCATGTGGATAAATCAGAAATATAGGAGAAGATCAAGACATAATTACCCTTACAGACGTGTGTTACCAGATGATGTACGGATACACATAAATACAAGGTAAGCCCAATTTATCTTACCTGTGTTTTGTTTTATATTGAGAAATAGATAATTTATTTTTTGAGGATAAAAGCGAACATCACGCAATTACTGATGGAAAAGTTTAAAATTTTCTATCAAATTGATTATGAGAGCGAAAAAAAAATTCTCAATAAAAACGTCGTCACTAATTGATAAAAATAAAAATCTGGTAATTCGATAGGGTAATTTATTAAAAAAATAAAACGAATCTTAGCAACATGATGGCTTCTACAAAAGATAGCACGACCATTGAAAAATTGAACGCCAACAATTATACAAATTGGCGGTTCAAGGTCGAAATGCTATTGATTCGAGATGAACTTATTGAAGTTATTACGGAAGAGGCCCCCACTCCATTGAATGATGCCTGGGCCAAGAAAGACAGGAAAGTAAGGGCTTTAATAATTTTGTCCATTGACGACAGTCAAATAGTGCACGTCAAAAATTTAAATACAGCTAGGCAAACATGGGATGCACTTAAGCAAATCCATGAGAGATCTAATCTCTCTAGTAAGCTGTACTTGCTACGAAAATCATAGAGTACAAAATTAACTGAAGGTGGCAATATGGCAGCTCACATAACAAAAATTTTAGAGATAGTGGATAAACTGTCAGACATTGGCGAAAACATAACTGAGTCGCACATTTCAACACTGCTGCTGTGCTCGTTGTCACTGTCCTACGATACCTAGTTACTGCCCTGGAGGCCAGAGATGAAGCTGAGTTAACCGTACAATTTATAAAAAGCAAGTTTACGGATGAATATACTCGCAAAGTAGATAATAGTGAAAATTCCGAAAACAGCAATAAAGCATATAAAACACAAGGTAAATTTAATCATTCAGAACAGAAAAGAGGCAGCAATAAGTACTGCTCACACTGTAAAATGAAAAACCCCTCAAATAAAGACTGCTGGTTTCTAAAAAAGAAAAACAACAACAGTTACACTGATAACAGACACTATAAAAATAAAAACAATTCAACATCACTAGTTTATGAAGAAAATAATTTACATAAAAATGCGGAACCTGAAGAAAGAAAACTCACAGTAAATGAAAACAACAGTGTTGCTTTACTAACCGAAGAGTCCGAAAATAAAGGCACTTTTATAGTGGACAGTGGCAGTTCCAGCCACATAGTAAATTCAAAAGAATTTTTTACCAAAATTACAAATAATAATGAAACAAATTTTCCGGTTACTAATGGTAATAAACTGATTTCATATAGATCTGGAGAGGTAATAATTCATACCGAAAATGAAAACAAACAAGTTATATTGCATGACGTACTATACGTTCCTGACATAGAAACTAACCTGCTGTCAGTGAGTAGGGCAACTAAAAACGGTTGCAAAGTCAAATTTGAAAAAGATAAATGTGACATAATTCATGAAGGTAAGATTATACTTCAAGGTAAACCTAAAAACAATCTGTATGAAATACGTGTTAATAAGGATGAAAATCACAAGCACTATGCAAATTTTACCTACAACTGCTCAAATTCAAATTGCATAGATTTGTGGCACAGGAGCTACGGCACAATAAAGTCCATGTTATCAAAGGACTTAGTTGAGGGAATTAAAATCAACAACTGCAAACATAATGCGAAATGTGAGGTATGCATCAAGTCAAAAATCAGCGAGACCCCATTTCCTAAATCAGGTGTATATATAGAGCTACAAAAAGGCTCGAGTTAGTTCATTCTGATGTATGTGGCCCTATAAATACACCCACAATTGGAGGGGAAAATACTTCGTCACTTTTATCGATGATTATACGCGATTTTCTGAAATTCAGAGCGTAAGAATAGGTCGCTAATAGATATGGTTAGAAGTATGAAAAATGAAGCAAATCTCCCGCACAAATTATTGGGGGGAAGCCATATGTACCGCGAATCACTTACAGAACGGGTTACCTTCAAAATCGGTAAGCACCACACCCTATGAATTATGGATGAATAGGAGACCAAATTTGAAATATCTCAAAGTTTTTGGCTGTACTGCATACGCGTACATACACAAATCAAAGAGAGGAAAATTAGACAATAGAGCGGAAAAGGGCACTTTTGTCGGATACGACAGTCGCTCTAAGGCGTACAGAATCTATGCAAGTGACGGAAGAGTAATAGTGGCCAGAAGCGTAAAATTTATAGAAAATAAAGTAATCCAGATACTAACGAAAATCTAGATAGAAGAGAATTAATCGTGGAAACAAACAAAAAAACACAACAGAAAGACACGAATGAAATGGAAATAGATCTGACACCAACAAAAAATGAACTAATTCCACCACCCGCGTCACAACAACAAATTCCACAAGTGAGAAGATCAGAAAGAACCAATAGAGGTGTGCCGCCGGACAGGTTTGCTTATGCAGTCCGACACGATCCAGTATATGTACCTAACAGTTGGGAAGATATGATGAGCATAGAAAAGCCTATAGAAAAACAGAACTGGATAAAAGCGACAGAAGAGGAAATGAATTCCCTTAATAAAAATGACACCTGGCGTTTAGTTGATCCCCCACAAGAAGCAAGAGTAATTGGGTCGATTGGACTTTTAAAGCGAATTATGATGAATTCGGAAAAATCAAGCGTTACAAAGTGAGATTGGTCGCAAAAGGAATTAGACAAAAATACGGAGTAGATTTCGATGAAACTTATGCGCCAGTAGTTTCCCATACAAGTTTAAGAGTCTTCATATCTGCTGCAGCATACCACAATCTCAATATTAGGCAGATTGACATCAAAACGGCATTTTTAAATGGTGAATTGGAAGAAAATGTTTATGTATCACAACCTAAATGGTATATAAACACTAGAGAACCCAATAAGGTTTGTAAGTTAAAAAAGGCCCTATATGGACTAAAACAAGCTACAAGAGGATGGTATTCAAACATTAGTAAAACACTAAAAGAATTAAAATTTAAACAGAGCAATGCTGATAATTTCTTATTTATAAGAAAAGAAGGGGAAAACACGGTTTATATAGCAGTATACGTGGACGATATACTAATCGCAGGAAAAGATGAAAATATAAATGACATAATAGATGAACTAAAATCTAAGTACGCACTTAAAGATTTAGGTCAAATTTCCAATTACCTCGGGATAAAAATACAAAAGACTCGCAACGGCTTTAATCTAAATCAAACAGGAAAAATAATAGAAATTGCAAAAAAAAAAAAAAAAAAAACTAATTTAGAAGATTCTAAGCCATATGGCACTCCAATGGAAACAGGCTTTCAACGATTAGACAATGAGGAAACACAGATGCCAAACAATATTAAGTACCGACAAGCAATAGGTGAGCTGTTATATGTTGCTACGATAAGCAGGCCCGATATTTTAGTAAGTGTAAACATTTTGAGTAGAAAAAACGAAACGCCGTCTGAAAGAGATTGGAAAGGTGTTAAAAGATTAATAAGATATCTATATTCAACAAAAGACTTAAATTTAGTAATCAGCACGGAAGAACCTCCCATTCTAGAAGTATATACTGATGCAGATTGGGTTGGAGATCTAAAGACAAGAAGATCGACAACAGGCAAATTATTCCTTTTAGGAAAGAATCCAATACAGTGGATAACGAAACGACAAACATGTGTTGCACAATCATCTGTAGAGGCAGAGTTCGTAGCAGCGGCGAGCGCAACACAAGAATTAATATGGCTGCTAAAACTATTAGATGATCTTGTTATACCGCAAAAATTGCCTATAGTAATTTACGAAGACAATAAATCTTGCATAAAAATGATAGAATCTGAAAAGTTTTCTAATAAATCGAAGCATATTGACATAAAATGTAATGTGATTAAGCAGCTGAAAGAAGATAAAATTATTGAATTGCGTTATTGCCCAAGCAAGTCAATGATAGCGGACATACTGACGAAACCAGAGCGCAAGCCTGAATTTCTAAATAACAGAAACAAACTGAAATTACAGAACAATCCTCATTAGGAGATTAAGGGGGGAATTGTTGACAGCTATTGTGAAATATAATCTCCAAACAAGGACATTAAAAGAATCAAGCTAATAAATTGTTTTTCATGTGTCAAATGTGATTTATAAAAGTAATTATCAAAAGTCTTTATGATCTGAAGGAAGGAAGTGAAAGTGAAAAGTGATTGCACAATCGTAAACAGACATTTTATTATAAATATTTCGTGATACTCAAGAACTATAGACATTGATAGAGTCTTATTTTAAATTACTATAAATATTGATACAAATAATTTATTATTCTGATTTATGTCACTAATTTCCTGTTTTTTATCGCTGATAATATTTTATACATGTTTTCTCTTTTTTTCACTTGTATCCCAGACTCTCCAACGGAGAGATGTGTGTTAAAGCTTTTATTAAACATTAATTTTTCTTTCTATTTAAAAAGATTCCGGACAAATTTAAGTTTTACAAGTCACACAAAAAACATGTGTCTTTTAAATGACATGAACATCACACGAACAGTGCATGTGGATAAATCAGAAATAAGAGAAGATCAAGACATAATTACCCTTACCGACGTGTGTTACCAGATGATGTACGGATACATATAATTACAAGGTAAGCCCAATTTATCTTACCTATGTTTTGTTTTATTTTGAGAAATAGATAATTTATTCTTTGAGGATAAAACCGAACATCACGAAATTACTGATACACTGCAGATTCCCAGAACACATTGAGAACACATTTGGAACACTTTGATTTAAAAAAAAAATGTTCCAGTTACCTTAATGTGTTCTGAAATGTGTCTCGAATGTGTTCCGCTATAAAGATAGTGTTCCAACAGTGTTCCGAAAGTGTATCAAATTGTTCTGCTCAGTATCTAAACTTGGGAACACATTTGAGAACAGATTGAGAATACATTTGGGCACACTTTTGAGAACATATTGAGAATACATTTGGGCACAATTGCGAAATCGTCGCTTTCTTTGTTACAATGATGAGGATCATAAAGTGTCTTGGTCGCAACCAGTGCGGATTTCAAGATCAGTTGGGGAAGTTAAAATGTTATTTATTATTACTATTATTTTTTCTGCATTCATGTATATAGTGATTATTTCTTTTAAGGCTCAAATTCATGAAAACAAAGCGGTGAAAAATAATAGGGGCATGCTGGGGGGGGGGAGGTTTGTAATCTCTAGATGGAAAAAAAGCTTCCATACTTAATTCAATTCCACTTTATCGTAACGAGCGTATATTATTCGTAACGAGGGTACAGTGACGTCAGAAATTGGTGCATTTAGAAGGGAAGGGTTGTTGTGTATCCCCCCCCTCCAGGGCTGTACAAAGAGACCGCGGGCCCCGATAGTAATTAGAATGCGGCCTTCCTGCTTTTACAATGTAAGTATAATTCTGTAAAACCTGCTAAATTGAAACAATCTGAAAAAAAATTGTGTTTTTTAGCCCCCTTCCCCTTTTTTGACTTCTTTATTTTTTTAAAGTTACTTTCACTTTCGAAACCGGTTTCGTCGGATTGTTTCCGTCTTAAGAAGCATAACTGCATAATATCCTTTCTTATCCGCCTTAATTGCATAATATACTTTTTTGGTAGGATCACAGAATTTTCCCATTTGAATTATGATTCCATTATAGACAGGCAAACAAAAAAAATAGCGATTTCTGAACTTTTAACTTTTTTATATATTGGATATTTTAACTAAAAAAATTTATTTAAAAAAGTACTATTATAATGTTTTGTTATTTTAATTTTAAATATGGATCGAAGCCAGGTGCCCTAGGAGAGCCGGGCCTAGGTAATTTGTACCGACTATACACTCCCCTCTCTATGGGACTGCTCCCCCTCCCCTTCCTGTTTGGATTTTTTTAGTGAAAAAAAATTGAAAAAAAAGAAAAGATGCTAAGGTAAAAAAAATTGTCTTTTTTTAAAGTCTCCCTGCCCCCCTTTCTTTACTTCTTTATTTTTTATAAAATTGTTACTTTCACTTTCGAAACCAGTTCCGAAAATGAAAGTGTCATTCTAAAAAGTATTTGCTACCAAAATCGAAAAATTAAAAAAGGAGCGATGTAGAGATAGACGCCAGCTGTCCATTGAAAAAAAAAAAAAAATAAAATAAAATAAAATGTCGAAATGCAAACGAAATATTAGAAAATAACCTCCCATAGGTTTAGCATTAGCCCGCGAGTGTCTTCACCAGCAAGGACTTCGGCTTAACATGAGAGCAACGGAATAAATGTTGAGAGGCCTTATGCAGTATTTTCCCTTACGTATTTTGCAATTTAAAAAAATCGTTAAAGTTTCTTTCGTATGTGTGAGTGAGAGAAGGGCGAAAGAGGGGATACGCAATTTTCTTCTTATTTTTTTTTTTTTTAAATGTCTGCAGAAGCGTAGCCTCACCCCATCCCTTGAGAAGCGTGAGTATAATGATGGGTGCAACTGCAACCCTTCCTCTCGTCTCCCTGGCTACAAAAAAGAAAAAAAAAACCTTATAGTTACAAAAAATAGATGTAATACTTATATTAATATTATTTATTTTAATACCGAATCTAAATTAAATTACTGTATTGATTTACTGTGTTAAATTACTGTATTAATTTATATTACCTAATCCCAGTTTGACCTAAAATTAGTCAGTATGGCATAATAAATACACAGTATCATAGTAAAATATAAATTAAATAATTAACAGATATAAATAACAATAAAATTATAAAACTGCAAACGAGCAAACGATTTTTTCCGAACTACTATAGTTATGACGTCACGTTCATGCAGTTCGGTTGGTTTTAGCCATCATTGGCTAGTTTTTAGAAAACTGCGTGTGGCAACACCGACGCACACTCGTGCTGCTTTGCTTGTTGTTTTCACACTCGCTTCGCTTATCGCTTGTTTGTTTACACTGTGCTCTCGCTAATCTACACTTTTTTTGCTTACATTTTTATACATTTATTTGTATAATTACTCTTCTGTTTTTGCGTTCTGTTTTTCTGTACTCTTCTGTTTAGTCTTGCAAGCTAATGAACCAGTTTTCAACGACGATCAATTTCATGCACTTACTCCAACGTCTCGAAGGCAACTGACGCACGTGCCCCTCCACCACCTTACCCCATCGGTGGAACGGGTATGGGCACGCACCTCTACTCTGGAAACAATCAGTCTTGGAACTTTGTGAACACACCCTGTATATGTATATATATTGTGTGATTTAATGCGAGATTATCAGAGATCAATATTGTTGGACACAGGATGTTGTTAGATGTGGTTAAGGTTTTGGAATAATATACATCCCTAAGGCTAAAAATTGATACTGATTTTTTGGCATAATGTTCAGGTTGGGAACTTAAATATTTTGACAAAATAAAGTAATTTTGAAATTTCATGGCAAAAAAAAACAACAACAGCAAAAAATTATTAATTATAAATTTTATACATTTCAAAAAATTATATTTTCTAGGTATCCACACAGGTTTGGCATTTTTGCTGGCAAACAACTGAAAAAAACCATAGCAAAAATGGAAGAAAACGGCAAATTCTATTTGTCTTTAATGTGTAATAAAATCTATAAGCTAATAAGGATAATAATGGTATAAACAATTAAATTTAATAACATATCATTTAATAATTTTATTTGATTTACTAATTAATAAATATAATTAAACATTTTTACATATTTTAATTAAATCTTTATTAAATAGGTGGGATTCAGTCTAATACTTGGGAATTTAAAAACCAAATAAAAAATTAGATATCTATTTTTTTTTCCTTAAGTACAGTATTTTGTCAGTCAATAATATTTTTTTAATTATAAAAAGGTTTTATATAATTTTGCTACTTTTGTTTTATGTAATGAGTCTTAAAAATATGTAAATATTTAAAGTCTTTGGTACTAATTTATAATTATTTATCTGATAAAACAAGTCTGTTAAAGATAAAAAAGTAATTAAATTAAATTAAAAATTATATATTGGAAAAACTCTGTCTTGTTAGGAAGAATATTTTTCATCCACCCTCTTAGACTCCAAGAAAGGGACAAAAAGTTGCATTCATTACATTTCATAAAATGCATAATTATACTTATTTAGCTTAAGAGTTAAAAAATAAATATAGCATATTGATTTTTTAACCTTGTATTAAGTTTGTTTTCTCTTTCATGAAATATTTTTTTTCTCTTTTTCTGGGAAAAAATTAAATGGACAGCATACTTTTGCCATCCCTTTGGCAAAAACCTATATTTGCTGGGACGGTTTTAACGAGGTTTTTTCCGCCTATGGCAAAAACTCATCAACCCTTTATCCACACTAAAAATCGGCTGAATCAGCGATACAAGAAGTTCTCTCAACAATTGACTTACTTCAACAAGAAAACAACTACATTTCATTAATATCATTAGACATCCAAATGCTTTTGACAACTTACCTTGGGACGCAACAATCCAAGAACTGGAATTTTTGGGGTTGGAGGAGCCATATGTTAATATCCTGAAATCCTTTTTATCTCACAGAGGAGCGAAACCAAATTGGCTAGCACAAGAAATTCATTGGTTTAGGAAGGTGTGCCCACGAGGATCATGCTTTGGGCCCTTCCTATGGAGAATCTTCCTAAACGCTCTCTTACGCCATTTAAAATCGTAAGGTTACATAATAATAGCTTATGCAGATGACATTTTAATTATATTAAATGGTAAAACAAGGTGAGAATTAGAAAAATTAGGAAAGGACATCTTAGATTACATTAGTAGGTGGATGTCAAATCACAACATGAAAATATCTTACAATAAATGTAAAGTTCTCCACCTTAGAAGACAAAAATTTTTGAAAAGAGCTCCAACACTCAAAATTGACAACCATTCATTAAAAAGTGAGCCAACTTTAGAATACTTAGGTATCGTTCTGGATAGTACGTTGTCGTTTCTCCCTCATTTACGAAAGAAAAGGCGGGAAATTACACAACTTTCGCAAGACCTATTGAAGTTTGCCTCAGCTTACGGAGGGGTAAACAAATTAATTCTGAAGATTTGGTACAATAGTATCTTGGAGAAGAAAATCACGTATGCTGCAGCAACTTGGTTTCACCGGATAAGCAAAGCCCATGGGCTTCGTCTGATCTCATCAATACAATACCAATGCCTGTTATTAGTTTCACGTGCCTACAGAAAAACTTCGGCGGATGCCATTTGTGTTTTAACAGGTATTCCGGCCTTGGCACTTCAACTTGAATATATAGCAACAAAAGGAAGAGTCTTACGTCTTGGAATTCCGACAGGAAATCAAGAACCAATATTTTACCAACCAAAAATGAAGTCAGATCAAGTTGAACCATTTAAAGAATATTTCTTTCAAATAGATCCAGAAAATACTCCACATGTAGAAATAAACATTTATACGGATGGTTCCAAGATGGAAGATGAAACGGCATATGCCTTCTGTGTGTATCAGAGAGGAGAGTTAATCCACGAGGATCAAACTAAGTTAAGTAAAGAAAATACTGTTTTTCAGGCAGAACTCCTGGCCATAGAAGAGGGTGTGCTGTGGATTAGGAACTCCCCGCATAAAGAAGTATTAATACACTCGGACAGTCTCTCAAGTCTCTTAGCAATAGAAGATGTTTTTTCAAAAAATCTCATCGCAGTACAAATTATCAAACTACTCCAAGAAACAAGAAAAAAGATCTTCTTTAAATGGGTCCGTGGACATGTGGGTAATGTGGGGAATGAGCATGCAGATTCTTTGGCAAAAGAAGCAACCAAAGCCACATCACACGCCAAATACAAATTCTTTCCCAACCCTCCTTCTTACTTGAAGAAGCTTCTAAAATCATCTCTACACGAACAATGGCAGACTCGCTGGGACTATGGTACCACAGGACGGTACACATACGCTTTAGCCCCAAAAGTCTCGGAAAAGAGAATCCTGCTGCATATAAATCTTTTTCTGTTTGCCACTAACCACGGCCCATTTTCATCATATCTTTATTAATTTGACAGGGTTCCTTCTCCATTATGTGTATTCGGTCAGCGAGCTACATCATTGCATTATATCTTTAACTGTACCCTTACATCATATTACCATATAAGAAAATCTCCAAAAATTTCTTTGTCTCAGTGGTTCTCAGTGGTTTTGTCAAATCCATCATTTTGTCAAAAGATAATTGAATGTATGAAAGTTTTAGAAAACAACCATTATTTGTTTCAAAATGTTTTGCTATTTATAGTTGATGATGAGAACGTATCTTATAAATAGACAGATACCACCAATTCAAAATAAACTCAGCCACAAACAACACGATTGAACTATAATTGAACTGTTGCAAGAACAATAGGCTTTTGAACTTTTGTGTGTGTATATAATTATATAATATTCATCATAATTATTCACTATTTTACCTATTTTTTATATTCTACATTATTTTTAAAATTATGAATCTCTTTCTAATTTAGTATACATATACGTAGCTTTTATTGTATTTTTGCAGAACACCCAGCTTTGCAGAGTAATTGAGCTTTTGCCGCTCCAACAAGTTTAAAAATCCTATTATCTATTATCTTATGATCTTATTAATTACAAATATCCAAATTTCTCTCGTAAACGCCCAGTAAAAATTGGGCTTTCCATCGTGTATATATTGTACTTATATTGTATTTAATCTTAATATTCCCAATTGGCTTTCCTGTAGGTCCCTTCGGGCCTTTTATTTATTATTATTATTATTATTTTTATTTATTTTTTTTGTGTGTGTGTGTGTGTGGTGACGGCGGTAGTAGATGAAAACCGCTGGGTGGGGCTTGTGAGTGCTTAAGCCATTTGGTAGGCCTCCCCACCTAGCTGACCCTTGTATTTGGGACCATCTTTTTTGGTTATGTCACTGTGGCTGATGAAGGATATATATTACACCCCTTTCTTTAATGCTTATTATATTTAAGTAGGCTTCAAAGTGTTCATGAACTTTTTTTTTCAATACATTATCTGATTTATTTTCTTTTAGGTGTTTGATGATTATCTTAAGAGAATTGAGAATGTGCCAGCAACTCAATCTCCATGTGCGATTGTATTGGTTAAAGATATGCATGTTACAGATGCTGCTATCTTATACTGTGGCCACTTTATAAGTGGAGTCCCAAAGGGTGTAATGGGGTTACTGACTGCTCTTCTAGGAATATATTACACCCTAGAACCAAACTATCCAGCACAATATGTTCAAGCAATGGGGGCACTAGGTGTCTTTGTATTGGAGCACCATTACTATAAACTATGTAAAAATGCGAAAAATATTTTAGCATTATTAAAATAGATAAAAAAAAAAACTATTGAATATCCGTAGAACATAATAAAAGTTTTGAACAAACTCGGATAATGGGCTTAAATTTTCATTTCTATTGTTTCCAGTTTTATTTGTCATTCCTATACATAAAATAATAATCATATTTTCTTCAATGTTTTTATTAAACTTATGTAACGATGTATGTTACTATATTATATATATATATATATATTTTACTTAATTTTTTTATATTTTATTACATGAAGTATGATCTCTAGGGAGATTCATAACTACAATGAATGTAGCAAAATGGTTCATATAACTGTAACAAAAAAAAAATCATTAGTTTTAATTGTGAAATTCACTGGTATGGCAGCACTTGTGTGATTAAGTAAAAGCTTAATAATTCAACCTGTGAATGAATATGTATGCATATTAGGCCAAAAAATAGAAAACCACCTAATGAAAAAGCTGAAACCAAAGCTAAATGTAGTATCATGATGTTTATAATTAAATGAAAGCATACCAGGACAATAAAAATAATTTTTACTGCTTGTTAATATCAGTATTAAGAAGTAAATGTATTTTGTTCTGAATTTGCATTTGCTTATCTCGAATTAAACAGCTATTCAAATTTTATAATTTATGCATACAGCAAACTCAGTCAACTTAAATCCAATTTTAAGTTTTCAAAGCCCTGAAGCTTTTTAAATTAGTGACTGTGAAATTATTTATTTATTTTGTGTGTGTGTGCGGGGGTGTGGGGAGGGGGGGGGGCATAATTTGTTTTTTCTCTGTGGCATGAACTTTGATCTATGAGTTTACCATGTGTTATATACTTTTTCATAACTTTTTTATTACTCCAATATTTGCGGGTCAAAGCTTTCCTTTTAAAGCAATAAACCTTGATCTTTATTATAAGCTTGCATTATTTCAGATATGTGTTAGAGTTGGCACCAGGTAAGCTAGAAGTTGCAACAGGATATCTTCTGAATACAATTAAAGCATATATTTGTTTTGTTTAATATATATATATATATAATATATAGTCAGCTCTGTTAAATCTGCCACTGTATAATTTGCAATTCTGCATCATCTGCACTTCCTTTTCAGATGTAAACAAATGAAAATTGTTCAATGAAGTTTGCAAAAAAAAAAATTAATAAATTGGCGATTCCATAGTGAATTTTCAAAGAAATTGTTAGTTATTTAAGAGTTCTAATGCATTTCACTTTTTAAAAGAACAGTTTTTAGGTTTAAGCTCATTAATAACAAACCAATTAATAGATTGCACTGCATGGCTCAGCAAAATTTTTAAAAATAAGGCTCCTTGACCAAAATTGTCTGTGTTTAAAAAAAATAAATCAATATAATTAATCTGTGTAAACATTTATTTTTACTATATTTTTTACATTATTATTCCCTTTAAATGTTTAATTTTGGCAATAGATATTGTTAATTTAAATGTACTTTTTGCTTTATTTGTGAACTATATTTTCCTGCAGCATTTTATTAATAATTATTTGTGTATAATTTTAATGGAAATTATTAAATTGCTTTCACATTACTGTAAAAATTTTAATTTTTATAATAATAATGCTGATATATAATCAGATTGGAAAAAAAAATTGTAAACAAAGCAATGATCTAAAATTTACCAACTCTCTGCAGTTTCAAGGTTGGCTGATTTGACAAAGTTCACACATATTTATTCAGCTGCATAGTTACATCAAGTTTTTCATGTTTCATTTGAATTGGTCATCTGAGGCTTTTAAAATATTTTATTTTATTGGAACAGGAATGAATACAACATTTTGCATTTAAAAGTGGTGTCCACAGACCCCAATAAACATATTGTCTGAATGGGTTAATGTGTAAATATTTTTGGTGATAAAAGAGTAATTGAAAATACATGTACACCTACAGAAACTAATGCATCAAAATTGTACTAAAGAAAGGGTTTTAAAATATGTTCTAAGAAGTGCGCTAGTATGTGTACTAAAAAAAGATGAGTGTTCCACAAGCATTCTAAAAAGTGCACTAGGAAGTGTATTGGAAAAAGATAAGTGTTCCATAACTATTCTAAAAAGCTGAAATTCTGAAATTATCTTTTAGTCATTCCTAATATGAACCAATTCAAATATATTTTGCACTTTTACAACGACAACCGTATATAAAAGGATACTAAAGGAAGTTCTTAAAATAATCTATGCATGTATGTCATTTTGTAAAAAATAAGAAATTCACCAAACTTGATAGTTCCATAATATAATAAATCTCCTAATTAATTTTTATTAGTGAAGCATACTTGTTCTGAAAAGTAATTCTAATCTTATTCCAACATATCTATATTTTATTCTAACCAATATTATTTTAATTAAAATTATTACCTATTATTACTTATTTATTCAAATATTTGCTTTTCATGCCCAAAGGACTTATCTGAAAATGAGTTTTAAACAATACCATCGGAATGGTTCACTAAAGTTTCAAAAGTGAGACTTCATTTTATAAATATAAATGGGTATGTGAAAACATCTTTAAATTCTTAAACGTATATTATATAAATTATTATGGAAATTTCACAGAAATTTGCAATGAAAATTTCGTAGACCACCATACAAATGAATATATGAAACTGCCAATTCTTCGCAAATCTATTTAAAGAATTACTAAAACTGTTATGATTCTTTGGAAAATCGCATAACTTCAATTTAAATATTATATTTTATGCTAGTTTGAAGTAATGCTATCAAATATTTAAAAGAAAAGGTGAAATGTAATTTTTCCATTGAAATATTTTGCTTAAGTCATAATATTTTGAAATAATTTTAAAAAACGAACAGAACTCCTATTCAATTGTATTTACTTGGATTTTTATGTTTCGCTACTATATATACTTTAAATAATTCTAAATTACATATTTTGAAATGATTTGTCTCGAAATGCAAAATCCTCAACCTGATGTAAAAGTTTGGCACAAATACCTACTGTCGAAATTAAAATGGAAAAAATCTGCATTTTAAAAATTTCTTTTTAATAAATATAGTGTTAGGAAAGTCTTACACAGTACGAAACCTGACATCTTTCATATATTACAGCAAAATATTGGCATAATGGTTCTAAAATATACATATTATTTCCATTAGTAAATATAAATATTTTTTTTTTAAACTGGTCAACTTTGAAATGTAAATAACACATACAAATTGGAAATATTATAATAATCTTCAAAATGTTTTTTTAAATGTTAACGATTTAATTTTGATTAATAAATTTTTCACCCAGAAATTAGACACGCGTCTATATGCATGTTTAAAGTTAAACCTTGAATAACTATTTATAACTGTAAGCATCTAGCATAAGCTATATCCTGTGTATGTGTTTGTTTTAGAATCTAAATACTTATAACATTCCATCTATTATGATAAATTAATATATTGACTACTGCGACTGCAAAATAAATTTGCGTTTGAATGATAAAAACAAATAAATGTTTTAACTTTGGCTAAGAACTATAGTATCAAATAAGAATCAAAGTTAATTTATTTAAAAATGCAATTTCAATTATATTTTTAATAAAATTACATAATTGTTTCAACATTTAGTATTAAAATTTTATATCTGATTATTAAATTCGCTTTAATATCCTAATTCATTGGTTATTATTAATCTTAATAAAACAATTACTTTATTTTCTTATAATTTACCAAAAATAAGAAAAAAAATGAGTTTTGTAGTTTGGGAAAATAGTACAGTTTATCTATTAAAAGAACTTTATAAAATCTAATACAACAAAATTCAAATTAATCACGAAGAATAATTAAACAGATACGTTGTAGATGTTTATCTTTCTATTAATAGAATTATATGCAAAATATCCTGTCTAGTGATTATGTTTAAGTAAGTGTTTTTTTCAAATGCAAAAGCCAAAATAATCATTTTAATCGATTTTAGCCTATCTTGTGACATGTATACTTATTTCTAACGGAAATTAACACACTTTGGTTTCGATATATCGCCAACTAGTAAATACGGTGCATAATATACTGTCGGGCATTAAAAAAACTTATGGAAAAATGGGAGTCGTCCCAATTTGAAAATGAACCAAACTGTGATGAAACTTGGAATATTTATACCTTGTTTTGGTCCATATTTCGTCATCCGTTAAATTTTAACACATGATAAAAAAGACAAATAATTCAATTAAGAATATTTTATGAACATTCAAAGTTTGGAACTCTTAGTTGTTTACATTGTTAATATTATTTTTCAAAATTATATGCATTTCCGAAAAGAATCTGTTAAATTGTTAATTAAATAATGCTTTTTCAGACAAAATAAATGAAATTTGTTCAAACAATTCTAAAACTTAATAATATATACACAAAAATATTTAAAACTTCTAAAGAAATTTACTTTAAGTTAAAGATTAAGAACACTAAGGGAAAGATAACGCTTACTGTAAATTGTATATCTCAAAAATACACATAAATAACAAATAAGATAGGACGAAATATTTTTAGAATGATTTTCGATCGGATGTTGCAAAATTTTTGCTTTTAGATTTCTGTACATTATTTCCGACTTAAGTAAAGAAAAATATATGTTCATCTTTTTTTCATCTTTTCATAGTACTTCAAAACAATTTTAAAAACGGATGTTTGATGATTACTTGAAAATTTGAAAAGGAAATTGATGAAAAACAAATGAAAATCAGAAATATGTTCTTACATCCGTTATTAAATATTTTTATTCTCATGATTTTCTATGTCGAAATGTAGGTACCAAATATTTTTTACACATTTATTTTTTAACAAATTAATTTACGCGTGTATAAATATAGATAATAAGAGTTAAAATGATTTCTGATTTAATATTATCCGTACACCGAAATGGGATTTATATTTGTAGCTTTATTTATTTTGCAAAGAAAATAGTGAACTTTTAACTGTACATTTTCATAGAATGATCATGTTAGTCATATATATATTTTCGATAAAAAATTGTTCATTTGATAAAGAGACACTCAAACATCACATTTTAAGTTATATATCTATATCTATATCTATCTATATATATATACATACGTAATATATATATATATATATAGATATATATATATATATATACACACATATATATATATATATATATATATATATATATATATATATATATATATATATATATATATATATAATATATAAAGATATAATATATCATAATGATATAATATATCAATATAAAGAATAAGTAGATTAAGACGAACAATCCTGCCGTGTTTTTACTACATCCTGCTGGATTACTATTATATACAATTCGTACCACTTGGTGCAAAAACCACTATTGGAGGTATGAATATGCAGCTGCGGACAAGTAAAATACTTAAAGTTGACTGATTTAATCAACTCTGTAAAACTGTTTATAGTGATGATATTGGCTCAGTTCAATCGAAACACCAGCTTTTTATGATGCAGTGAAATGCAGGTGAGGCCGCATGAGTGGACAGTAATGGATTAAGAAATCAGGTAGTTTTCCCAAGAAATCAGAGGCAAAATTCACTTTAATCTGTTTATTTAACCACACATATAAACCCAAAATAAATTCTAAAGTGCGAGACTTTATCAGAGCCTTCAGGCTAGAGCACAAATTAATACTTCGTGCGAGAAAGATTTTAGTGACGTTTTAGATATCCTACGCGACTTAAGACACCATGTAACAGATTAGATAAACAGTCGAACAGGTGAGAAATCCTGTGTCTGAGAATAGAAATAAGACCTGGATCGTATGACGGAGTAATTTCGATGTAATACGGCTGACACTTCAGGTTGGCGGGGAGTTGATATGAAATAAAATAAAAATAATAAAATGGCTTTTATAAACATTCGACAAATAAAATTAGCTGCACTGAGAATATACAATTTTGGTAGCTGAAAGAATTAATGAAAGGATTAAAAGTTTAGATTAAGGTTTTGAATAAGATTATTATTAAGATACGCATTTTAAGGGGGTTATAGGGATTTAACTAAAAATAAGTAATAGAGAGTATTAAGATATAGGGAAATAATGAATACGCCGGAAGATTAGAATGATTTAAATGAATTTTGCACGTAAAATTTTTACATAACATGTATATACATACACATATATGTCGATACCGCTCTCTTTAAAACGTAGTTTTCATAAATCTGAAATCAAATGCCGTAGTAATAATATTTTTCGACATTATTTTAGGCATTAGTTACTTAATTATTACATCTGTAAATGAAATTTAATTTTTCTAATGTTTTTATTGACAAATTAAATGTTTTTTGACTTATATACTTTTTTCAACCGTTCATTACTACGGATTGACAGAAAAATTGTGCATCTTCCTATGACTTGATTATGGTTATAATGAAAGATTTCAAATAAATAAATAACACTGAACAAGAGGACATGAATACACATTTGATTTTTTTTTTATTTACGGTATTGAATCTTTACAACAAAAATTTAAAAACCAATTCCTTTAAACTTTCTTTCAACCTATACGAGGTGCATTCAAGTTCTAAGACCTCCATTTTTTTTTCTAGCTGTCCTTTTTTTTCTCACCCGAAAACTATGAAACTGGTGTTACTCCTCGACGTAATCTCCCTGCAGACGTACACATTTAACGCAACGTCGACGCCATGATTCCATGGCCGCGGCGAATGCTTCTTTAGGAGTTTGTTTTTACCACTGGAAAATCACTGAAGCAAATCGTGCTGTTTCACCAAGACAACGCACCCACACATCGGGCTAACGTTACGCAACAGTTTCTTCGTGAAAACAACTTTGAAGTGATTTCTGATGCTCCATACTCACCTGAACTGGCTGGTGACTTTTGTCTGTTTCCAACAATGAAAGACATTCTTCGTGGCCGCACATTCACCAGCCGGGCTGTTATTGCTTCAGGGATTTTCCAGTGGCCAAAACAAACTCCTAAAGGAGCCTTCACCGCCGCCACGAAATCATCGACTTTGTGAAAAATGTGTACGTCTGCATGGAGATTACGTAGAGAAGTAACACCAGTTTCATAGTTTTTGGGTGAATAGTTAGTTAGAGTCCTTAGAACTTGAACGCATCTCGTATAATATATATATATATATATATATATAATCATTTGTCCCTAGTTGCTACGTATTAGAGAAAGTTTCATTTGTACGGTTTGATATATACTACAAAATGCAATTAAAGTCTGATACATATCACCGTAGATGTGGAAAAGAAACCATAGAGTGCATTTATTAGGTGTGCTTTACCAAGCAGTTTTTTTTTATTTGTGCAAGACGGATTATTTGGCATTGCACATGTGCATACCGCCTTACGTATAAGTGATGACGTTTTTAGTTCAATACATTTTTTTATATGAATACTTATAAGTTCAGCATATATATATATATATATATATATATATATATATATATATATTTATTTATTTATTTATTTAATTAATTAATTAAACATTTAAATCTAATGAAAAACTTTTCAAGTTTAACAGCGTATGATTTTGAAGATTTGTATAATAGTATAGATTTGGACAATCTTAAAATAAAAATTATGGAGTTTTTCAGTAAATATAATTCCTCAACTATCGGACAGGAATGGTTTACTAATTTGTTTAACTTTGTAGTGAGTGAGAACTACTTATATGACGGGAAAATTGTTTACAAACAAGTTAGAGGTATTCCAATGGGGGATGTTGTAGTTCGATTTTAGCCGATATCTACTTATATATGTACGAGGAACAAATTGATATAAATGAGGATATGAGGTTCTTTCGTTACATTGATGACGTTTTAATAGTCAGATGCAATGATGTGAAAAAAGAAAAAAAATGATTGCTATCCTAAAGGTTTATATTTGAAATTGGAGTCAAAAAGTAAAAACATGGTCAATTATTTAGACATTAATATCCAGATAAAAAATGGTGAGATAAAAACAGATAAATATGATAAACGAAAAAGCTTTAACTTCGAAACTATAAAAATCTTAAATTTTGGATCAAATGTGCATATCTCAATATATAGAAATATTTTTATTAACGGGTTAAACCGTATAGATAGATTGACATCAAATACTGGGAAAAAAATTGAAGAACTTTACAAATGGTATATTCTGGCATTGCACCATGGCTATCCTGAGAGATTTTTGAAGAGGCTGCTGCGAAATTTCGTAAAGTGTAAGACTTATCGCAGAGATTTAGAGGTAATGTGGATGCGAAGAGATGAGTAACTGTGGCTTTGACTGTTCAGGGTTTGCGTGCACGATTGTTTGGGGTTTCATGTTCAGTTGTTGGTTTTCGATGGGTCTAGGCAGCTCATTCGATTTGTTAGTTTTTTCTTTTTGGTCTTGACAGGTTGTTTGGGGAGCGTTGTGCACATAAAAACTGGTTTTAACCCCGCAGTTGCATGTCGCAAGTGCATACCGCCTGTCTCCATAGATTCAATTTCTTCTGGTTTTAGTTTGAATGTTTTTAAAGGTTGCCATTTTTAAAGTATGTTGTTTTTGAAGTTAGTTGTTTTTAGTTATTTTGTTGTTGTCATTTGGTTTAGTTTATTTATTGTTGGATCAGTTCCGTAGTTTCGAATTATTGGTTTGGTTTTTGGATATTTAATATTTTACATATATGTATATATATATTAAGAGATGCCTGCCTGCTTGACAGAGGAAAGCGCCAAAATTATATCAGCTAGGCCTGTGAAATTTTTGTTTTGTGTAAATGCTGTGATCTCAAAGTGAACTTTGCAGCCGGAATTTTAAATTTCAATTTAGATTTTTTCGTATTAAAATGTGATTTTGGAATTGTGTGTTAGAGAACTGTTTATAGCTCTCCGCAAATCCGCGGCAATGAAGCAGACCAGCCAATGAGAACAGTCGATACATATGGATGCGACGGTATTTCCTAGCTTAGGGCTAGCGACAACTTGTACTATTTATGTCTTATCAGCTCGACATCTTCTACGATGTTGTGGACATTGAAGGAGAAGTCGAATACTTGACAAAATGCGGAGCCCAACTTGCGATAGCAAGGCCTCTTAGAAAATTGGCAATTTTCCAAATTTTTCCGACCACCTCCTGCAATATATCATATAACTCTTCCATTTAATGTATCTCCTGTCCCCCTTTGCCTAATTTTCAGCCTAAGACGCACTTTTCTAACTTTTTCCACACCCCTCAAGAACGAAAAATCATGCGCACTGTATAGATTATGAAACACTTTCCAACACGCTCAGAATACTGTAACACCTTACCTTCATCCATCTGCAGTAATTTTACCACCCTGTGAGAAAAAACCATCTTTATTAACAAGAAAGAAACATTATGCGTACAACATAGATTATGACTCATTTTCCAACACATTCTGAATACTCTAACACCTACCATTTTCATCCATCTGCAGTAATTTTACCAGCCTATGCAAATAACAAAACGAAACAAAATTAACAAGAAAAAAATTGCGTACAACATAGATTATGAACCACTTTCCAACACATTATGATTACGATAACTAAAAAATAGTTAATTGGGATATACAGTGTGTTTCATAAAAGATGGGCAAAACCTTAATATTAAGCAAGGTTATATTACGCAAACAATAAAACAATTTTTATCAAGAAATGCATGGTCGGAATTAAAACAAAATAGAGCTGGTACATTTGGAAACTTGGATCATTCAAAAGTTAACGCTCCATCCTGTTGCGTGTTGTCGGGAGACGCACGACACTAATAGCATGCAAATGTGATAGTTTGAAGAAGAAAACAAGTACGCAAAATTTCGCATCGATTAATACATATTAGTCGCTAATCGGAGTCTTCAACTAAGGAACTTGTATCCATTATGGACACCCTAAGGAAAATTGACTTTTTTCACCCCCGTGTACACGTCATAGGACTTGAAAAATATATGACCACTATCCCTGGACTGTTGACTATCATTTTTAAAATTAGCGACCTTGTAATTATTCTAGTTAAATTTTAATGATAAAAACAAAAAATGTTTACAAGTGTCCATATAAGGAACCACCTGTCCCTATTATGAACATGCATGTCCATATTAGGGACAGGTGGCTCCTTATTGACATCCTACTCAGGTTGTATGGAAAGGGATTTTAGAGGAGAGGTGATAAAAGTAAAATATCTTAAAGTATTGCGGGGGAGGGGGGGTCACAGTATATATCTTCAGAACATGCGCTTTAGAAAGGGGGGGGGGTCATTTTCGGTTGGGGCTCTTAGAAGACTCATGCAAAACACCCCAGTTACTACAAAATATTATGAAATAATATAGTTGGTTTTGCTTAACTTTATTGCATCTGTCTGCAGAATTTACATCTGTTATTATTCAGTCCTCGCAGGATTGACATATAAGAACTTCTTCATCATGGGCGGTAAGTCCCACACAGTCCTCATGGACATATCAACCGCATTCCTGCAACAGCATCAAAACTGCAAAAGAAGCAGTACCAGCTCGCCTTTGTTAAGGAAGTCATACCGCTGGTACCTGCGATTTCGCCAACTGTGGGGAGGCTTCTTTTGATTTTTCTCCGAGGGCTTTTGAAGGATATTTTTTCTTGGAGGAGGATTCTTGGAGAATTGGAAGATACAGAAAGTGAATCTGTAGATTTATTTGCTGTATCTCCAATGTGGACATAAGTTGTCCGTATTGGGAATAGGGCATAGTTTTACTAAATCTTGTAATAAATAAACAAAGAAAACATTTTTAAGCAATATATGAAATAGCAATCGAAAATATGTTTTATCAGCTTTCTAAAACACTCCACTTTTCAATATTTAAAGAAACTTTACCATATCTAATGAGAATTTAAACTTAACTGAAATTACCATCAGCACAAGACGAAACAACATGTTTCCTTCCAAATGCCGAACAGCGTGCTTTTTTGCACTTTCCAGGCTTAATTATCTTTTCACTTGCTTTTCTTCACGGACATGTAGCGCCATCCCTCGATCAAAATTGCTACTTTTAAAGATATTAGGAATGTCCATATTGGGTACATGTACCTTATGATTTCCAAACTTTTTATTGAAAATTCTATTAATTGAAATTTTCTAAAATTAAAGCTGATGCAATAATTCTGTGACCAGATGTCTCCACTTTTGCACATCACCCCAATGAAAAAATGGACTTTCCCAATATTCGTTTTTACTTAGGGAGCCATCTAGGAATGAGACGCCATTGATCTGGACTTCGAAGCAGTTTACAAGTATTGCGATTACAGCACCATCTGTTAACGGTTTTTGCAATTAAATTTTGAAACTTCTGCATAACATTTTTACAGCTTAGCTAATAAACAAACCGTTTACCGCATCATTTTATTGATCTTTGTTTTTGAGATATTTAATTTTGAAATCAGGGTCTTATTCGCTGGACACCCTGTATATATATATATATATATATATGGAGAATTATCAATGCCAAAGTATTTTAAATATGTTAGAGTAATTTTCCTAATTCATTTTTATAAACAGTATAATTGTAGGCACGTTAGGAATGTTAATTATGTTATTAGTATGATTATAAATTTCTTTTTACAATGAGTATTAGTTACCTTTTTTAACTTATTCTTTAAGTTCAGGGATTTGTATTTGGAATGAATTTACAGAAATTATAATTAGTGAAAAGGTGTAGGGAGACCGGGGCAAGATGACTATGTTAACAATTTTGTCTTTTTTTTTTAATTCATTTTTAAGTATACTAAAATTAATTTTACATGAATTGTTAAATTATTCCTTGTAGTATTAAATACATTACCATTCAATTTTTCAAATAAAAAAATAAAGGATAATTTTATTTTATCATAACATTAACAAATCGTCATCTTGTCCCAGTGCTGGAGAAATATGACTTTGGCCTTGGGGCAAGATAACAACGTTGAAAAAGGTTCAACATATTTTATCTTTTGAATATGTTACATGGTTTAACAAATGATAACTGTGTTTTTATATCTTACAATGTATCAGACTAAGCATAATGCATTGTAACGAAATGTTTAATTGTTTAGTTGTGCAGCTAACAATAGTCATAAATAAAAATGCCATTTTCATAATTGGAACATTCCTCACGCCACCACTCTTTTCATTTACAGCACTGGATCCATTCTCCTGCTGGTGGGTCACAATATTTGAATTATTTGGAGGGGGAGGTATTTACCCCGAGGTCGAACGGTACCCCCCCCCCCGTACCGATCGGACGCTTGGAAGCGGAGATACGGAGCCCGATAGTGGTTATTTTGGGGGGGGGGTAGGGGGGGCTTAGGGGATAGCAAAAATGTCTTCCTCTGGTCGCCCTCTTTAAAAAGACACCTCCCCCGATCCGATGCGCTACCTTAGCCCCAGAGGAGATAGAAATGCAAGTTCCCGCGGACAAACACACAAACAAACAAGCGTTTACAGGATTTAAAAAGAATGCACAACACAGTTTAATAAATTCCGAAACACGGGTCTCGTCATCTTGCCACGGACTGCCTGTTTAAAAATACTCATTTTCATTGACATGAAGGAAGGCGATTAATTGACATTTATTCATGGTAATAGGTAGTATTTAAACTAAGTCCTCATAGATATTAAAGAGAAACGATATATCTTACCTGTATCTGCAGCAGAGCTTATTTACACATGCATAAAAGTTGTTATAACGTGGCAGCGGTAAACTGTCAAAGCTTCACAACTAACAGAAAAATGGCAATTTCAGCGTCTCTATAATATTGTTAAATGAACTGCCGATAGGAGAACCAGTAGTGTCCGGTTGAGGCTACCACCTGTTGGAAAACAGAATAGTTATGACATTCGACATCTTGCCCCGGTCTCCCCTACTTCATAAACTCAGTAAATTCGAAATTTTTACTTTCTTGTATCTATACAAGAATATAGTAGAGATTCGTTAAAAATTCTGATTGCCGCTTTTCGACAAACGTATAAGTTTTTTAATGTTCACAGTTTATAGAAAAAGTCTGTCCGTGAGTTGGTATCTCTATCTGTATGTTACAAAAATTTTGTGGGCGTTCTATCTCAAGAAAAAATACTCGGAAATTAATTAAACGTAAGAATCGGCTACTGAATTTATGCTTATTAAATTTGTGTGTAAATCGCCTAAGAGGTGACACTAAGATATTGCTCGTTACACGATTTCCGAAATAGGTATATCGAAATAACTAATTTAAGGAATCTAAACCAACCTTGTAGTACCCGTAGACCATGACATAAATAGTAGATACTTGACATAAATTGATAAATTCAGGTATACGTCTTGTCATAAATTGGCACGAATTAGATTTGTGCGAATTAGATTTAATTAGAATATTGCACAAATTTTGGAACTTTTAAATTGTAATTTTCACGATTTCTGCGATATACAGTGTGGTTATAATTAAACTTCCCCATAAACGGCATCCTACAGCGCAAACAGTTGAACGGAATGCAACGAAATTTCGTATATAGTCTATAAACGAGATGGGTTCACGGAATGTCGAAAAAAAAATTAGCTCAAAATGTCCACCAGATCCCACCTTTTCCGGAAAAAAACATTAAATTTAACACAAGAAACGGCCAAAACGGAAAACAGAAACAATATTAAGAATCCAGAACAACACTTATGAGTAATACAATGTAAAACCGGCTGTTTTGGCCGTTTATTGCATTAAATTTAATGTTTTTTTTTCGAAAAAGGCGCCCTCTGGTGGATATTTAACTATTTTTTTTTTCGAAATTCCGTGAGCGCGTCTCGTGTATAGTCTATATACCAAATTTCATTGCATTCCGTTCGCCCATTTGCGCTGTAGGATACTGTTTATAGGGGGATTTTAATTATAACCACCCTGTATATATATATCTTTAGAACAAATGAATGTATATTAGTCAAACTTCAGATTAATTTGGACGTTGATATAAATTGATTCGTATTAGGTTTGGTTGTATGCTACCAAACATGTGTAGCTGCTTTGCTCAGTATTTTTCTTCCGCGATAGCTGTATAAAAAAATGCAGATTATCATTTAATTTTGGTTGCAGACAGATTGCTTTATAAGGAAGAAAAATTCGTGATGGACACATCATATATTAGTTGACATTTTCGCATAATCAGGTTGACGTCGGTCTATGAAATATAACTTGACGTTTTTTTTGTTTGTTTGTTTGTTTTTTTTTCGACACCGAAATATTAAAATTTTATTCTCTAAGAAACTTACATCTAATACAACATCTTATTTATTTTATTCTAAGAGATTTTTTTAAATTTATCTGTCAGTATTTTCTTTATCTACATCAGAAATATTTATATTGAAACGCATTCCTCTGTTTTCAGGCATGTCTTCTATAGAAATGATGTTTAAAAGCATCTACGTACTTATAAGTTTGAAGAAACTTACTTTAAATATGTATATCTAAAAAAAAAATAAACTACGATGACAAGTAACGTTTTCTAGATTAAACAAGCTACATATAAGATAGGGGATACTAGGCAGGGTTGACCGTACGGGATTCTTGACCCACACATAAGTTTTCATATTTAAAAGAATTTCAGAGTTGTATCATTAGGTGTTAACCAAAGCTACTGGAATGCTCAAACAACAGTCTTTGTTTCATAGAGATAATCGAAATAGGTGCGGAAAAAAATTATTGTAAGGCGTTTTCAACCTAAAAGTTGTGTTTTTTAGAAATATTTTGTAAACTTTTTTCAGATAAAATATATCATAGAAATTTAAGTAAGTTGGCTTTAAGTAGGGCAGAAATATCAAGCTTTCATTCCCGGCTAAAAGATTGTACAGTAAGTTAGGCTTAACATAACAATGTGCTATTCTTTAGAAAAGGGATATATGGGGAGGCTTGACCCTGTCAATGTGAGGAAGTGTTGACCAGATGAAATCTTTTTATTATAAACTATGTATAATGAAAGGTTAATGGTTATATATAAAAATGAATGTAAATTTATTCTGTAAAGCCACGGTAAAATAGGGTGATGGAAAAGAAAATATTTAGATTAAAGAAAGATGTGAGAAATTGTATTCACTATTTTATAGTATTCACTGCATTTATAGCATTCACTGCAAGAAAAAAAAATAATGAAATATAAATGGGTAAGTTGAAAGGAACTTTTTCCATTTAAATATTACTACAATAGGTAAATAGAAGTAGTGTAAAAGACTAGAAAGTACTATAAATTATGAAAGCAGCAGTCTTAACACTTCCAGGGGAAGCTTTATGCTTATGAAGCCACTCAATTTTAATTCCAATACGCCACACTGACACCTTAACTTTGCTAAAATCTTTTCCATTTAATATGTATGTGAAATATACTCTTTTTCTTATTTCCAAATAAATTTGTTCGTAAATTCCGGTGCCAGCCATTTATTTCAACATTTTAGAACCGAAAGTACTTTGCCACTGAAAGGGATAAAGAAGATAATGATCAGTTAAGTGCACATGCAGCTTCAAAAGCACATAGCATTGATCGAAAAACTTTTGGAAGGTATGTAGACAAATTTCACCAGAATGAATACACTGAGATGAAGCCAAACTATGTAACAATTAGAGTTGCCAGGTCGAGTGTCACAAAAAGTAGAAAAGGAGACAAAATAAGCGAGGGGCAGTGGCCATAAATTCCGGACATAATAATGAAACCCTATGAAAACGGAACCTGTCTCTAACGGAATAAAATTTAACTTAACGGAATAAAATTGAATTACTTAACGGAATAAAATTGTCTTAAATGTTAAAATTTCATTTTCCCTGCTGTACAATTATACCTGCTCACACAAAATTTTGTTTAAAACAAAATGTTTCTCCTTTGACTTGTGATTGCGTCTAAACAGCTTTGTTTAAGCATCATATTTTCAAAAATGTTTTTTATAATAATTAAAACATATAGCATAAAGTTATCTAATAAAAAACAACTCCTTGTAAATGATGCCGCCAAGCCACAAACTTAAAACGTCAGTCATAAAAAGAAGTGATATCACATAAAAAGAAGCGCTATAGAGGTGCATACTCCGAGTGCCGTGCAAAAATATATCACTACTCATAATGTTTCCAAAGGACTTTGGGTGAGGTACAGTATGTGAAAACTGCTTGGCGACCTGCATTATTTTATAATGTCTTTCTTCCTTCACTTACATATGACTTTTTGTTTAACAATCTTCTTCTTGTATTATTATTCACATTAAACTATGAAAATTCGAAGATTTTGGTGTTTACATGCCCATTCTTATTTAACATCATGGGATCGATTTGTTGATTACCATTATTTGAACGAGAAAGACCACGTTTATGAGGAGTAAACATGTAAGTAAACATGTAATAAACATTTTAAATTTGTAAAATAATAATAATAAATAATGATCATATCAATATTACCAACAATGCACCTAATAATAGACGTTAATTAAACTAAGATATATTGCACTAAAGCCTGCGTAAACGGAATTGCACATGACAGGGAAAAAATCTGTTCTCGTACGGATACTAGTATTACATAATATTCCTTATGTTGGAAACACGCCATTTACGTTTAAGAAATAAATCTGTCATAAACAGGAATATTTTACGAGTTTTCCCTTTAATTTTAATACAGTATGTTATTAAACGTATTTATGTAATTAAAAATTATGTTTAAAATAATGAAAAGTATAATTGTAATAATAGATGATTACCACAATTACATACCATTTCCTGCTTATCTTTTAAATCTTTCTTATTTATTGCAGATCTTCCTCCTACAAATATTTTTAAGAGTGATATAATGAGAAATTAAAATTAATTTTTTCGACTTTCACAATTTTTCGAAATTGGTATAGGTACTGCATAAATTAAATATACGCCTGCAGGTCGCCAAGCAGTTTTCACATACTGTATCTCACTCCAAGTCCTTTGGAAAAATTATAAGTAGTGATATATTTTTGCACGAAACTCGGAGTATGCACTTCTATAGCGCTTCTTTTTATGTAATATCACTTCTTTTTATGACTGACGTTTTAAGTTTGTGGCTTGGCGGCATCATTTACATTGAGTTGTTTTTAATTAGATATCACTTCTTTTTGTAAAGTAATTCATTTGCATTATACATATTCCATTTTAGTTCAGAAAAGAAAAGATAAACGAAAGATAATAAAAGTAAAAAAAAAAAATAATAGTGAGGCTATAAACTTTTCAAAAGTGTAATATATCTATTAAGACATAATGTTGGACTTTTTAAACACAATTCAAATACATTTTATCGATCCTTACAAATCTCCGAAGAAATCCTTTATTCTTTAGAAATGATAAAACGTGTCGAACTAACCAGCAATACTTTTAGCTATTGTTCTATAAACTATAGGGTGATTCATAAGTAAACTCAGTAAGGATTTTATTTTAATAACTTTTGAAAAACTACCATTACATTTTCAAAGTTCGCATCATTTTACACAAAATATGTAAAGACTTAAAAACAGACTGAATAATGAGTATATGTTATATCACCGGGCATTCTTGAAGTAATTTTTTAAATAAAATTAGTTTTTTTTTTTTTTTTTTTTTTTTTTTTTTCAGGAAATCCAACGTCCCTCTGATAAATGCGGCAGAAACTCAGATTACCTGATAAAGCTTTTCTTTCTTTTGAAATGTTTTCATAAGCTCTAACACTTGTTGGATTTTCTAAATTTTCAATTCATGTACTTTCTAAATTAATAATTGATTTTTATGTGACCAACTGGACGTACTATGTCGTACGCTTTCCAAGTACTTTCTCATATATTTCGTATAATTTATACGATATATTATAATTCATTTCAATAAAAGTTCAGAATTCAATAATTCATCATTATGAAATGATTTTCCCTAATTTCAGTCATATTTGTAAATTTTTAAGTAGCTCTATTATCTGATTAATAATTAACTAAAAGCTATTTATGGCATATTGATAACATTCTTTAATTGCCAAGTCCAAAATAACAGAATCGATTAGTTTAATAAATCCCGTTATTAATCATTTAAATGAAACGAAATGGAAAAATTCCAATAAAACTGACAAAAATTTATTTGATATAAAAGAATTGTAAAAAAATCTCTCTATTCTAAAAAAAAGTAACTACCGCTGTCACCGCCGCCGCCGCCGCCGGTTTTGAATTTTTTGTGACCGGAGGTCTTTTTTCGTTAATATTAAGAAAAATATTGCATACAAAAATATGAAAATCGGTGGTGTTAGTGAGAAATATTTGATAAACACGCTGATGCAGACAGTTTTCAAATCGAAGAATTATTTTAAGAGATATTTAATGCTAAAGTGGGACAAAATCGTTCCATTAAAAAAGTTTTATAGTAGCAAAAACTATACATAGCAGTGTAATCATTTTTAGATCATTTTATGCGTTAGAATTTGCCGGAGTGCAGATTGCATTAATTTTTTTATTTTGACTCATTTTTTGAGGTTTTATTTCTATTTTATATTCAAATTTTCAGCATTTTGAGAGATATTTTTTACAGATTTTAGAAAGTGATATTAATTTAAATTGTTGCCAACTGTATAAACAGCGGACACAATAATGTTTGCTTCAAAAAAAATTATACCTGTAAATAAATTAAAAATTTATTTACACGTGACTATTATAAACAGAAAAAAACATTTGGAATTAGAATTAAATAATTATGTACAAAAAGCAGGAACTTTTTAAAAATTACGTCATAAAAACTATAATTACACGTGAATTTTAAGAGAGAAAGGAATTTGTAAAATAATAAATTTATTAACATGCGTTAGAAGTCTTAAATAGGAAAAATTACGTCATATTTACGTCACATTACAATGCGTAAACAAAACATAACAAAACATTTACATAAAATGAACACAAAATAATATTGCAAAACGGTTTAAATTTAGAAATTGCGCGAGACATTTATTTGATATTTTTCAACTATTTTTGTTAGGACAGCTTAAATATTTCATTTCATAACAAATGTATTTTCACGTGAATATTAAAAAGAGGAAAAAAAGTTTAGTGGAAATTACGTCAGATTATAAACGATATATTTAAAATGTCTTATTTAAAAAAGACATTCTTTTCGCTTTATTAAAAAATACCGGGAGACAAAGACTCTGTTTACTTAATCCATTTTATATTTTGAAATGTTTAACTAAAATTATTTAATCAAAGACGGAAGCAGCCATTGTATCTTTTAACAGTAGCTGACTTGGCCAAATTCCCCAATCAAAGAGAAATGAATAGAAACCCGTTTATAGGGAGATCACACCTGTTTTTTAAGTTATAATTCAATCTTTCGAAATGTTTTTAAAGCCAATCAAATTAGCGTGCTTTTAGAGTCTGCGGTGTCTGAACGGGGGTTGGCGAGCGTAGCTCGTAGGGGGCTGAGCCCCCTAGTATGAAAAAAAAAATGTAATAGAAAACCAGACTCACTGTATTACCTTTGTAAAATGGTTTAAATTGAATAAATTGCAAAGTTTGGGATGTTGAAAAAAATATTTGAGTGTATGTGCATTTTAGTATAAAAGGAATACAGAATTCAACACTTTCCCGCTTATTTCAATATGATAAACAGTGATCCGTAAGTTCTGTTTAATTGTTTTCATGACTATAAGTACTATGTGATTCACTAAAGTACTTACATTATCTTTCTGAGCCTGTTCTGTTGTTTCTCCGTAATCAGAGTTTACCTGGAACCTTTCCATTATCGAGGTCCACTGGCACGTTTCTATAATCCAGTATCTCCTCAAGTATCAGCAGGACATTCGGTAATGATTATTGTGCGCAATACCTTCGTCAAAAATCTTCCCGATTACGGGCAAAATAAAAGTTCATTTAATTGTTATCGATATTTTGTGTGCAAAAATATCCTTAAAATTGAAATTTCAAAATGGTGTGTGCTGAAATCTAGAATCTTTATAATAAAGTGGATAATAGAAACATCTTTCATTAAGTAGAAACCTGGATCGTTGAGCCTTTAGATGAACAAATTGAATTCATATTTATCTTTCAAGTAGCCTAAAATTTTCTAGAGATTTAAAAGATAAAAATTCATTAAAATACATACCACTCAGTAAATATCTATCAGTTGTAATGTGACCTTGTAAACGAACAGTAAATGCTTTAATGCTGCCTTACAATGGAAAGCTTAACTGGGTCGAATGCAATAACATCTATCCTATTAAAATCCGTACGCGTATCTATCTATGTAACCTCACAAACTCGGACACCGCAGGGCGCAGGGCGCAGGGCGAAGGGCTACGAAATTTGGCACACGTTTTGCTTGTAGGGGACTCATGAAAGATTGGGGTAAAAAATTCGAAAATTTTTATTTTTATTTTATTTTATATTATTTTTTACTTCTTTAGCGAATTTTTGCCTTTTTTATGTTCAACCCGTAATCGCGCGAGTTCTAAGCAGCTTTAAATGTTTACTGCATGAGATATACATTAGGGTGGATCGAAAAAACCTAAATTTTTATAATCGAAATGTAATAGCGCGGAAAAGTTGCCTTTTGTAATACAGAATAAATTCCTAAAATATTACATCGATCGGTTAATATCTTTTACCGCCGCAAAGGGGCCAAAGTTTCAAAAAATCGCAAAAAACATGTTTTTTTTTTATTATTTTTTTTAATTATCAAACATACCAATATAATTTCTAACAGAACGCAATAGCTACATGAAGATATGAGAAATGTCCCGGTAAATGTTCATTATGATGAAATCATATCTTTATTTGCCGCAAAAAGACCATATTTTTTGTAGAAATTTCAAATTTTTCTATTTTTCATTTTTTTTCTAAATTTTTCTAAATTCTATAATATGTCTAAAAATAAATAATTTTACTTTATATCTATTAATATATCATAATTTTTTATAACTATTTGTAATAGACTTGAAAATAAAGTTAATCGTTCATTTTTCTTGACGATCGCTTCATCTACTGATGTTTTACTTCATAACAGCCAATTCATGCCACAAAAATTATATAAAATGAGCAAAATGTTTTAGTATTTTATCAATTAAAATAAAGAGATGTTTAACCGAAAAAGGTTAAATAAACTTAAAATGAAGAAGTATTTAATGTAAATGAATTTTATAATATAACTTGCTTTCAGATGAAGCCATTATTTTCGAGAGGCCAAAATTGATCAGATGTGATCCTCCCTCTGTTCTAGTAAAGAAACTTTATCAGCACTTCAATGACTAATTTCGCGCATCGTTCTAGTGACTGAGTGGAACAAGGAAAGTTATAATACCTGGTATCTTTAATCGAACATTTTAAACTCACCAGCGTTGTTAGTCGATAGAGAAACCATAACAGGTTGTTCCCTTAGTTTTCAGTTTTGCCAGTAGACTAAAGCCATACAATTTTAAGATTCAATGTTGAAGTCTGCTATGATAAAGTGACGGATGGCACTATTCTAGTCCACAGGACTTCGTGCTTTTGCAATTTTCTTCATGGCTGGGGCCTCTTCATATGCTATCATTCCAAAGAGGGTATTTGTATGATTTGTGAAATAGTCATTTCGTGAAAATACAGGAACTATAATCTTTCGTAGATTATCTGTCAAGTAACGTAAGTTACTAACTATAGTGCGCAGATTCTGGAAAACATGAGTGATTCATTTTAATTGTGAACCAACTGATGCAGTACACTTTCAGGATGTACTCAAAGAGTATGACAAGTTAAGAAGAGGGTTTCTTTGTTCCAACGTAGAGTCTCAAAATTCGAATAGCAGTAATGATCCACCTTGCGTGAAATATTTGTCCAGGGACTCAGCAAAAAAGGCCAATTGTATACACGCGTGTTGAAAGAGCTTGCAATATTTCAGACATATACTTCTGGTCAGTTGACAAATCATCTTTATCAACAGCTAGGTGATCAGATTAAACTGGCTTAAATTTTGCAAATGGCAATAATTCGCAAATCACAAGAGATCAAAGAGAGAGTTTGACAAGATGTCTCATTGGAAGCTCATTGAAGTGAAGTCAAGGAAGTCAATAAATTGGTTTTTTAAAAGTTCTTCTCAAGTAATCCTAATATAACACCATCTTTGCATCCTGTTTTGAAGACAGTTCCGCGAAATTCGACTGCAATTATTATTACTGTTTGGATTTCATTTTCCTTCAAAAAATCTATAATGTCATTGCATATAGAAGTCGCCTTGCCAGATGATGGGGTCAAATGACGAAAATAATTGAGACCTGGTTCTAGTATCAAAGAGATATGTTCCTCCTTGACTTCTCAAAGATGGAACTTTGCCACCTCTTTAACCTGGTAGATATTTCTATCTTTAGGGTCATCAAAGTATAGAGTAAAATGAGTACATTACAAAAAAAAAAAACGAACAAAGTGAAACGTGGCCCTCTAGCTGCGAAAAATTAATTTTACGTGCAGGCTGCTGCAGGTGTTTCTATCATTCAGGAAATTTTTTTAATAGAATTACTGTGATCATGGTTAACAATGTGCATGAAATTAACAACATAAATTGCCTTTCACAGCCTATAAGAAATGTAAAAAATCGGAAAACATTACAAAAGTTATGAAAATTGAAAAAATGAAAAACTTTAATTTTTAACATTTTTTAGAAATTTTGGCCCTGTTGCGGCGGTAAAAGCAACGATATCACAAAAATGAAATGTTAATGTTACATTACTAATACCTTGGCGTGGCTATTACGTTTTATTAGAAATTGAATAGGTATGTTTGGATAATTTAAAAAAAGAAATTGCAAAAAGTAAGTTGTTTGCGATTTTTTCGAAATTTGGACCCCTTGCGGCGGTAAAAGATATTAACCAATCGGTGTAATAGTTTACGTATTTTAACTTTTTTACAAAAGGCAACTTTTCCGCGATATTACGCTTCGATTATAAATATTTCGGTTTTTTCGACCCACCCTAATATACATGTCGTAGGTTAATCTGAGAATCTTCTCTCATTTTCCAATTAGCCTAATGGCCCCACCAGTGGCCGAGAGGTTCTGCTCTCGAAGCTGGTAGACGGGAGGTGCTGGGTTCGATCCCAATCGCGCCCGTCGGCCTAATCGTTCGGAGTTTTCGTGGTTTTCTTCGAGCCGTGGATCTTCCATGCGTTAATACGGATTAGGTTCCCTTAGAAAGACCCCCACGGAGGGCACCTCCCCCGGGCCTATATCCCTCGTGTAGATAATTGGCCGTCAAAAATCAACCCAACCCAACCCAATTAGCCTAATATTTTTCAGGCTTATTGCATAGAGCCTAGACTGCGGTTAGGCTAATTGACAAGTAACCACTTATTTCTCAATCACGGTGATTTTCTTTGACTTATACACCCATAACCCAAACCGAAACCAGAAAATAAACTACAACAGACTGTACGCCGATCCGAGCAAGCTAAAATAATTTCAGTCTAAACGCATCCCGACCCGTAACTGAAAGTTCCATTTGAAAAAACCCGAAATCTGACCCGAACCAAATCGGATAGCAGACAAAAATATTGAAAATAACCGTAACCCGATCCGATCAAGACAAAATAATTTACATGCACACGCACCCAACACGAATATAAATATTCCCTTTGAAGAAAACCAGAAATCTGACCCAAACAAAATCTGAACCCAACAAAAATATTCCAAAGAACCATATTCGGATCCGAGCAACACAAAATAGTTTCCATGGGCATGTTACCCGACCTGAAACTAAAAATTCCCTTTGAAAAAAAAAAAACGAAATCTGATCCGAACAAAATCTGAACCCGACAAAAAATTCTAAACAACCATAACCGGATCCCAACAGACAAAATAATTTCCGTGTACATGTTACCTGATCCGAACTTAAAAATTGCATTTGAAAAAAACCCGAAATCTGACCGGAATCAAATCTGAAATCGACAATAAAATTCCATTGAACCATATCCCGAACCCAACAAAACATAATAATTTCCGTGGACACCAAACCCGACTCGAACCTAAAAATTTCATTTGAAAAAAATCGAAATTTCAACCCGACAAAAATATTCCAAAAAATATCCGATACGAGCAAGACAAAATAATTTCCTTTGACAGGCAAACCGATCCGAATCAGAAAATTTCATTTGAAAGAAACCCGAAATTTGAACACGATAAAAATATTCCAAAGTTCCATAACCGCTTCCGAACAAGACAAATTATTTTCCGTGATCACGCAACACGACCAGAACCTAAAAATTCCATTTGAAGTTAATTTCAAACCAGACCCGAACCAAATCATAACCCGAGATGAATATTCCAAAGAACTATAACCCTATCCGAGCAAGACAAAATAATTTCCGTCGACAGGCAAACCGATCTGAACCAGAAAGTTACAAATGAACTCGATCCGAAACCGGGTTATGGTCGGTTTTGGGGTTGTCTTCAAATGAATCCGGTTGCGTGTCGACAGAAATAATTTTGTCTTGCTTGGATCGGTTTACGGCTCTTTGAAATATTTTTGTCCTTTTCAGATCGGGTTCAGGGTCGGGTTTCAGGTTGACTTCAAATGGAATTTTCATATTCTGGTCGTATTGAGTGTACACGGAAATTAATTTGCCTTCCTCGAATATGGGTACGGCTTGATGTATTTTTATTTCGGGTACTATTCACGTTTCAGGTTAACTTCAAGTAGAATTTTCAAGTTCGGATCGGGTTGCATGACAACGGAAATAATTTTCTCTTGCTCAGATCCGGTTATGATTCTTTGGAATTTATTTGTCGGATTCAGATTTGGTTCGGTTGGGTTCAGATTTCGTGGGTTTTCTAGTGGAATTTTTAGGTTCGAGTCGGATTGCGTGTCAACGGAAATTATTTTGTTTTGCTCGGATCGGGTTATGGTTCTTTGGAATATTTTTGTCGATTATAATATTTTGTTCGAGTCATATTTCGTGTTTATTTCAAACTAAATTTTTAGGTTCAGATCGGGTTTCGTGTCCACAGAAGTTATTTTGCCTTCTCAGATCGGATTATGGTTCTTTGAAATAGTTTATAAGTCAGGTTCAAATTTGGTTCGTGTCAGATTTCGGGCATATTTAGATGGAATTTTTACGCTCGTGTCGTATTGCGTCCACGGAAATTATTTTGTCTTGCTCGTATCGGGTTATGGTTTTTGGGAATATTTTTGTCGGATTCAGATTTTTGTTCGGGTCAGATTTCAGGGTTCTATTTTATATGGAATTTTAGGATCAGTTCGGTTGCGTGTCAAAGGAAATTATTTTGTCTTGCTCGGATCGGGTTATGGTTATTTAGAATATTTTTATCGGTTATCATATTTGGTTCTGGTCATATTTTGGGTTTTTTAAAACAAAATTTAGGTTCGGGTCGGGTTGCGTGTTCACAGAAATTATTTTTGTCTTGTTCGGATCGGATTATGGTTCTTGGAAATATTTTTGTCGAGTTCAGATTTTGCTCGTGTCAGATTTCGGGGTTTTTTCTACAGGAATTTTTAGGTTCGGGTCGTGTTGCGTCCATGGAAATTATTTTGTACTGCTCGTATCGGGTTATGGTTTTTAAGGATAATTTTTCTGATTCAGATATGGTTCCGGTCAGATTTCAGTTTTTTTAAATGTAAGTTCTAGGCTCGGTTCGGGTTGCGTGTCCAAGGAAATTATTTTGTACTAGCAGACCCGACCGCCGTTGCCCGGGGTCCGTAAATAATAACCTTAAACAAAATTCAAGTTTGTACGATTTTATATCTTTGAAATTCTTTTAAATGAACCTAATTTCGGAGGCACCCATTGCCTTTCGCACCGTCTAGTGCGTTCCCAACAAATTTCTTTCCGAACGAACCTGTAACCTGGGTCCACGCTACATAAGGCAGTAGGTACCGGAAGTGCGCCGCACGTGCCGGAGACAATCAAAAACCAAGTTGAGTAAGCCGAACCTCGTAGTAATCAAGCGTATATAATCGAAGAAAAAGAACGCATCATGAATGTTAGAAAATGTTGGTAACTGAAGTCTAAGATAAAATTTCATAATACAGAAAGTAGTTGTAGTGGCAATCTAAGATGAATGAACCAAATCCCGTTGAAATTAGGTCCTTAGAATTGGAGGAAGGAATGCGCCCCTCAAGCGGTAGAAGATGACCTCTCCCCTTGTAAATTTCATGAATTGCTTTTAACATTAACACGATATTTATTAAACTGATGAAATCCATTTTCTAAAGTTACCTTTAAATTAACTCGATTTTTAATGTACGGCTGTAGTGAGTAAACGTAAGTTGATGCTAAAAAAGGAGATTAATGTTCGAAAAAAGTGGTAACTGAGGTTTAAAGAAAGACCGGGCCCTGGGGGCCAGAGTGGTGCAAAAACTTCAAGGAGGGACAGGGACATAACTGGCATGTAGTTGGGCATAAAGATATTGTTAGTAGCTTTTAAAGTAATCGAAAGACGCTACAGCTATGTTAAAGAAAATTGCAAGCAATTCGGAAAAATTTAAAAGAAGCTGCACCAAGGGCCCCAAGAAGGCGATTAATATTCAAAATTGGCGGTAGCTGAAGCATGAGAATTTTTTTGTTTGTTTGTTTGTCTCTCATATAGTGTCTGGAGAACCTAGGAAGTTGTTTGAAAAAAAGCTTCTGAATTGGACCATTTTTAAAAGAGCTGTAAAAGCGGGCCCAAATGTGGCCAATTGATAATTAAAAACAGGGCCCTAAGATGAAACGTGTTAAAATGTCTTAGTAGTTAGCGCTTTAGATCTTCAATTAATTAAAATTAAGCATGGGGAATAATATGAATTATTCGTTAAAATAATATTTTAAAGAAATGCACAAAAAGGGGTAAATGTTTGAAAAAGGCCCCTGGGGCCTCAAATAAAATCTGTGGGTATTGGTCTGGGAAGAAGACTCTAAGACTCAACTTTAAAATTATGCTCTGAGAAGCCCATAATAATATTCTTAAATAAACCGGAAATTTGTATCTCAGGTCGTACAGAATGGGGCGGGGGAGGAGGTAGAGACTTTGCAAATTACCAGGGCCCGACTCATGTTCAGTTGGAAAGTTGTGTAAAGTCAGTGGTTAAGGTTTTGAATTTTTATTTATCTCACATTTTAAACTCTTTTATTCAAAATTAATTGGTGAACTCAATTAAAATTTAATTATGTTTTTAATATTTTAAACTTTTATTTAAAATCTTTAGATGAAAAAGTAATTACAAATGCATCCGAAACTGTAATACTGAAAAAGAAATAATAAAACTGCAAGCAAATATGCTACATAAATTTTTAAAAAAAGGTACTATCCAGCAAATTTATTTTCTATTAGAGTAAAGCTTGTTTAAAACGGGATCGCCGGAACACTTATTTCACTTTAGATACCTGTCAAAGAAAAATAATATCCTTAAAATAGAAAAATTCTACTAATTCAAATTTGAACTTTGCCCTATCTAGTTTCGAACCTGGGTCTTTTAGTACAGACAACCAAGGGGTAAAGCCACAACGCCACAATTGCTACGAACCGTTTAGTAAATTAACGTTCCATATCGGAGCGTAAATAGTTTCTGCTTTTTTTTTTCCGCGTCGCGTCGGTTTCATTAGCATAATAAAATAAATGATTATTGTTGTCCGAATTCTTTGAAATTTTAATGGATCGTAAATGTTACTAAAACCAAGCCCTTTTTAAAATTTCATAAAAAAAAAAAAAAAAAAAAAAAAAAAAAAAAAAAAAAAATGCATATTTTAGAGGATAAACATTTAACCGAAATGTAAATCATCATTATGAGGCGGAAAGTGACCTGCATTTGGCGGTATATTTGAAAGGGTTAAAATTTAAATTTTTAAAAACCAAATACACCATCATTTTGAAGAAAGATTCAGCTTTAGAATCATATATTTGACTTGTCAGTACCTTTAAAATTGCATCCTGGGGAGGTGTTGTAATAAGGGAGAAAAACGTTTCGTTTTTCAGAAAAACGATCCTTTTTTAACTTTTTTTTTTCAAGTGGTTAATTGCGATTTATTTTTTGATTGATCGCAGCATTTGAGACCTAAGAGTACAATCTTTCAGAATATGTCTTCCGTTTTAAATTTTACTAAGCTGTTTGGACGATGTTAGTTAATAAATAATGACAAAATATCCCCGAAATATTTTTTTTTCCGTTCTTCATTTGCTTATCAGCGCCTTGAGAGCATGCGTCAGAGATTTTCCCTTCCGAAATGGATTTTTAATCAAAGTCAGTGACGGTTGATAATTAATAACTCAGCTGTTAATTAGAATTTTGAAATTCTGAAAGCCAGGTATATCAGGAGAGACTTTGGGCTATTCTCAGAAAAAATTGAACCTCATACGTGCAGTAGATTTTCCTAGCCATCGCACACAGACAGACACACAGAGCTATTTGTTCTTTTATTAGTATATATTGATCGGATCGGGTTATGGTTCTTTGGAATATTTTTATCTGGTTCAGGTTTGGTTCGTGTCAGATTTCGGGGGTTTTTTAATGGAATTTTTAGGTTCAGGTCGTGTTGCATCAAAGGAAATTATTTTGTGTTTCTTGGATCGGGGTAAGGTTCTTTGGATTATTTTCATTTTAGGTTCGGTTCGAGTTGTGTGTCAACAGAAATTATTTTGCCTTACACGGATCGACTCATGGGGCTTTAGAATATTTTTTTAGGTTGTCAAATTTCGGTTTTTTGTTATCATGTTCTGCTCCGGTTGCGTATCGCAGAAATTATTTTGCCTTGCTCGGATCGATTTTTCAAGAATCTAATACTTTCTTCTTGTAAAGATAGAAGAAAGTAAAATTTATTATTCAGGAACTTAAAAGTCAAAATATTGTGAGAATGCCTCACATATTATGCATGCCACGTTGCAAAAATAAAGAGACTTGTATAAATCAAAAACTAATTAATATTTTTACATGAAACTTTCAAAGGTTTGAACTACTCATAAATCAATTCTAATACCGTAAACCACGTAAAAATCCGAAAATTACACATTGCTGTATCCCTGTCACCAGAATTGGTCAGAACAAGAATTTCAAAAGTGCAAAAAACAGTACTTTTAAAATCGCATTTACTGAAAACCTATTGGGCGGATTCATTTTTATTTTCGTTTTCTGAGTCATGTTTCACGCCCGATTACATTGAAACAAGAATTTTATTTCTATCATAAACAGAACCGGAGATATAGAGACCTCAAAATCCCGCTTTGGTCAGTCCGGAAAATATAAACTTGACAGAGTACTAAATTTTTTTTTTAAATATCGTTTGGCATTAATTGGCGGTAATTCCTTTCATTTACGGTTCATTGCACTGTTGTTTCTTTTGCTTGGCGAGAACCTCTGTCGAGTTTCTATGATATTCTCTTTTTTAAACAGATTTAATTTATCTTCACAAATATTTCAATATAAAACGAAATGTGTCAAGCCTCCCATATAGTGGGTCAACGCTCTCATATGTGGGAAGCCTTGACCCATTATTTTTTCATCGTTAAAATCGATAATTTTTCAAATGTGTTATATATTACATTTTTGTAGCAATTTTATTTTGATAAGTAAGGGTATTTTTAATGTGCTTAAAGTTCATATACTTTTACTTTCAAATCTTTCACAATTGTTGATTTTAATTTTATTATTATTTTTATAATATAAATTGTTATAAACCAAATTGAGTGACTACGCATTTCCATCTATCACGATTATTATTTAATTATTATTATTTTTTTAATAAAAATTGTTACAAACCAAATTCGATGACTACGCGTTGCTAAAAGACCACACAATATTAACTTCAATACGTTCTTAATAGTAAAAATCATTTCGTATCAATCAATCACGAATTTTCAGACACTCTGTTAGAAACAGGTGGTTCATTTTTCACGTTTAAATTAAAGTGCATTTGAAAAGTTAATATGACAGTTTAATCCCAGGATTGATGATGCTGCAAAAAGATAAAAAACTATTTTAGAACAGATTCCAAAATATTTCTGCGCAAAGAGAGTTTTTAAAAGAATTTGAAGTGATGAATTATGTGTTACATCACATGCGTTGTACCTAAGTTTACGAAATAAATATTAGAATCGGATTTGTTTTCAGGTAATTAATATTAAAATGCTTCGTGGTTATTTATGTCAAGTGTACGTATTATGAGTATATAAAAATTATATAATTTAGAAACATAATTCAGAAGCCTTATCATTTTTTTTTTATTGTTTAATCTTTCTGCCAATGAATATCAAATTATTTTAAATTTAGAGAAAGAAAAATGCATATTTTTGATATAGTATATATATATTGCTAATATAAGAATTGGCATTTCTCTCTTCATTTCTTTTCTTTTGTGGAATTTTAAGCATGCAGAAGGAAACATTTTCACAAAATAGTATAATTTCTGTATAAAGATAAAATCCAGTAAGGAAAATATCGTAACGTGTTCTGATACTCTTTGCTTTTTGTGGATACTGTAGATAAAGAGAATTATGATGCAAATACGATCTTTCTGCAGCAATCAGCAGTGGATTGAGATGTACTACTTTTCTAGAAAATTAAATTTATTGAATAATATAAATAAATTAATGTTAATAAACTGAAATAAATAAAAACTCTGAGTCCAGAAACAGTTGCGAAGTTTTAAGTTGCTGAATCAGGAAAAAAATATATTAAATAAATCACAAAATTAAAAGCAAATTATTGTTTAATTACATCAGTTTCACTATACATACTGCAAGACCATGCAATGAATACATTTACCTCTTCAGGGGAACATTTCTAAATGATGATATTTGATTTTTATTTAATCATCTTTTATTAATTTGGTATATATATATATATATATATTCATTGTCTCAGATTACTCAGAAATTATAAAAATATATTCAAATTTGCGTATAAGTGTTAGGCTATTAATATGGTTAGTGATAAATTAAAAATGGAAATCATTCTCAATTCCAGCTAACCAGAACATCTACAGTAATTTATTTCTAAAATTTTGTATTTAATTTGTAAATTCCAATTAATCAATGTAGCGCCTGTAGTTACATTAAATCCAGAAACAATATTTCTTTATTTTTGGAATATTTTCAGTTTTAAGCATGTATGAAAAATCTTATTTTGGATTATTTCACTAAACGTTTCTCGAATTAACTTAGTAAAATACTAAAATCGTGATTCTTTGGATTTCATTTATGTAATTTAATGTCTATATTCGCCTTGTTTGATTATTTTCAGAAGCTGTTTAATAAAGTGTTCCTTCTTTTTATTTGTATTATTTTCTTAAACTGTTATTGATTTACTGCATTTATACTTATTATTGTGGGAATATTTTTTAATGTATTTTCAGAATATTTGCATATGTATAAGGGAAGCTTGAGTCACATGCTTATACGTTTTAATATTGTATTTTTATGTCACAATATATTTATTAAATTCAATGGCTGTATCTTCGTTTTTTGCTTCAAACTAAAAAAAAAAAAATCTTTATTGTTTAGAAAAATAGAATTATGTTACAGATCTGGTGAATCTTAACTTCTTCACGGGGGAAAAGGCAGAATCTGTCCAAGTTTAGCATATATTCTAGGACCGATACTGTCGAAGCCGAAGTGTAAAGTTTAATAAAAACTATTTCCAACCTAGTGACACAAACAATGTCAGCTTTCAGCTTGAAAAATCTGTAGAAATTCAATAATTATAAGAAGATGGAAAATGCTTTTGATCGCCAGAGTGTCTTTTTACTTCTACTTTAAATACATCATATAAATATTTTAATAAGACATCAATGTTTATTTTTTTATAAGTCCATATCCCCTATTCTAGTGCAACATTGAAAGCTTTGTGTATTAAATATTTCTTACAGCCCCCCACCCCCTTACGTTTAAATAACAATTGAGTGACCCGCATCTTTAACTTTAATTCATTGTTACAAATTTAATCATTTGGCATATTTTAGCGAGTGTTTATTAGCGCTTAATTAAAACTATTGTTGTCTGAACTTATGTACAACTTTATGAGTTACAGATAATAATTGTTGAGTTATCATCTGAGGCGGACTAACAGCAAAATGTATTAAAATTAGTGTATTAATTTATAATTAAGTTTAATAATATTAAAATGTTGCATTGTCATTATGGACCTGTAGACACACCTGGAAACATAATGTTTATAATTATAACATACCAGGAAGTAACAAATCATTTAATGATGGAAAAATTCCATCCTTACATATGAAGACTAGGTTGACTTAAATAAAAAGAAAGTGTAAAATTAGAAATACAGATAGAGAAAAAGACAAAAAAGACAGGCAATCGACCAAAATAGGAAGTTATGAACATTACATTTTGTACTGCTGATGATAAATTATACTGAGATTTATTATAAAACTTTGGTATTAGTGATTGCAAAAGCAAGGCTGATCTAACATAGCCGTTTTTTTTAAGAGCATAGAATTTTTTAGACATTTCAGTCATAAGTTTCACACATTAGTTCCGCAGCTTGTGTGATGTACGAAAACGCCTTTATGGTTTTCAGTTTCAATTCTGAGAGAGTTTTTAATTCAATCAGATACAAGATGCTCGCTGAACTGATTTTATGTGAGATGGGAGTTAAACTAATCTTGCAGGTAAACCAATCATTAAGTTCTGAATAATTGTGAGCACTATAATGGAACTTAGTATTACGAAATAACGCACAGTTCTCGCTCGTTCGGTCACAAATAGCATTGCTTTTCTAATCCATCTGAATACCAATTCTCTTATATGTTCTCTTTCATCTGTGATCATTTACAATAGAAAGTTTTCGGGATGATCAAAGAAAGCGTTGCGCTCAACAACAGAGTCTGTTACCCACCTGTAGTTTTATGGTAAGTAACGCGACGTTGTTATTGCCTTAACACATATATTGCTTCGTCAATAATGGAATGCTTCTTGTTAATGTCAAACCATACGACACACATATCTTCATTGTGAAAAAAAAATAACTGTATCAATCCAGTGGTAGAGTTTTCTACCGATACATACAGTCTGAGAGTCCTGTGTGCGGCCGTTAGCCATCGTGAATGGGAAAGTAGCCCTCGATTACAGACAACACTATCCGCAGGACAGGATCCTAATCACACAACATTGCATATTTAAAAAAAAATATATCTTTTTTTTTTTTTTTTCTTCTTTACTGAAGTCATTTCGAATTTTAACTATCAATATTGGGAAAATTTTCAATTGATTTATTTAAATTTGACAACATATAGTGTTATATAAGCAGATAGTTGCATACCTATAGGTTCAGAAAATAACGCCGATCATGTGCTTTTTTCAGTAATATGTAAAAACACTTCTGTAAAAGGTAATTCAATGAAATGTTAAAGGCACATACATTATCTTATGAGCCTTCCTATAGAATTTTCTAAATTTCGAATAAACCTTTTTTTAATCCTATATTGAGAGAAGTGCCCTCACATTAAAAAAAAACGACCTAAGGATCATAGAAATTCGACAGAGTTTCGCGCCAAGCAAAAGAAACAACAGTGCAATGAACCGTACATGAAAGGAATTTTCGCCAAATGATGCCAAACGATTTTGCAACAATTTTTTTGTACTCTGTCTAGTTTATATTTTCCGGACTGACGAAAACGGGATTTTGACATCGCTATAGCTCGAATTCTATTTAACATAGAAACAAATATCTTGTTTCTATGCAATGGGGCGTGCCACGTGACTCCGAAAACAAAACTAAATTGGAATACGCAGGATAGGTTTTTAGTAAATGCGATTTTAAAAGTGATGTTTCGAGCACATTTAAACTCTTGTTCAGAACAAAATCTGTTGACAGGGCTACGCCAATGTGTAATTATTAGATTTTTACGCGGTTTACGGCTTTTGAATTCATTATATGAGTAGTTCAAACTCTTGAAAGTTTCATGCAAAAATATTAATTAATTTTTGATTTATACCATTTTAAAGTAATTGATTCCTATATTGCAATATGGACAGAACTCGCGCGATTACGGGTGGAACATTAAAAAGGCAAAAATTCGTCAAATACATAACAAAAAATGTATTTGAATTTTTAGAACTTTTCTCCTCAATCGTTAATCAGGTGCCTACAAGCAACCTGTGTGCCAAATTGCGTAGCCCTGCGTCCTGCGGTTTCCGCGTTTTTGTGATTAGATAGGTAGATACGCGCGCGAATTTTAATAGGGTAGATGTTATTGCATTCGACCCATTTAAGCTCTCGATTGTAAGCATTGCATTCTCGATTGCATTGAAACATTTACGGTTCGATTACAAGGTCACTTAAAAGATCTTAGTTACATTAAAACCGATGGATATTTACTGAGTGGCAGGTATTTTAATGAAATTTACTATCGTAATCTCTAAAATATTTTATCATGTTACTTGAAAGTTGAATATGAATTCTATTTGTTCATCTAAAAGAGCAACGATCCAGGTTTCTACTTTATAAGAGATGTTTCTATTATCCACTTTATTAAAGATGCTTCTAGATTTCAGCATATACCGTTTTAAAATTCCTATAATATAGGTATTTTTGCACGCAAAATTTAGATAACAGTAAAAATAAATGTTTACTTTGCACGAAATCGGAATAATGTTTGACGAAGGTACTTCACACAAAAATTATTGCGGAAAGTCCTGCTGATAATTGAAGAAAAACTAGATTATAGAAATGTGCCAGTGGACCTCGATTATGGAAAGATTCTTCCGACTACGTAAAAGCGACAAAACGTGATCAGAATGATAATGTAAGCACTTTAGTTAATCACAGAGTACTTCTAGTCATGAAAGCAATTGGACAGAACTTTAGGATTCCTGTTCATCATATTGCAATAAGCGGGAAAATATTCTCTTCTGTGTTGCTTTTATACTACAACGCACATATTCTCAAATATTTTTTCCAACATTCCAAACTTTGCAATTTATTCTGTTTAAACCATTTTACAAAGGTTATATAGTCAGTCTGGTTTTTTATTACATAATTTTTTATATACATTTCTTTTTTTTTTTTTTACAATCCTTTTATATCAAAAAATTTTTTGGCAGTTTTATTGGAATTTTTCGTTTTTCTTTTAATTTAGATTAATAAGGGAATTTATTAAACTAATCGATTCTGTTATTTTGGGCTTGTTATTTAAAGAATACTACCAATATGCCATAAATAGCTTTTAGTTAATTTTTAATCAGATAATAGAGCTACTTAAAAAATTACAAATATGACCGAAAGTAGGGAAAATCATTTCATAATGATGAAATATTGAATTCTGAACTTTTAAAGAAATGAATTATAATTTATCTTAAAAATTATACGAAATATATGAGAAAATATTTGGAAAGCATACGACTTATTACGTCCAGCTGGCCACGTAAAAATCAATTATTAATTTAGAAAGTACATGCATTAAAAATTCAGAAAATACAACAAGTGTTAGACCTTATGAAAGCATTTCAAAAGAAAGAAAATCTTTATCAGGTAATCTGAGTTTCTGCCGCACTTATCGGAGGGACGTTGGATTTCCTAAAAAAAAAAAAAAAAAAAAAAAAAAAAACTAATTTTATTTAAAAATTACTTCAAGAACTCCCGGTGATATAACACATACTCATTATTCAGTCTGTTTTTAAGTCTTTACATATTTTGTGTAAAATTATAGGAATTTTGAAAATGTAGAGGCAGTTTTTCAATAGTTGTTATTATAAAATCCTTGCTGAGTTAATTAATGAATCATCATATAGTGTATAGAACAACAGGAAAAAATATTGCTGGTTAATTCGACACATTTCATCATTTCTAAAAAATAAATGATTTTTTCTAACATTTGTAAGGATCGATAAAATGGTTTTGAATTATTAAAAAAAATTCCAACATTGTCTTACTAGATATATTATGCTTTTGGAAAGTTTATAGCATCACTATTAAATTATTTTTTTACATAAATCATCTTCCGTTTATCTTTTCTTTTTTGAAATAAAATAGAATATGTATAATGCAAATGAAATACTTTACGAAAAGAAGTGATATCTAATCAAAAACAGCTCGTTGTAAATGATCGCGCCAAGCCACAAACCTAAAACGTCAGTCATAAAAATAAGTGATATCACATAAAAAGAAGCGATGTAGAAGTGCACAATGAAACTCCCGGTGATATAACACATACTCATTATTCAGTCTGTTTTTAAGTCTTTACACATTTTGTGTAAAATGATAAGAATTTTGAAAATGTAGAGGCAGTTTTTCAATAGTTGTTATTATAAAATCCTTACTGAGTTAATTAATGAATCATCATATAGCGTATAGAACAACAGCAAAAAATATTGCTGGTTAATTCGACGCATTTCATCATTTCTAAAAAAATAAATGATTTTTTTTTAACATTTGTAAGGATCGATAAAATGGTTTTAAATTATTAAAAAAAATTCCAACATTGTCTTACTAAATATATTATGCTTTTGGAAAGTTTATAGCATCACTATTAAATTATTTTTTTTACATAAATCATCTTCCGTTTATCTTTCTTTTTTGAAATAAAATAGAATATGTATAACGCAAATGAAATACTTTACAAAAAGAAGTGATATCTAATCAAAAACAGCTCGTTGTAAATGATCGCGCCAAGCCACAATCCTAAAACGTCAGCCATAAAAATAAGTGATATCACATAAAAAGAAGCTATGTAGTAGTGCACACTCCGAGTGCCGTGTAAAAATCTATCACTATTCATAATGTTTCCAAAGGAATCGGAGTGAAGTACAGTATTAATCGGTCTGAAAAGTGATCTCGCTCTTGTAACTAGCTGAATGTCCGTGTTGCGAGTGTTTCTGGAATGCAGTTCTGTTTAGTCAAGCGCAATCGAACCTGTGGTGATAGTATGTTGGATTCGCTTGCATAAAAACTGCTGAGCGCCTGCGTAATGTTAGACTGAGTGTATTGATAACACCCTGTATATAATGCTACATCCAAAGCAGCTAAATTCAATCGAGTTTTGTGATTTGGATGTAGCATGATGTTGTGTTCACGCTGGGTTTTCAATTCAAATGCTGACCTGTCAGAGCCTGTATATGATCCTGCAAAGCAGGCCTACTTGCTGTACAATTTTGATTATACTGAAAATGGCACCTGTTATATTACTGGCTTCGTAATATTCAAAGAAATGTTTGATATTAACGATTGCCATGCATAGTATCCTGATGCAGATTTTGATAAAGCTTGCTATTCAAGCGAATTCTATTCAATGTTGATCAAACAAGACCATGTTTTTGTTGAGTTTGGATCAATATGTGATACGACAGAAGACTACCTGTCTGAATACTTTAGTAGACTCTCTTTGTCTGAAACCAAAGACTGATATCTTTTAAGATTACGTAAGGAATTTTAATAATCTTTGTGATTTATTAAAAAATCACAATTTAAATTTAGAATTAAATTTAATTATTGGTTGTGACAGATTTTAACTTGTAAAAAATTATTAATTAAATTAAAAAATACCTGCATTGTACACAGAACCAATACTCAGCCTGCTGATGATAAATCTGAAATCACGTAAAAAAAATTGGACGCCCCATTTAAAAACTGGTATTTTTGCATAATCAACTTGTGATCTTGCATACATTACCCCCACTGATGTTCTAACCTACACAATCAACTGATATCCCATCCAAAAAAGTGATGTTACACTATTTCAAAATGCCTAAAATATTTATCACTGTTTCATAAAAGGTGGAGGTGGGAACTGGTGGCGGTACACAAAGAGCGTATTTCCAAGTCTATTTGAAACAAATTATTTCCAGTTTTGATCATATTTCCCAAAATTTAAGTATGATTCGCGACCTTAAGTAATTCACCGATTTCAGGGATCCTCTTTAGCGTTATTTTTTCTAACTATAAAAGGTGAGTTTTAAGATAAGGGGAAAGCATAATTTTTTTTTTTTTTTTTTTTTTTTTTTAATCATTAATAAAAAAAAAAATAATCAGGTTTGATCATATTTTCCAAGATTCAAGTGCGATGCGCGACCTAAATATATTTAAAAAAAAATCGCTATTCTTCTATTTACGAAAGTGAAACTTTCCGCGCCAATAGAAGATGAATTTTTTTTTTTTTTTTTTTTTTTTTTTTTTTTTTTTTTATACGCAACCTACTGCCCACACATGCTTCTATTATATTAACAAACTCTTAAAAATATCAATAATGTATATATTTGTTGGCTTACATAAAATAAAATACACCGCACTGTATTTTGATTTAAAAAATGCAATATTTGTGATTGCTACATAGATATTTTAACCTTTTAATTAACGTCGATTTATTAAAAAACCCATGAATTTAATAAATAAATTTGAAAGAATAAAAGAACAAAAGATATTCAAAAACATAGGTACAAATTTTGTAATATTTTAGCATAACGATTTCCTAAATCGAAATTCTCTTTAAAAACAATGACTTAATAAATTTCGAATGTTTATTTCCGTGATTTGAGTCATTAATTTGTTTCGTGACTATGTTCATTTAGTTTAAAACAGCATTTTCAGAAAAAAAAATTAAATATATTTTTTATGTAAATGAGCAATTTATAAATGTATATTTTGCCGTTAGTTCTATTATGTGTTTGTTTTTTCCAGTTGCATTTATTTTGTATTGTAAATACATTAACCTCATTTTATGTGTGATAACAAAATTCATTTTCCTTCCGTGATTAAATGTTATAGGGAGGAGAAGCTTTCTCATAAAGAAAAACGCGATAAATTATCTATTACGAATATTATGAAAATCGTACTGTTTCGTTTTCTTAAAAATTGGCGTTACTCTTACATATTTTATATACGTTACATATACGTTAAATCTTACATATTTTTAATTATTACAGATAAACGTGCTTATTACTAACATATTTATGTGTTTCTAAACGTCAATCAAAAAAGAATAAACCAATTTAGATGATTAGATAATTAGTGTTGACAAAATAGACACCCACACTTTTAAATACTCATTTTTTTTCTTTTTTTTTTATAAGCAATATATATTAGTAAATAACAATACAACAACTAAAATCTCTTAAAGTTATATTTTTCGTTAAAATTTTTATTCTAAATTTTAAAATATCCTTAAAACTTCCAAAGAAATAAATTTTAATGCGCAGATGTATCACGATTTAACCCGTAATCTTACTCGCTGGGGACAAATCTCACTCCAATCACATGTTTTTCTTCTAAAAAAAAGATAATATTTTTTACGACGCTTCTCACTTGACTTGTACCTTTCAAGGTTAAAGTCGAGAAGGGGTGGGTGAAGGAATGCCATTTATTTATTCATTAAGAGTGGATAAATATACGTCTTGGGATTAAATAATCCCGTGCGTGTACGAACGTTTCATATCGATACGTTCATTTCTTCTGGGATAACACACACTGAAATTATTTTAATGAAAGAGTAACATATAAGCTACTTGTATATATTGATTAAAAGTGTATTAAATGTAATTAATGCTTGAAAGTGGAAAACAAATCGTTTGTATATTTTCTGTAAAAAAATGTGATTTTTATAGAACCTGCTACAAAATCTGAAAACACATATACTAGGGTGGTTTGATAATTATTGTGGCTTAGATGCTGTATATTCCCGTGGATGCCATATTAGATTTTTTGGCGGTTTTTTTTTGCGATATTTATTAATATGGCAACCCCGATGAGTATTTGCGTTAAGCCTAACATGCCCATAAATCTTTGCTTGGCGAAATTTACTACTTGGCGGAAAACTGGTTTTCGCTCGAAGAAAAAATCCGAGATGGCGCACACGGGAATATATGACATCTGTTTTATTATAGTCCCGAGTGTGTATAAAATATTTGCACTGCGATGGTTGATGTAGAATATTGACGCCTTACGTCTTAGATGCCCATATGCTCAATTTCAGAACCGTAGCTGATACATTAACATATATATATATATTTTTCTTTTTAGGTGTGAGAGTGGGCACCTAGCTTGAAAGGGGATAGTTGGGAGGAAAGGTTGGTTTGGACTTTGGAGCTTATTGGGCCAAACCTGACAGTCCAGGCAATAGGGGATTTTACCTGGCAAAATTAATGGTATTCTAGAAATCGGCTTACTTTATGTTTTTTGATTCGCTGAATCCGAATTTGTAAATTCCCACCAAAATTTCCCCAGGACACCCCACCCCTCCCCCAAATTTTGGTGAAATGCCCCCCAAAAAAGGTTTTTATTAAAAAAATCAATTTTTTACTGTTTTAGGGAAAAAGTATCTAGAAATTCATAAAGTAGACAAAATTTGCAACAAACAAGATATATGACATTATGATGTAGGTTGAATGGGGAGGGGGGGATATGCTCGGAACATGAGCCGCGGTGCTACGTGGACTAAGTTACGCAATTTCACTTAACCACTTGCACCGTTTACATTCGCCCTCTCGTCTCCCCTCCGAACTTTTCCTATAAGGTTTACTTTAAGTTTTTTGGGTCGCTGAATTCGAATTTTTAACTACCCCCCAAAAGTCGCCCCTTGCAACCCCCGCAAAATAGTAGTTCTTAAATTCATTTTTTATTGTTTTAGGGAAAAAGTATGTAGAAATTCAGAAAGTAGACAAAATTTGAAACAAATAGGATATATGGCATTATCACGTAGGATAAACGGGGTGAGGGGGGTTGCCACGGAACATTCCCCGCGCGCTGTTTTCAAAAACCAATTTTTTTCAAAAAAACAATTTTTAGGGGGGTTGCCGGATGAAATTTTCGTTGGAAGTTACAAATTTGGACAAAAACATAAAGTGAGTCGAAATCCAGAACTAGTATTAATTTTGCCAGGTAAAATCCCCTATTGCCTGGACTTGCATAACTTAGTGACGTAGCGCCGCGGTGCAGGTTCAGAAGCAGCCCTGCCCCTCCCCGTTCATCCTACGTCATAATATCATATATCCTATTTCTTGAAAATTTTGTCTACTTTCTGAATTTCTACATACTTTTCCCCTAAAATAATAACAAATTTAATTTAAAAACAACTATTTTGGGGGGAGGAGGGGGGTCGCGGGGAGGAAATTTTGTGGGGGAGTTAAAAATTCGGATTCAGAAACCAAAAGAACTTAAGGGGTCTTGTACCTTTTAAACGCGTCGAGAATATACGAAAAAAATCAAGTTTTAATTAGTCTATCTTCAAAACATTTTTATGTGTAAACATGAAATTTTAAGTATTGATTAAACTGATTGTGCTTTGTAACATGCTAGCATTAGAAATTTATTAGCATTTTACAGAATTTGTGTATTGTTGAAATAAAAATAGCTTTTTTTTCACTCCATAAGTCATTGCGCGCATGGTATCTTGAGAAAGTATATATGGATTTTCATCAAATTTGGTAAAGATACTAAACATATATGTGTGTTTAAAATGAACTACTCTTAGACCAAAATTATTTCATTAACTATATAAAAGAAATATTTATGTAAAAAAAAATAAAAAATAATAATATTTTTAATGAATAAAAATAGTCATAACTAAAAATATTATCATTGTAAATTCTTAAAAGTAATTTGTAATATGTAATTTTATATTGATAAATGAACTGATATGACGTTTTTTGTAGAGTTCTTACAGCAATACGCTGATAAAATTTCATATATGTAATGTATTAAAGTATATCATTTATATATTGTATTGCTTAATTAGTAACTTTCATATTTTTTTTCCTAAATGATTCGAAGGACGCTGTTTTAAATCATGTTATTTATTATTTTATGTTTAATTTTTTTTTATATTCAAGCCTTACCCAAAATATTATTTTTATTAAAAATCATAATGTTCCAAATTAAGGAATCTGGAGCACAAATGAAATGGTTTTCTCACTACTTTTACTGCTACATACACACACACACACATATGGGAATTATATATATACAGTGGTGGCGAAACTTGTGGATTTTTTTTTTTTGAAAATTTCATGGTTTATAAATTTGTGTGCTCATAGAGTATATTAATTTTCACTTAAATACAAATATTTATAGATCAAATTCAAGGACATTTAATATGGAATTTAATAAAAAAAAAAAAAAAAAAAAAAAAAAAAAAACAGAGGTAAAATATCTGCATTATAAAAAAATTACACTTTCTTTAGTCTAATATACAAACACAATTAGTCATGAATGCTGAAGTGTATTGTAATTAAAGCTTCCTAGCCAATCGCGATGACTGTTCTCCGAACCAGCCAAATGTCAGTAACTAACTATTGTATATTTTGATTTGTAAAAGCGGTTTTTTGCTGGAATTGATTTTGCAGAATGGTAAATACTAGTTTAAATAAATAGAATAATGTTTTTTTTTTTTTTTAAACATTTCTATTTTTTCTTAATGCAAATAATTTAAAACAGTGTCATCAACAACGATTAGACACCTACAAAAATAAACAGAATTGTCGTATTGAGAGAAAATGGTCTCTCTTATAGTGAAATTGCAAGACAGGCTGGTTGATCAGTCACTTTATCTGACGTACGAAAGATGTGCTTACATTTTGAAGAAACTAAACCAGTGATAAATAAGGCAAGATCAGGTCGTAAAATTCACAAATTCTTCTGACTATATAAAGAATTTAAAAAAAAAGCCTCAAAGATAGAAGAATTTCATCAGATGCTGTTAGATATGAAATGAATGCAATGGGTATTTCGGATAGTTCAAGAACAGTAAAGAGAAGATTAGCAGGTATTCGACTGAAAGGTAGAATTTCGAGGAAAAAACAAGGTCTTTAGCAACGCAAGTAGCGAGTTTAGTGGGCAAAATAATACATTAATTGGCCAGAAATTCAGTGGAAGCAAATAATCTGGAGCGATGAGTGCAAAATATCGCTCTTTGGTAGAAATGAGGGAAAATATGTGATACGTAGTGTAGGGGAGGAGCTGCATCCGATTGCAATGAAGCAACTAGAAAGTCATGATATTGGCGTGTATGTCTGCAGCTGGTGTGGGCCACATTCTAACGATTGATAGCATTCTGAATGCAAAAAAAAAAATACATTGAAACTGTCCAGGAAGCAAAATTGATACCTTCCATCAGGGATCACTCCCCTAATAAAGCAACATTTAACTTTCAGCAGGAATCAGCTCCATGCCATAAGGCAGAAATATTTAAAAAAATTCTTTAAAAATAAAAGCATACAATTATTACCGTGGCAAGGAAAAAGCTCTGATCTGAATCCTATAGACAATTTGTTGCGACCTTTGAAAAATATTGTACAAAAAAGCGTCTATATAATAAAATGCAACTTATTAAAGCTATAATTGATTATTGGCATGACGTGATTAAAAAAGGATGAACTCCAAACACAGGTTCTCTCTGTGAAAAGACGCTGTGAAGCTGTAATAAAAGACAACTGTTATCCTACTAAATATTGAATGTGTAACTTTAAAATATAATCTAATCAAAGATAGATCTTATTTCTTGTAAGATTAAATTTTTGTAATGCAGATATTTAATTACGTTTTTTTTAAATTAAATTCTACATTAAATTTCCTTGACTGTGATATATAAACCTTTGTATTTAAGTGAAATTTATTATATTCTTCAAGCACATCAAGTTATAAAACATGAAAATTTCCAAAAATTTCCCCAATTTTTGCCACCACTGTATATATATGCATGTACAGGCGTGCAATATGTTATCTATCGCCGACATTTAATTTCCAAACCCTAAGTCGTAGACATATAGTTCCAGTTAAAAAACGATTCAAATGACGTAAATATTCATGTTGTGACATTATTTAATGTAAAAATTCAATTTTATATAAATTAAAAAATCTAACTTTTTATACGGTCCCCCAGTCCCTATAGTTATATTTAGTAAAAGTTTACACATCTCATAACAGATACAACACAAAAAAGTTTGACATCTTTACTACAAAAATTGACACAGTTATTAAATTTCAAATGTTCAAGATTTTTGCACATGTTTTTGTCTGTCATTGTGGGGTCAGTTAAAAGATGAATTAAAGTAATTCGAGATCATAATCAGGGTGAAATATCGTTTTTACGGCGAAACAAACTATATCCAAATCAAATCGGGATATTACTAAAGAGGCATATTTCATCTAAAAATTTGGGCTGACTTTTAGGGGCCGTAAACAAAGAGGAGAATGAAATATTGAAATTAAACAGAAAAATAAATATTAATTTATTATAATATAAGAAAACGGCCTACTATAAAAAAAATATATGCACCAGACGCCGGAATCTTCTAGAGATACTGCTCAAAGTGTTCTCCATTGGTGGTAATGCACAATTGAATGCGCGACAGTACTGAGTCCTGGACATGTTAGAGCATAGCATGTGTGCAAACTGCGCCACAAACTAGCACGATGCGCTGTTTCAGATAAACCAGAGAAGTAGTCTCAGTCAGGGCGATGTGAAGGTTTACCAGAGACCAGTAATGCACATTGTGCACGTTTACAATGCCACCTCGTGTAAACATTGACGTGGTCTTAGTCACATAGAGCTATGCCTTGATGTATCCCTAGAGGTAGAAGTCCATGGGAGTGACGTCCGGCAAATTTGGTGGCCACTCTACCGGACCACCGTATCCAAGGATCTGTTGACCGAATTCGGTGGCCAGATACGCTCGGACGTTTGATGTTTTATACGGAGAGGGCCCCATCTTGTTGAAACTACACTTAGCATGCATGTCAGAAAGGCACGTTAGAGCTGCACGTTATGTCCTGGACACGTTAGAGCATAGCATGTGTGTAAACTGCGCCACAAACAAGCACGATGCGCTGCTTCAGATAAACCAGAGAAGTGGTCTCAGTCAGGGCGATGTGAAGGTTTACCAGAGACCAGTAATGCACATTGTGCACGTTTACAGTGCCACCCCGTGTAAACATTGACGTGGTCTCAGTCACATAGAGCTATACCTTGATGTATCCCTAGAGGTAGAAGTCCATGGGAGTGACGTCCGGCAAATTTGGTGGCCACTCTACCGGACCACCATATCCAAGGATCTGTTGGCCGAATTCGGTGGCCAGATACGCTCGGACGTTTGATGTTTTATACGGAGAGGGCCCCATCTTTTTGAAACTACACTCAGCATGCATGTCAGAGAGGCAGCACTTCATACCAATCACGTACCGTCTTTCGTAGCAGATGCAGGTAACAAACGCCCGTTAAGGTCCATTCGTAGAAGATACGTCCAAGAAACTGGGTTCACTATATATCGCGCCACACGTGTCGTAGTGAGGGCGATGTGAATGTTTACCAGAGACCAGTAATGCACATTGTGCACGTTTACAATGCCACCCCGTGTAAACATTGACTCGTTTGTCCACAGAATATCACAAAGGAAGAACGGATTTTCTTCTAAGGTGTAGAGTATTAAATTACAATAATCAAATCTTCGTGCGTGGTCACCCAGTATCAATGTGTGCACCAGTGTCGGATGGTATGGATGCGCATCATGTGCATGTAAGAGTTTGCACTCGTGCTATGTTCTAACGTGTCCAGGACTCAGTACTGTCACGCATTCAATTGTACATTGCCACCTGCTCAGAAGAAAAAGGTTTGAAAAAGGGAGTCTAAAAAAAGATGTCGAAGACGCAGGAGCTCTCCTGAAAGCCCATACGATGAATCCAAGAAGCCCTAGTAATGCCCAGGCGAGATGGACATATCGGAGTGAGCCTAAGCAAGCCTAATTGAGGATGTCTTCCTGATGTTGAAATAAAATTGATTGTTCTACTGCGGTCCGTAGCTATGCATCCTGCCATCCCGATATCGCCGCTCTGATAAGAAGCTGATTCCAGATAACATATGGATATGATCCTTAGCAACGCGACAAGTCTGAATTTGAGGAATAAAGGCCACCATCCCGTATATGATATAAGGTATTACCTTAATCTTTTTCTTTTACCACTTTAAATTATATGAGAAATTATAAATATCCTTTTATGATATTTTATGGTAGCGAGCAAATCTGAGATCCAACAAAACCAATAATTAAATATAATTAAGGTAATTTAAAAATGAGAGAGAATTATTCTTTTTTTGCAAAAAGAAAAATATATAATAATAAGAGTAAATGAAAACATTGACTTTTTTTTTTAAAGATTAAATATACACGAAATAATGAGAAGCAAACAAAAGTGTTGCTTTCTTTTTTTTGAATTAATATTATATGTTTCTGTATATAGTTGTGTTCAATGTAAATAAAATATTTAATCAAGTTTTAAAAAGTTTCTGTGATTATTTAATTGATAATGTTTAAGGTGTGTCAACTTATTTTTACAGCTTAAATTTTAGTTTAATTCATAAGTGGAAGAGTTCGTCTAAATAATTCACAACGTAAACTCTTAATTTTATTCGTAATTAATTAAATTTAATAATTACAGTTTTATGCGGATTATAATTTAATTTTATTAATTATACGCGTTGCTCTTCTACTAGAATTACGTAATTACGATCACTTATGTTATTTGAATTTATCTAAGGTATATAAAATTATATACCAATTTACTATGAGGTTGCTTGGATGATTTGGACCAATTAACAATTTTGGATGTAAATTAAATAAGAAATAAACAAGTGTAATTATCTGTCCAGCACCACCAATGGAGAACACTTTGAGCAATATCTCTAGAAGATTCCGGTGTTTGATGTATTAATTTTTTATAGTATTATATAGTATTATAGTATTTTTTATAGTATTGATATTATAATAAATTGATATTTATTTTTCTGTTTAATTTCAATATTTCGTTCTTCGCTTTGAATACGACCCCTAAAAGTCAGCTGAAATGTTTAAATGGAATAATCCTGTTTGGTGATTCCCCGATTTGTCGATACCGGCTAAAGGTTCTTTCACCGTAAAAAGGACATTGCACCCTGATTTTGATCTCGGATTACTTTAATTCATCTTTTAACTGATCCCACAATGAAAAACAAAATCATATGCCAAAATCTCTAACTTCGAAATTTAATAACTGTGTCAATTTTTGTAGTACAGATGTAAAACTTTTTGTGTTGTATCTGTTATAATATGTGTAAACTTTTACTAAATATAAATATAGGGACTGAGAGCAAGTTTAAAAAATTAGATTTCGTAATTTTTAGAAAATAGATTTTTTAATTTAAATAATGCCACAACATGAATATTTACCTCAATTGAAACGTTTTCGTAATTTGAACTATATGTCTAAGACCAACGATTGGGAAATTAAAGGTCGGCGATGGATAACATATTTCACCCTGTATATAGGGTAACTGCGGGAGAGTCACCACATACGGGATAGATGCCGCACCCCTTGTATTTCTTGTAATTATCGATAGATGGTCGTCAAACGCACAGTATAGGTGCGCAGTGAGATTATTTTAACCAGTGTATAGCGTGAATCCCATTTCGTTGTTTACTTGTAGAAGTACAATCCTTAATTTGACGCAAGTGCATGATTTCACTGTCCAAACTTTTAAACATGTTATGTTTAAATATTTTTCGTACACTAATTACTAAATGCATGCATGATTTCGAAGTCAAAACTAAGTATAGCGTTTGTATAGAGTACTTTGTGTATGGTTACGGTATTCCCCTTAGCGATGGCAGGTAACTGTGATGGTCGATATCTGCACCATGCAAAATGCGATACATGCCGCACTGCAATTCCGGTATACATGCCGCAGTTTTTTCGTACGGTATCATTAAAAGTTATTAATTTTTCCTTTTCTTTTTGCTTTTTTAGTTTAGTAAAACCAAAGGCGATGAAAGGGGAAAATAAAATGTAAGGAGGGCAAGAAAGATGCAAGTCAAGATGATAATAATGAAAGATTGGATTACGCGTAACGCAGACTTTCTTTGCAAACAATTCCAAAAACGAGGAAGTGTAATTGGCTTCGTTGCATTATGTGTTTAAATGTAGTGCATAAAGACTGTACTTTTTCCACACTTTTCCTGTAGATTGTAGTAAAAAAACTCAGGTCTCTTAACCCATTCGGGACCATAGGTGCATATAAGCACTTTCATAAAGAGCTTACAAAATTTGTTTCTGTCACCAGTAAAAAAGAAAAGTAATATTTGCTTTGTTTTATTTGAGCATTTTCATGATTATTTAAGTAAATTTAACTTCTTTTAAAAAAGTGGTACTAACCGAATAAAATTTGTGTAAAAGCTACCGGTCCCGAGAGGGTTAACAAATAAATTTTGTAAAGGCAATTTTACTTTTTTTTTTCTTTTCCCTTTCTAATACATTGATGTTACGTTGTTGCTGAAATAGCAATTAAAATTTAATGTCAAAAATAAATAAATAAATAAATAAATAAATAAATAAGTCGATATTTTTAATATTGGTGTAGGCAACAATTATTAATTTGAATCTACTAATACGTTTCATTGTAATCATTTAGTTTCATTTTGTTATTACATCGTTAATTATAGTCCAGATATGCATATTTTTTAAAATATTTTTATTTATAATTTCATTCTGTTCTTATTGCAAGCGCGGCATAACTACCGCGTCTCAGCCTGAATGTACGGGTGACTCGCCGCAGTGTAATATTTTAGAAAAAAATTGTTAAAAAATATTAATAATTTGTTTTGAATTTTTTTTCGCAGTACATGCGTTGTATATTTAACATTAAATAGCACAGTATGATTTTTTTTATTTGATGTCCACCATGGGACTTTATAAACAAATTTAAAAAAATGTGCGGCATAAATCCCGGAATTACCCTATATATATATATGCATATATAGCCACATAAATGAAGAATCGTACTGGTAATATTAATATTTTAATAAATTTTGTAATTTATTTCTTATTTGTAATAATTGTTTCATTCCATTTCAGTAAATTATTATATCCATAGAATAAATTTCAGCAGTAAAATGTACGGCAATTTTTAGGAGGTACTATGGAGGGAACCTGTTCTGAAGAGAACATTTCCTGTAGTAAATGATGAAACTACTAAGAATGCCCTTCGTCAATATTAAAGAAATACATAGAGAATTTCTATGAAACATGTTCATACATCTAAATATATTTAGAAGCCTTAAAAAAATAGAGAAAATGATGAAAAAACCAGTGGGATAACAAAATACAATATAAAAAGCAGTTTACAGAATAATTTATGTGTCTGTAAGTTTGTACAAATGAAAGTTAAAAAAAGTGTAATTGAGTTCAGTGTTTGTTTTCAAACTGTAGAATAATTTCACGCTTCGCCACGCACTTTAAAAGAAAAAAAACACTGGAACAGATATCTAATAATGATAATAATTATTCTTTCAAATGTTAAAAAATTTTCTTATCTTGAAGCAAACTGGTAAGCTCGGAAATTATATGAAATTTTATTGTGTATTTTTATTTACAGACTATACATTCTCACTATCATAGCATATATTTTCACACAATCATATCCTATTGTTTTTACACCATCCTAATATTTTATTTTCACACAATCATAAACTATTGTATTATTTGGAAAGAGTTCGTAATAAGAATGTAATTAATGCAATTGTATTTCAAAGATATGACAATTATGCGTAGTTTTAAGAGATAAAGTACAGTTAATAGTATTTAATCATCGTTCCCAAATGACTAATTGGGTAACAATCTATGATATATCTAAATGGATTTTTAAAATTCATTAATTAAATAATTTAACGGAAAAGATTCTGAAATGTTATCCGAACTATTTATTATGCCATTCTTAAACATATTGTTCATGAGAGTAATTAATTTTGTAATTGTTTTCTCTGGCATGTATTTAAATCACAAAGATGTTTAAAAACGTAATTAGCAGAAAATCCGAAATTATTCAAGAATATACGCGTAAATAATCCCATTGTTTTAAATGTATTGCAAGAAAGTCTTTATGAATGTTATGAAAATATATTTAATTCAGATAAAGCCCAATTAGTTGTATCATCTATAAAATATATTTGAAGTTTTAAAATATAGCAGTAATTGATAAGTAAAGCTATTTGTTAATTTAAATTGTTATTTGAAGAACAATAACATATTTAACAAAAAGAAAAGAGAAAGTATTTATTTTGTAATAGCAATAAGAACATTATTATTATTAATGGTTTTATCAAAATTATTAGTAATAACTTTATTGTTCAATTTTTAATTGACAGTGGTTCACTATAAATGGAAAAATGAGTCTATATTTTGATTTTTTTAGTTTCGCACTACGCTTCTCAAAGGGATTTCTGTTTATCTCATATGTGAAACTCGTTTTATTATATCTTTAATTATTCCATTTAGATTAAAAATTGTTCCAAAGTGTTATCTGAATGATATAGTTTATTTCTTGATTATATTTCAAGCAAATCACTTTATTGTGGCTGTTTTCACATCAATATAACATATAGGCACACTGTTAATTTTTATTAATCGAGCATTGATGGTCATTCATTGATGGTCAATCTATCAATTTTTCATGACCATTCATTGATACCGTTTAGTAATTTTTCAAGTTTAAATTAAAATTCACTTAATATGAAATTAATTTTAATCGTTGCAAGACATATTGCAATGTTGATAGTTTATTTAAGCATACTTAACACTTAATTTAAAGAAGGAGCTTTAATTTAGGATTACAACCTTTGAAATTTATAGAAATTGATTTTTATTTAAAAAAATTGTGAATTCCAATTCATATTTTTGTCGATAAAAATTTTCCAAGATATGTATGTTTTTAAATTAATTTTAGAAAACAATATGAATTGTAACCAAAGATTCATTCAAACGGAACTCGTTTTCTAAAACAGTCAACTAGTTAAAATTAACATTTCATTTAGCTCCGGTAAGTATTTATTGAATTTTGCTTCAAAAATAATCCTGATTTTAATTTGTTTCGCGAAGATCAAAAATAATCTTAATGTTAAAAGCTCTACATTTTGAACGTGTATAAATCGTAGCCTAGTTGACCAAATGACTTTTCGTTTGTACAGAATTTCCTGAAAAATAGAAAGTTAACATCCAAATTGTCTGTCAGTATTATAATTTTTATATATTTTTATATATTTTGTTATGTACTTCCTTTTGGCGTTTCAGTACTTGCTACCAAAAGATGGTGAAACCTAGTTCCAAAAATCGGAACTAAATCCCTTCAAATGATAGAGCAACATTTCATGATATTATTGTCGTAGTTACTCAAATAACAAAAGTTGGTTCAACCTTCAACGAAATTTTTATTTAGCTTTTATTTCTTACAAAGACTACAATTCGAATACGAATAGGTAATCATCCTGATATAAGGTTTTTAAAATCTAATAAAACGTATTTTTAACATAATGATAAAATGAGAAATTATACGGGATTGTTTTTTCCTTCCTAAATATTATGGCTGACAATTTAGAAATTATAGTTATGCCATGGACGCCTCGTAATGAAGGTTAATCGCATATTTATTTGGACTTAAAGAGAAAAACCTTTTTATGGGATGTTTCTACGGTCGATATGAGCATTCCGTCAATTAAAAAAAATTATTTCTCAAGTATCAACTATTATTATTCTATGTATAAAACGTACGTTATACTGCCTTTAGTAATCAGCTAATTTGTGAACGTTTAAATCTAGACATCTCACATAAGAAAATATTTAAAAATCTAGACAGGTTAAAGTTTTTATCAAAATAGCTGCCGTACAACAGACAGACTATTGAGTATTTCTTGCGATCTAAAAAAGCAAGAAATGGAAGCTATTTCAGGTCATCTCAGTTATTTATTCACCGTGAAGAGAAATAAGTCGGATACGTACTTTGACGTATGGTTATTTTAATAAATTAAACATCAAACTGTTTCTAAACAAAGTACAGATTTGAAATTTACATAGTAACTATACATTTCTTATAATTTTCACGTTTAGCATTGAGAATTAGAGTTTTGTGAAACATTTATGAGACACTCCTTTTAGTTCCTGATATTTTCTGATATACTACTTATCTGATATACTTTAGTACCACCGAAAGTGAATCCGCTGCTATTGTGTTTGCAGTGCGAAAACTACGATGCTATTTGGATGGACATCGAAAATTTCAGATCCAGACTGATAACAACCCTTTAGTATGGTTAGACAAAAACAGCGGATTTTAAGACTTTTAAGATGGGCCTTACTTTTACAATTCTTTAATTATGAAATTGTTCATAAATTGGGGGAAACAACATCAGAATGCTGATAGTTTGAGTCGAGCCCTAAAACCTATGGTTGATCAGAATGCTAATATTTAAACATGATAAAACTAGCTCTCTAGCTGTCTAAATCTCTAGCGAAGCTATGAGCCTTCGTCCTGTGATAAAGGCTTCTCAGTATCCTGACTGTCGTGAAGCTGGCATGTGTATGACAGTTAAATTTTAATTTATTGTTTTGAATATGTGTAAATAATTTTTCAATTGTATCTTGAATATAATGTCTGAATATTTATAAATTTATTTGTATAAAATATATTTGTGTTTTCTCGGTGGGAATAGGTCAAATGCGGTTCAGGGTACTAAACTTTGTTTGGAACTGGTGGGTTGAAAAGCAATAACTCAGAAAGAAACTTATCTCCTTCAACCGTGAAAAGTTTTTCTCCAGGTGGGGAGGGAGCAATCTGTAAAGAACTTATAGAAAACTAACTTTTTCACCGATAGATGGCAATACTTATCTGATGATAGATAAAATTTGGACTGCTTTTTCGAAAAGTTGACACTCTCAGAAGGGAGAGTTGGCGCTCGGGATTTGATATGAATAGATGACGCGATGTACAGTTCTGAGTGATATGTCTATCTAAACAAGAAAATGTTATTATTTTTTTTTGTTTGTGGTTGTAACTTGTGTTTGTTAGATGTGAATTAAACAACAAAAAAAAACCGACCAGATGACCTCTTCAATTTTGTACGTCAACATTTTATAAAGTGTACAATCGTCTCCTTCATTACAACACATACACTTAAGTGTTACGTACTAAAATAATTCATAATACGTACAATTTCCAATAAATTTAGATTAAGATTTCTCTCTACTTTGTCAGTTGTTAATATTGAAGCAAAAATCCGTATGGCACAAAAGTGGCAATATATTATAAGATTTTTTTTCTGAAATTTTCCATATCCATGTTTATCTTTAACCCCCACTCTCTAAAAACTGTAATTAAAAAATAATTGAGTGCTTTGAATAATTTTTTCAAATAATACCTTATTTTTAATTTATGCTTTATATGTAGAAATATTTCATTTTTTTTCTTCTTCAAAATATAATTTAGTTTTACAAATACTTCAGCCAGTCTAAGTCAATATGTCTGATTTTAATATAAAAGTTGTTTTTTAACAATTGAAAACAATTGTAGATCTGATTTTATTAACAATTTTATAAACAGTTGAAAAAATCGTTTAATAACATTTCCATTTTGTAAATCAAGGATAATAAAATTGTGTAAATATTTAAAAATATAAAATATTAAAGAATATTTTTATACAGGTGAAATTTCAAAAATCACGAAATTTATATCTACTATTTTTCCGAAAACTACACAGATTGAATTCATTTCAATTTGTTAAACTCAGAGAAAGATAGGTTTTCACTTTCAAAATTTAAATTTACATTTACATTTAAAATTGAATTTGTAAATGGCGAGGGACGATATTTATGCAGATTACAGTTTTATTTAATATGCTAATGAACCTATTTCTCGGATTCTTGAAATTGGAAAACTTTTAATGGGATGAAAGAGATTTCATGCAGATAAATATTTAATGTTTCCTTTTATAAACAATTTGTCCTCGGAAGATATAGGCCGATTTTGACTTAAATGCGAAATTATTCATATCCGATGCATAATATTATATATATGTGACAAAATTGGTATAGTAGAGGACATATTACGGTTAGATGAATGAACAAGATCAGTTAATCACATAAGTATGTGCAGTGCATGAAGTAATGATATATCGATAGTTAGACTGTACGATATTGCTATACAAGACAGTGGCCTTAAAACTGGTAGGGGCACTCCTAAGAAAATAATCAAGTTCATATACATATCTTTCTTTAACACAAAAATGATACACAGCAATAGCTATATGGGAGACCTCTTCTCAAGACATTGTCAGTCTTAAAACACTGAACATATTCCGCATGTTCATATGGTAGGTTACGTAAAATTATGCCACCCAGGCAGCATATCTATATGGGCCCATATGGGCAAAAGTGGGTCAGGGATATAGAACTATATGGGCTACCCATATTGGGCCCGCATAGAATGTCCACTTTTTTTTCCATATGGGCCCATACGGGTTATTTATATATATCTATATGGATGTCTATGTCGATCTATAAAGATATCTATATGGATCTATGTGGGCGACCCATATTGGGCCCGCATAGAATGTCCACTTTTTTTTCCATATGGGCCCATACGGGTTATTTATATATATCTATATGGATGTCTATGTCGATCTATAAAGATATCTATATGGATCTATGTGGGCTACCCATATTGGGCCCACATAGAATGTCCACTTTTTTTTCCATATGGGCCCATACGGGTTATTTATATATATCTATATGGATGTCTATGTCGATCTATAAAGATATCTATATGGATCTATGTGGGCTACCCATATTGGGCCCACATAGAATGTCCACTTTTTTTTCCATATGGGCCCATATGGGTTATTTATATATCTATATAGATGTCTATGTTAATCTATACAGATATCTACATGGATCTATGTGGGATGCCTATGTAGATCTATATGGGCTACCCATATTGGGCCTGCATAGAATGTCCACTTTTTTTCCCATATGGGCCCATATACGATCTATAAGGATTTATAATGTGATCTTTATAGATTTATAGGTCACAGAACTAAGGGACTTCGCTCACATGAAAACACCCGCCCAGTAATGTAAAATTTATGGACAGGTTTTCGAATTTCTCACTTAAATTTGAATATTTTTAAAAAATTTTTTTTCACATATAGGATAGCTGAGCTTGTTCTCAGGGCTATTTTGCACTTTTTTGATTTTGGTTACAGATTTTTTAAAATAAAAGTACTTTCACCTACGAAACCGGTTCCGAAAGGGAAGGTATCTATTTTTTTTTAAATCTCCAACCGAAATTGAAAAGTAAAAAATAGCCATATTAGAGATCGACCTCGGCTATCCTATGCAAAAAAAATGGTTTAAAATAATCAAACAATAAATTTTAAAACAAACATGCCTATAGGTTTAACATTACTGAGCGGGTGTTTTTAAGTGAGTGAAGTCCCTTCGTTCTGTGACCTATAAATCTATAAAGATCACATTATAAATCCTTATAGATCTATGTAAATAGATTTATAGATATCTCTTAGATCGTATATGGGTCCATATGGGAAAAAAAGTGGACATTCTATGCAGGACCAATATGAGTAGCCCATAAAATTAAAAAACTGTTAGTGAACTTTAACAAAGTGCTAATTTAAAGTGTATTTTTTTTAAAAGTTGTAAACTACTATAACTATTTTAACCGTGATCATACGATTAGCTTGTTTAGTTTTAAAAATATTTTTGTAAACATCACTTAGTCAAAGTACCCGAACAATATCGAAAACATTAGACCAATACTAAATATTTCTATTAAGATAAGTGTAAATTCAGTAATTTCATACCATCATATCTTTTAACACTAAAGTATCTGAGCGGCATGAAATTTAACAATGTGAAGCATGAAATTTCTTAAAAATATTTAAATTTAAAGCATACATACTTTTTTTATGACAAATTTATTTTTTAAACTACACTAGAATGTGCCCATCCCAAAAATTTTACAAAATTTATTATAATTGCAGTTTTATATGCATTCTATCATTCAAAATTGGAATAAAAAGTTTCAACAATTCAAATTTCAATAGCATTTCTCAGGAACATTATAGGTCAAATTAATTTGTAAATCATTATTCTGATTTTCTGCATCTAATAAATTACATTTTCACACTGAATTTATATTTCTTGTTCAAAAATCTGAACAAAATATAAACTAAGTACTGGACTATGTAGAAAATAATATTTAGTTAAATCAGTAAAATTTAAAGAAGCAAGATGAGGTAAGGAACAAAGCAGATGATCGAAGTATTTTGGAATTAGCTGAAAAATAATGATAAATTTTCTTTATTTACTTTATGCAGGTTAAACAACGAAGCAAGATATGAGGTAAGACTTGAACAAAGCAGATGAGAAAAATAATCATAATTTTTTTATATGTAGCTAAATAAATTTAATAAATGTAAATCATGTATGCACCGAACAAAATTCTGCGAGAAGTTTGTCTGATGGACCATACACACTTCAGACAAATTCAATATTTTACCTTTTCACACACACACGCGCAAAAAAAATATACTTAAGGGAAGGTAAACATCCAGGTGGTCTTGAAGGCTTCACAAATACCGTAATGAAACTGAGACTACTTGGGGCAAGTGAACATGATTACCAACCCCCCCCCCCCCCCACACACACACACACACATAAATTTCCTTCTGGGGCCACCAGCGACCCCAGGTCTTGTGATTTCAGGGTTAATGTAAGAGCAATGGTTACATATGGAATTTCTCATATTTTTAATATTTTAGATTTTATACATTTTAGACAGTCTAAGTCTGCAATAAATCCATTTACATTTTTTCAAAATTTTAATTATTTCTAAACAGTAGGTATGTAATTTAATTTTTACATCATCGAATAATAGAAAAAAAATTACAGTAATTTCCTGCATATAAACCGCAGCTCAGATACAAGAATTTGTTTTAAATAAAATGTGATTTACTGTTGCTTAGCATTTATTTGACTTTATTTTTTAAATAAAATACCCAGTTTGAAAAAGACTTAACTAAGCTGTGGCTTATACGCGGGAAAATATGGTGCTTTCAAATTCAATTTGTTTAAAACCTGTATTTCAATTTAATTTTTATTTAATGGTTAAAATAACTTAAGCATAATTTTAAAAATATATTTAATGCAACTTAATTCCAGAAGATTAATCCATCTGTCAGCACATTGTAAAATCTTTGGTAATCTTTTGCATGCAACTAATACAAAAATATTGCTTTTCCTATACTTACTCTGCTAACCTTAATTTAACAATAGCAGGATTTTTTTTTAAATTCAATATTTCTAAATAATAATAGTTTACTATGAAGATTAATTTGTTAAAATAGTGGCAGAGAAAAAATAATCACTGATGGCAGACCTGCAATAGTTGAAATGAAAATGAAACAGGCAAAATAAAATCGCAACACAATTCAGTTGATTTGCGGTATGCCGCTTCATTTATTGAAAATACAATTTATATATTCATATCAACTATATCAGACTAATGTTTTTCTAATATAATCCTATTTTTCATACCGTTTCCCACAGTTCAGAGGGGTTGCTGGACCCTGTCTGTCCTTTCGTTTAGAAAAATGCATGCTTCTGGCCACTGTAAAAGAAGAAAATTTTCCAGAAGAATCTAAAATCCTACCAGCAAGCACTCTGCCTTCTTTAATTCTAGGAGGAGATCAATTGATATACGTATATCTGAACATTTACAAATATGTATCTTTGAAGAAGAAAGTTAAGGAAGTATAAGCAAACATCTTTTTTTTTCTCTCAAATGCATAACTTTACACTCAGGATCATTCACGCAGGATTCTTCAGCTTCATATAAATTTGAATCAAGATTCCATGTCAGGAAAAATTGAATTGCTTCAAGCATCTGGTTAATGTCACCACCTACTTTTAAAATATAAGGATTAATTTTTTAAGATATAAAATTGTTTGTGCAGACATAAAAATTTTATTTAAATATGAAGAAATATAATTTAAAAAACCAAATTTCACACTGCAAAAACAGTCAATTAAACATTATAACTACATCCATCCTTCAGTTTTACAAAGAAAAAGCTTAATTTGAAAAATCAATATATTATAAACTGATAAATTCACCATGAATGGATTTTTTTTCTCCGCCTTCAAAATGAAAAATTGTGTTGGAACAAGCCACACAATCACACTCAAGCTAATATTAAACCTATGACAACATTCTTTTCAAATTTCTTGTTTGCATTTCTAAAACTGTACAGGATTCTCCAAGATTTCAGATTTTTGATAGCTTCAATTTCTACTTTCAAACTGGTTACGAAAAAATGTCTTCATAAAAATTGCAACCAAAATAGAAGAAGTAAAAAGATACCAAGTTAAAGAAATCTGATATACTATACGTTAAGAAAAGAAAAAATGTAAATGAGAAATGCGAAAAGAATGCTCCCACATATATATATAATATTAACTTGCAACTTTTGTGGCATTGCAAAACAGTGGAAAATGTTTGTTTTCACCCACACCTATCCCAAAATATATGAAGAAACAATGCCCCTCCTTTTTTCTTTTTTTTTTTTGGGGGGGGGGGGGGGGGATTTAGTGCCGAAATTTAAAGTTACATATAGGAAAGTTTTTACACTGGGGTTTTAAAGATTTTGAAAGTGTATGCTGAAGGTGTATAAATAAGTAAAGATATTCTGAAAAACAAAATATATTATTACAGCAGTAAGAATAGATAAACTTCAAAAAGAAAAAAATATATATATTGCCCCTCCTCCTCTCATACTCAGGATCCTCGTTTTTTCTAGAAGTGAAGATGAGAATAAAGTTAAAACAGAAAATATGATGGAAATTAACACTTTTATTGCAGAACAATCAGAGGTATAATCTTCACGTGAGTCGACTTGAAGTTGGGATAGGTGTGGCAAAGACATACACATTTTTAACATACACCATGTGCAGGGGTGGGGAATTTCTAGAAAATTTTACCAGCCAGCAATGTGCAACATACAGTTGAAAATTGTTATGACAAAATTTACGCAACTGCAAAAATAGTTGATTACAATTACCACAATACATTTTCATAATTTGTTTTCTATAAAATTAAGAAATATATACAAGAGAGGAAAGTTTAATATAGAATATAGTATCATGCTTACACCGTAGTAATTTGGAAAATATAGCTAACTAATAAAAAAATAAAAGTTTTCGGTATATCACTTTAGTTTCAGTTTCCGAAGACAAACTAAAAATTCACTCGCCCTGTCGGAAAATCAGCTTGCCAGTGGCGAATAAAATGATGTATTTCCCCACTCCTGACCATGTGGGATCAGACAGAGCCACAATTTATATTCAGTAATATTCAATTATATCAGAAGTGAATGTTTATTAGAAATAAAATAAGACTTGTATATTAATAGCTCATAAAATTAGTTAAGTAATAAAACATGTAATTGAGTAACCATTGTCCTCTTTGATTTTATAAAGCAGTAAAAATTAATAAAATTGGGGACTGGGGGGGGGGGGGGGGTAAATGGCCAGTGTAAACCACATAAAGCAAGTTGGTATGGCCCTTTTAAAATTTGGCTGGTATATTTCACTAGCAGCTCAATCTCAGTTTTATTCCAGTATTAATGTCTTCATTATTGAGAAATTGAATTACTTATTAAATTAAATTACTTATTAAAAAAATTAAAAATCAAACTGCATATGCGAACATAAAACATTCATGTTAAACGCCAAACAGAAAAATTTGTTAGAAGGTACTAGATAGAAACAAGTCTGGTAGTAAAAAATATTTATCATCCCCCCTCCCCCATTTTGTCAGTTTTTTGCTTGATTTTTAAAAACTTAAACATAGATTTTCAAACAGCATACATTTTTTTTTTTTTTTGGGGGGGGGGGAGGAGAGAGATTCCAGGTCTTGCAGAGTTGGATAAAACCAGGGTTGCAAAAAAGCCAACTAAAATTAAAAAAGCCTTTAACCGGCTTTTTTTTTTTTTTTTTTTTTTTTTTTTTTTTTTTGTCTATAATTGGCTTTTATACAGTGAAGCATTGTAATTATAAACTACACATTTTAAAGTGTTCTTAATTAGTTTTAAGGACATTTAATTGATTTAGAATTTAATAAGTAATTCAATTTCTCAATAATGAAGACATTAATACTGGAATAAAACTTAGATGGAGCTGCTTGTGAAACATACCAGCTAAATTTTAAAAGGGCCATACCAACTGCTTTACACGGTTTACACTGGACACTTACCCTCTCCCCCCCCCCCCTCCCAATTTTATTCATTTTTACTGCTTTATAAAATTAAAGAGGACAATGGTTACTCAGTTACATGTTTTATCACTTAACTAATTTTAAGAGCTATTAATATACAACTCTTATTTTATTTCTCATAAACAAATCATACAGTCATTGGAGTCTAACTTATATTCTTTTCAATATTTATTTTTTTTTCTGACTTATTGCCTTAGCAGTTGCCTTTTAGCAGTTACAAAGACTTATTTATTTAACAAAATTTAACAGAAATTTATAATATTTTTAGTAGAAAATATTTATAAGTGTATTAAAAATGAATTGATCCAAATTTAATATGAATTAGCTGTAAACCAACTTTTAAAAACAAAAACCAGCTTTTTTTAAGTGGTTAAAACCAAAAGAAAGCTGGCCGGCTTTTTTTGGCCTGGCTAACAGCCGGAAACCCTGGATGAAACAGCAAAAAATTTAACAATAAGGCATTATTTCAGGTTTCACAGACCATAAAAATCAGAGAAAAAATAAGGGAAATTTTACTATGTTAATCCTGACATGCAGCGTTTTCAGTAAAAAACAGATTTTCTCAGATTCAAGCAGAGATTCGAAAAATGGAGTTATTAAGAGAATTTTTGAATATTTTGCGAATTCTGATAGTAAATATAAGATTTTTTTGTTTTACTTTCATTCTTGAACATTTTTAAAAGATTCATTTCTTTGGAGCTATGCAGAATTTTCTGTTGACAATCTGCAGCAAACCAACCTCAAAGCAGTATATGCTTAAAAGTGCGATATACGTCGCAGAACAACAGACTTCCCTGCAGAACATTTCAAATTCTCAGTTTCAAGAAAATTCACCATTCAATTTGTCACTCAATAGCTGCGAAAAAAAAAAATAAATATTACAACATTCTTTAATTGTTCATTTAAAAAGATTGCAAAATTCATCAATTGGTTGCGAGAAAAACTTGCAAAATTCGTCCGACAATCATGGAGAACAAATCGTGAAATCCTTCAGCCTGTTGTGGAAAAACATACAAAATTCGATGAAGTCGCGGGAAAAAATCAACGATTTTCACCAATTCATCGCAGGTAAAAAAACCCGTGAAATTCGTTAGTGCATCGCCAGAAGAAACTGAAAAAAAAAAAAAAAAATCCCTGATTTTCTCTAATCAATTGCAAAACCTAAAAATTTGCCTATGGTACTAGGAAAAAATTGAGAAATTTGCCAGTGGATCGATGGAAAAAACTGTGAAATTCGTCGATCAATAGCAGAAAAAAAAAAAAAAAACCTCACGTCTTTCTCCAATCGGTCCCAAGAAAAAGCCGCAAAAATTTGCCTATTGGTAAGAAAAATATCGCGAAATTTTAAAATCTGTCACAGGTTTTTTTAAAAAAGTGAAATTCGTCAGTGGATCGCTGGAAAAAATCAGAAATTCGTCAATCAGTCGTGGAAAAAACCCCTGAGATTTGGCCAATTGGTTGCAAAAAAGCAACAAAGTTTTCCAATCAACAGAAAGAAAATATTGCAAAATTTACCGATCTGTTGCAGGTAAAACGCGCAATTAGTCGATCAAGAAGCTGCTGCAAAACTTGCTTATTGGTACAAGGAAAATTTCCCTTAAATTCGTCAATCGGTCATGGAAAAAAAAAATGCAAAATTTGTCAGCAAAACGTCAGAAGGAAGGAAAAAAAAATCAGAAATTCATTGATCAGTCGCGGAAAAAATCCACAATTTTTGCCAATCAGTTGCAAAGAAAAAAACAACAAAGTTTGCCAATGAGTAGAAATTAAATATCGTGAAATTCACCCATCGGTCGAGGCTAAAAAATTGCAACATTCTTTAGTGGATCATTGGAAAAAATCAGAAATTCTTCGATCCAATCAGTCACAAGAAAAAGATAAAAAAAAATAGCCAATCAGTAAAAAGAAAATATAATGAAATTCGCCTATCAGTCGCAAGTAAAAAAAAAAAAAAAATTAAAATCGTCAGAAAAATCACGAAATCAGTTGATTTTTCCCATCTGTCGCAAGAAAAAACTAACATTTGCCAATCAGTTGTCGGTAAAAAAAACAAAATTCATAGTCCAGTAGTGTGAAAAAAAAACTATGATTTTCGCCAATCGGTCGAAGAAAATTATCGCAAAGATTGCCTACTGGTCGCAGTTCAATGTGAAATTAGTCGGTGAATTGTGGAAAATATATCTAAATTATTAAATCAGTCATGGGGAAAAAAATTGTGAAATTCGACGATTGGTTCTGAGAAAAAAAATATACGAAATTAGTCAGGTAACAGAGGGAAAAAAAAACACAAAATTCATCATTCAATCAGGGTAAAATCGCAAAATTTGCCAATAGTTTCTTTCGTGTGTGTATGTATGTCAATGCAAAATGTCTTTTGCATTTCTATAAAAAGATGCAGCCACACTTCCTCATATATAAGAAAATCTCCCTGTGTCTTTCTTTTTTATCGCCGCAGAATGTTCTTGATCAGCTGAAGTTTGTTACAGAACATTGTAAAGTATTCTGTTCTGGGGCTATACAAAAATTTTCCTACATCCCAAAAATGCAGTGTATTATATGTAATAGTAATCCATAAAATAAGCAAAATTACATTTACAACAAAAATATGAGTGAAAATACACATATAAGAAATATGAGTAAATCTAGAAATTAATAAATATTTTTAGCAGGGTTCGGTGATATATATTATGACATATATCCATATTTATTTTTAAAATATCATGAAGCTCGATATTTTCAAAATATTGTGCATAATATTTTTGAAATTTTAAGTCAAAACAGGTGTAAATGTTTTTTTTTTTTTTTTTTACCGTTATTAAGTGTCATTCTGCAAATAAGAACTTTTGTTTTGGCTGTGGCTTTTTTGTCTTCCCCCCCGTCCCTAAAAAATCTTTTTCAAGCTTTGCAATTGAAATTGAATTTTTAAAATGTAGAACGAACAATTATTTGTGGAACAATATTTGCTTAAAAGAGCTGTTGAAAGATAAGTTGTCTAGTTTAGAAAAGTTATTTACAGTTTCATTAGAATTTTTTTCCGATTTTGGTTTTCTTCAGTTTAAATGTAGTCAATTAGTTGATTTTCCATTTTGTTTTATTAGAATATTGGGTACTTTTCTATTAGCTGGGTGCCAGTGTTATATATACATACATATGTATATATATTCACACACATACACATGTACAAGACACACGCATACAAATACATATATATGTATATACCCAGCTAACAGGAAAGTACCGAATATTGTTTTAATGTTTTCAAGCTAAGTGCAGTTATGTTTTAGTTTCTAATTTAAATTAGGTCTGAATATATTTATAATAACAAATAATTTGACAATTTCGAAAATATTGGATAATATTTTCGAAAATATCATGATAATGAACCCTGTATTTTAGCAATTTTTTAAAGCTCAGAATTACTTTTTAAACTGTTAAAGTTATCTGCAAGATCTAAAATAATTTGCAGCACATGCTGGTCTGTTTCTTCAAACAGTCTTAAAAAACTTTGAACGCTAAAAAACATGAAAAAAATGGCTCAAGCATTTTTATTTATTGTCTAAGGAAAATTAAAAAAGGAAGAAAAGGTTAAATTATTTTGCCGTTTTTCTCAATTTAATAAATTTCTCGATTTAGCAAAATTTCTCTATGGTCTCAACAAAAATATTCTGATTTCACGAATTTATAATTCCGATTTAATGAATAACTTTAGATTTAAAAATAAAAAAAAATAGAAGAAATTTTCTAACATAAATAAAAAATTTTCCCTAATCTGAAACAGCCTTGTGAAGCAGAAATATCTACATGCAAAAATGTACATTACAGAGAGGTTTCATTTTAAATACATGTAAAACATAGCTTGTTTGGTTTTTTTTTTTTTTTTGGGGGGGGGGGGGTAGGGGGGTATTAACTGGATTTTACAGTAATAGCATTTAATCCCTAGTTCTTAAAATATAATAAAATGTACTTACATTAATTAAATGTAGTTCAACATCATCTTAAAAAGCAGACTGAGAAGTTGGCTAGGTGTCAAACTTTATGGTGGTAAATCCTATGGAAATTTTAAAAAAATTAAAAATGTATGTATGTATGTATATATATATATATATAACAATTATACTAAATTTGAATATTTAAATACATATTGTTCTGAATTTCTTTCACGAAATAAACTAAAAGTTTTGAAGCATTTTATAAACTAATGAAAGATGTATTTCTTGAAAATGTCATCATTATCATTAAAAAAATTTTTTTTTCTTATTAGCTATAGAAAATCAGCAATTCAGCACAAAGTAGAGGTCTGCACGGGCCCGGGCTTGGCCCGAACCCGACCCGGCGGAATGGAGGAGAATTTTCAAACGGGCCAGGCCGGCAGAATTAGGACAATCTTTTCAACGGGCCGGGCTGGGCCGGGCCGACAGACAAAATAAACGGGCCGGGCCAGCAAAAAAATATAACGGGCCTGAAGGGTCGGACCCGGCCGATAAAAAAAATTAATCGGGCCTTTCGGCCCGATATAAGAATTTGACAAGAGCAGATAAAATACGAGGTCATTTCCAATGAATATGACTTTTTCGAGAAGTATAAATGTGCGTTACGAGCCGATGCGAGTTTAACAACATCAATACAGAAATGTAACATGTCCATCGTAGAGATCGGCATCGTACAGTTACATGATGCCTGATCCCGGGTTTAATTTTTTTCGGCAGACTTGTGCCGGGACGGAACTGGTCTTAATCGTTCTCAGGATGTGTAGGACAGGCATTATGTTTTGTAAAAGTATTAATAGCGATAATGAACTTCTGTTAACAGTATCTTTGGAAATGTACCTTAAGGTGGTTCTCATATTTACTGCTCAACAATGCGGAACTCTCAGACACATTTTTAACTATAAAGGCATAAAATTGACAGGCTGAGTATTTAAGGCAATTGGGATCAAATATTTTCATTTTTCATAAATTACGTACAGAGATAACAGAGACTCTTGTCACGTGACTGTACATTTTCTCCTTTCCTGTGCTATCGCTTCCGGAAATTCGATTCAAAACGCTAACTTTGGCAGTATTTTCTGAAAGATATATTACTTTTATCTAAAAAAAAAAAAAAACGGCATTTACATGGTTTCTGAATAAGAATACCTGCCAATCTCATGCGTTTCCGAAAAGAAATGAATTCATAAATGTATCAAAATGTAGCTCCTTTGGATTTGAGAAAAGCCTTAAAAATGACAGAAATATTTTCACAAATCTACCTTTTATTATAAGCTTCAAAAGTTATCATGTTTTTTAACCCTTTATTCTAAACTACAATAATCTTTTAATGAACCCTTATTTAAATTTTGAAACGTCTGTAGAGACGTTGACTAAAACACTGTAAGTAATCGTTAACGTTTACTATTGTGTGTTTTCTATTTTGCGAACACATAGTAATTTAAAATATACCGTAAAATGTTCCCATAAATATGCATGTAGTATTCATTAAAAGAATCTTAATTGTATGTCGAGAAAAAACGGAATTTTTTGTAGACATTTAGTCAGGCCGGGCCTGTTTTCACTGATTTTTGTACGGGCCGGGCCGAGAACGGTAAAAATGTAAACGGGCCGGGCTCGGGCCGGGCTCGGGCCGAACTTTCAATTTTTATACCGGGCCGGGCCAAAATAGCTTTTCTTCGGGCCGGGCCCGGGCCAGGAAATTTCGGCCCGTGCAGACCTCTAGCACAAAGTTTAACTTTTAGATTATTGCACAACTACAAATCATCTCCGTAAGAACTTTTGAGTAAGCAAATTTATTTAAAAAAAATAAAATAAGTCAGTTTTATGCTGACATACAATTTTACCAAAAATTACGATGTCCAGAAAGAATTAAATGGCAAAATTAATGCAGGTCACAAGACCACTAAAAAAAAAAAAAAAAAAAAAAAAAAAAAAAAAAGCTATTATAAATTGCCTGACAGCAGTCACTTCCTCTTACAAGGAGAAAGAAAAAAAAAATTCTTATATTCCATTGAAATGATTACACTTTTCAGGTTATGTTAATACAGTAAGTAGACTTCCTCAAAATCTGCACAGCCCCGGAACAGAGGTTGTGCAGATTTCTAATCGTTGCTTTGTTTACATTTTTTAAACAGTAATTTGAATGTAATAATGCAATCAAATTATAATGAATTCTTACAGTATAGTAAAATAAATTAAGTAAAACTAAAATGATAAAAAGTAAAGGTCAAGCAAATAATTAATGTATAATTAAGTACTATGCATAGCAAAAGATGAGATACATTTCCCTTGAATTATTCAATGAAACTATTAATTCACATCAAAATCAAAGTAAGGAAATTTTATTTCATGTTTGCCTTGCAATCTTAATAACCAAAAAGCTTGATCAATACGTAAGTATATTTGGTGAAAAGATTGTGATTACCAGTGATACAGCAATATCTTAATTTTTTTAAAAAATAAATTACACTTTCTTCATGAAAAACCATAAGTACAGTTATATTATCAAGAATTACATATTAAATTATACATAGGGAACGATATGAAACTAAAAAATTTTGTAATTTTGCCCCTAAATCTGAACTGATAGTTTCATTGTTTACATATGTGATAATGTGCAGGTTTGAAGGAGTCTACTGTATTAGCATATATAGAATTTAATTTTATATAAGTGCTAACAGACATTTTAAACAAAAATAGATGCTTCTATATTAACACAGTCAACCACTTAAAAAAAAAAAAAAAAAAAAAAAAAAAAAAAAACGTAAGCCAAACTGTAACTCCAATAAATAAATATTGTGCCATTAGAATCTTAAAAAAACACAAGAAATTCAGAAGAACAGCATTCATTAAAGTATCAAATATCAGAAACTTTAAGCAATAAAACTTCCAATGTATTAAATGACAACAGAAAAAAAACATGGATATTTAGGTATATACTACTTGATTATCCCATCAACCAATTTCACCAAATTATACAAATTGACAATTTTTATTTTAAATAGCGAAATAACAAATAAATTAGGGAACAGATGTGTTATTATCCCACCCTCCGCCATCTTGGATTTTTTTTGGCGAGAAAACCCCTTTTCCGCCAAGTAGTAAATGTCGTCAAGCACCCGTTTCCACGCATGTTTGGCTCAACGAAAATAAAATGTAAATAATAAACAAAATTCGCTAAACTGGCAAATCAGTAATCCTTGTATGAGCGCTTCGCGCACATTTAACGGAAAAAAAACATCGCCGAATTCAGCATTTCTCGCTAATATAGCATTCTCAAAATTCAGCAGTTCTCGTCTTGTAGCAATCTCAAAATATAAAAAACTCTTAAAACAGCAAAATATACCTAAAAAACGAGACTCGCTAAAGTGGCAATCAGCAATAGTTGTATGAGCGCTTCGCGCTCATTTTCCGAAAAAAAACATCGCCGAATTCAGCATTTTTCGCGATATAGAATTCTCAAAATTCATTAGTTCTCGTCTTGTAGCAATCTCAAAACGTAAAAAACTCTTAAAGCAACAAAATATACATAAAATTATCAACATACCTTAACAGACATCTGCTTTCTTGAAAACCTACAGCACAAAATATAACACCGCCGTCATTTTCCAAAATAGGCTTAATACGCATTGACACGCTATAAACAAATCCCCCTTTCATGTCAAAATTTCCTCATATTTCTTAATTACTTCAGCAAGAGCGTTTAAACGGACTACAGAAACTATAGTCAATGAAATACATCCAATAAATTTAACATAAAAATAAAAAGACAGCCATAGAACACGATATCAAAGAGTATCTGGTACAAGAGTCAACTAACCGTCAGGAACGACACCCGGCAGTGAAATGAATGTTCACGCTCTCGCGTCGTAAAAAAGGGGGTTGCCATAATAAGTTACTAGATGCCAAACGCCGGGGTTGCAGGGCGATAAAAATCGTCAAATACTCAACATCGCGGAGGGTGGGATAATAACACATCTTAGCCGAAATTAGTAAAACATTAATAAAAATACAAATAAAAAGTCGAATTAAAAATCACTTAATGACATGTATCGTGTTTTAATGTCAAGTGAATGTGACATTTACGATCATCTATTATTGGCATTTAATCTTATATAGTGTTGAATCGGAACAGATGTGTTATTATCCCGGGGTCTGCCATCTTGGATTTTTTTTCTTGGCTTGAATTAAAAATTATTTTTTTATTAATAGTTATAATTATTATATACCAGTTTTTTCAATATTATATTAACCTATGAACAATATTTAACCATTGGCGACATTACTACTTGGCAAAAAAGGAGTTTTCATGCATGATCCAAGATGGCCGACCCTGGGATAATAACACATCTAAGCCCATTTTTTTTTTACAAAAGAGCACACTAGTGCCTTGTTCCCAAAACATATTTTGAACTGGTTTGTCTAGAACCCCTAGAATTTGCAATATTTTCCCAATATCAATTGAATTGCCGCGGGGTGCATTAGGAAGTGTTAAAAAGGGTAGCTGGGTGCATCGGAAGAGTTTAAAAGAGCCGCCGGATGCAAAAAAGAAATAAAAAGGGCCTCCAGGCGCTGCGCCCTACTAAAACGGCTTAGAGTCAACACTACTTATAGTTTGGCGATAGTTTTTGGGTCGACGGGATAATCAAGTAGTACCTACCAATATTTATTTACATTATTTTTCTTAATTATCCATCCATCTTGGCTGGTGGATAAATGTATGTGAATTGAAACTTGAAGTGACTTGTAACATGAATTGATACTGATCTATTGTAAATTGTAAGTAATTATGCATCACAACATTTATTCAAGATTTTTTATATTTTAATATTGTGATGTCACAGTTTAATGACTACCTATTTCTTTATTATTATTATTAACAAAATAACTAATAAATCAGTAAACATCATTAAAAATACAGATAAATGTTGAATTAAAAAACACTTGATCAGATAAACACAAGCAATGCACCTGACATCAATGAATTTGACGGCACAGTCATGCATTTTTGGTTTTAAATCCTACAGTTTGGCAATTTTCTTCTTTTTTTTTTTTTTTTTTCAAATGAATGAAAAGTGGTCAACAGGATAACTGATTAGTACATAAAATTGTAATACTGTGTAGTCCCTTTTAGATAAAGTGGCCACTTATAAAATTTTACTACTGGCCGCTAATGAAATTTCCCAGTTTTACCGCTTACCTGGAAAATTTTCAAACATGCTGAAACAACCGAAAATAAGTTGAGAACATAGCAAAGATTTCATTAATAATATAATAATAATCTAAATCTAAATTTCAGTGCTATTAAATACATTTTATATTACTTTTAAATTTAATTTAAGTAATAACTATTCCAAACAAATAATTTTTCTATCAAATAATTTTCTCTTTCTGAAACATTTGAAATTCAGTTTGGTTTTCAAATGCATAAAATTGGCTGGTGCTCATACTTAAAAGCCAAGCAATCAAAAAGTTTTCCCCATTTTTAAGTAAAGGCAGAAAATATTTTACAAAATGCTGTCAAAGTTGACACTTTGAAGAAAATTTCTATAAAGCAACAGTGGGGAGAGAAAAAAACTGCTGTCATGATCATGAAACAATTATTTAGGTATAACTAAAGATTTAATTAATTTAACAAAAAAAATTATATTACAAACAATTTTAATAATCATAATCATGCCAGCAAATTTTATGCTTTAAAATTTAAAAATTCATCGAAATGTTTTATACTGAGTGGGAACGTTTTTAGAGAACCGATTTAAAAAGACATTTAAATATCATATGAAAGATATGCATGTAATACATCATTTAAACCAAAAGTGTTGATTATGAAAAGGTTTACTCTATATAATAATTATAAAAGACGCTCTGGAATATTTTAAACTAATCATAACGACAAATTGTGAAAAAAGTTCTGGGATTTCTCAGAAGCTTCAACATCCTACAGTAGCAAAAAAAAATATTTGTACACTTCATTTTTTAAAATTATAATAAAATCAAATAAAAGATTTACGCAAACAACAATGTAATACATTAATTTAATGCATTATAATAATATAAAAGCAAAAATAAAATTAAAAGAATTGATTTTTTACATTTTAACAAACAAATATACAAAAATAGAATGCAAAAAAGTATTTGTACACCACATTAATGTACTATAATTAATGAAAATTTAGTTAAATGATACAAATTAATATTTTGTATGAAGTCCTTTAGCTTTAATGACAGCTTCTAGACGTTGTGGCATAGATTCAACCAACTTTTTTGTGACGGTTGGGTCTATGTTATTCCATGACTCAATAAGAGCTTCTTTTAAACTGTTTTTACCTGATATATTTTTTTTTTCGAATTTGTGCATCCAATAGCATCCACAAATTTTCTATTGGATTCAAGTCTGGAGATTGTGGAGGAGTTTCCAATCGCCTTCGAGCATTATAAAGTAACCATGTCCTGGTGATCATGGCAGTATGTTTTGGGTCATTATCCTGCTGAAAGTGAAAAGATTCCTCTAAGCCTAATTTCCTAGCACTGCTTAATAAGTTATGCCGCAACACATCAATGTATGTTAAAGCTGTCATTCTAGTGTTGATAAATTCCAAATTTCCTACTCCATTAGAAGCTATACACCCCCAAACCATAACATTTCCCCCACCATGCTTGATAGTTGGGAGTATATGTTTTGGATCTAGAGCAGTTTTATTTTTACGCCAAATTTTTCGAAGGCTTGGTGGAGAGAAAATTTCAAATTTACTCTCATCAGAAAAAATCACTGTTTTCCAAAAATCCATTGGTTTGCTTCTGTATGCCAAAGCAAATTCCAAGCGTTTTCGCCTATTTGTTTCACTGATGAATGGCTTTTTCCTTGGGGTTCTTCCTTTTAAACCGGCATTGTGGAGAACATTTCTTATTGTTTGAGGTGTTACTCTGATGTTAGAAGATGTTGCAAGGTCTTCAGCAAATTTTTGAGCTGAACCCATAGGATTTTTTAAAGCTATTTTAACAACACTTCTTTTTACCCTCATTGTTAATTTGCTGGGGCGTCCTGGTCTTCGTTTATTTTCGATGCATCCAATTTCTTCATACTTTCTCACTATGTATCCGACAGTTGTAAATGGTAATTTAATAGCTTTTCCAATTTCTCGGTAAGATTTTCCATTTTTATGAAGCTCAATGATGCGGTTTCTTATGTCTAGAGGTACCTCTCTAGTTTTAGGTGCCATTTTCAATTACTTCAAGAGCAAATCAGATTAAATGCCAGACAAATAAAATACGAAGTTAATAATTATTAACAGCTACTGTATATACTGTATCCTTTTAAACATGAACACCATAAACGCAGTGCATATCTTGCTGTGGAAATGTACAAATACTTCTTTTGCAAGAAACTTTTAAACTTTTCCGGTTAGAATTTTATTTTACATCTTTATCGAAATTTTTTGTTGTTTAATTTAAAACGCACGGTAAACATACTATATTAAAACTATTTTTGTCAAAATATCTGTTTTTATTTAGTTAAAAATTAAATATATTAGAGTGTACAAATAATTATTTTGCCAACTGTATATAAGAATTGCACTTCGTAAAACTTTTTCAAAATTGTAGTTTAATTATTCGGTTTCTTCGCTTAATCTTTTAAAAACATCAAACTTAGGTGTCAAACAAAAACTTCATGTTCCATTACGATATTTTACAAAAGAACTTAAAATGTCAACAAAAACAGTACTAGTACCTACTATAAATTTATTTTTATAGAATCCTAGAAGAATGCATATCAAGTTGTTTAAAACAATATGGCATTTAAGTTATTAAATATAAATTCTTAGTAATTAACATCTTTAAAAAGGTTACTTTTAGGATTTATTCTAACATAATTCTAGAATCCGAACTCAAACAATTTTAGGCTTACTTACAGGCAAGAGCTGATTATCGATTCAGTTGCAATTTCGACATATAAATTTGGTACATAAACAGAAAATTCATTACAGAATAAACAAGTATATATTATACAGCTTACCTTGCTTTTCGGAAATGTTGCTTAAAGAACTGATCTTGCCGGTCGCCACAGTAAACATTGTGATTGTGAAGTTGTACACAACAAAAATAAACTGCCGCTGCCGCCTTTACTCTGTGTTGCCACTCGGATCTCTAAACTATTGTTCGCAGCCAGATTCAGGCAGACGTTCCACAAAGATCTATATAGGTGGCCCATATCGATCCACACAAATCTGCGTTACTGAATGCAAATTCAATTAATTTAATAGATTAATTTAATAGACGTTACGATTAATTTAATAGATTAATAAAGTAATATAAATCTGTTATTAAAATAAACACATAATAAGTGGGCTTCGAAATGCATACTAAAAAATCAATTTATATAGATATCTTTATTATTGTTCTATAATAATAACAATAATAGCTAATTATAGTATAAATAATTACATATTTTTTATATTATGGTTAAATCTTATTTAAATTAACTTAATAAAACGCTATAGTAACACTAAAAAGTTGTCCTCAGATTCTAATAGAAAATCTATCAAGATCTATATAGATAGCCCATATCGATCTGTATAAATCTACACAGATTTACTGAATGCTGTACAGGTATTAAAATTTCAACATTTTCTTACTTTTTACGGTTAATTTAGTCAAACAGTAAGCTAATATACTTCTAATATTAATATAAATACATTATAAATGTGCTCCGAACTTTATATTATGATTAAATCTTATTTAAATTAACTTAATAAAACGCTATAGTAACACTAAAAAGTTGTCCCCAGATTCTAATAGAAAATCTATCAAGATCTATATAGATAGCCCATATCGATCTGTATAAATCTACACAGATTTACTGAATGCTGTACAGATATTAAAATTTCAACATTTTCTTACTTTTTACGGTTAATTTAGTCAAACAGTAAGCTAATATACTTCTAATATTAATATAAATACTTTATAAATGTGCTCCGAACTATATGCTACAAAATCAATTTATATAGATGTACCCGGGTTTCTCATGGACAAATGGGCCCAGCTAGAGCCCATCTGCCCATATGGGACCCATATGGAACCCACATGGGCCCATAGTTCTGTGCTGCCTGGACAGCTAGAAAATTAAAAATTCCAATGTATAATCCATGTTGAAAAGTGTGTAAATATATTTATCTTTATGCTGTATGCATTTTAATAATAAATAATGAGTAAATATAAATTTTAATCCTGAGGTTAAAATGCACGAGTATCATAAGAAATTCAGTAGCTACACGTATTTTTAAAGTAATAGTATTTATGTAAGTAGATGCTCTTGCGTACGTGCTATATTGTTTATGAGAAAGTAAAAATCGAATCGACAAGGAAATATATATGTTACAGACCGAATCCGAAGTCAGGACATACTAGTTTGACCTATATCAAACTAGTTTTTCCTAACGCTCTTAGGATAAACTAGTTATTCAATGGCCAAATTACTTTAGCCTCACGCACTCATATACACTAGTTTTCCCTATGCCAGAATAGTTTATCCTTACGCCCATAGGATAAACTAGATTTTCCTAAGTAAAACTTGTTTATCCTAATGAAAACAGGATAAACTAGTTTGTCCTGCTGTTCACTTGTCTGAACTATGTTAGTTTAAGCCAATCTAGTTTATCCTAGGCCAATCTTTTTTTTTTAGGCCAATTCAATTTGGCGTGCTGTTATTGATCCAAGGACCGCCCTCGCGCCAACGTTGTGCGAAGTAGTATTGATATAAAACCAACTGCATCAACCAAATATATTTTATACCATAAGGGGAAGGGGGCACACTGCCCCTTATAATCCCATTTCGTCGCCATTGGTAGTTACACAATGTGTTGCAAATGGTAAATACTAGTTTTCAAAATACTATGAGCTTTAAATATATTTCGATATTTATAAAGAATCTATTTTATTAAAAGTAGTTACGACATGTGTTCTATATTATTAGTATTAGTTTTGAAAATAATATGGAGCATTATGAGCTTTAAAAGTACTTCAATACTTATATAAAACATATTTCATTAAAATAGTCAAATTATGTTAAATTATTGCCTTATGTTAAAATTTCACGTTACGATATATTTTTACTTAAATAATAAAAGTATTTAAAAATATAATTGTATTTTATTTAATTGCGGTTAAAGGGTAATATCAAACTTCAATTAATTGAATTTAAATTTGCTCACTTGCAATTAGGTTGAATATTGAATCATATAATTTAGTTATATAGAGGAGTCTGGGTCACAGCGGACCACTTTTGCCGATTTAACTGTTTTCTTTTTAACGAACAGACCAATCTACATGAATATATTCATGTATATTTTTTCAACCTTTTACTTGCATCAAAATATTCTCAGAATATAGTTTTAAAATAATGTTTCAAAATAAATGTGTTTATTACACTCATAAAGCGGACCAGTGTGCCCCAAAGACGGAGTACAGTGAAGCTCTATTAGGTATTATCTGAATATTATATAAATCCATTTTTCATCAAATTTATTGTTATTTCATCTTTGCCTCGAAAACAGTGATAATGTTTGCAGGTAACATTTTGAAACAAACGGCGTAAACACACACACGACAAACAATATGTACCCGGTGAGCAAAAAGTCCATATAAACTTTAAAAATTCATAAAAACCGAAAAAGTAACCGGAATGAAAAACTGTTTGCAGGATTAGCATCTATAGGTAACGGGAATTGTTTTAACACTGATATAAAAAATAACTCAAAAAACAGCCGATAGATGGCGCTGGTTCGTGCGATTTTGGTGGAAATATGCGAATGAGATGATTATAAGAACTTGTGCTCCCAATCCAGAGCTCGTTCACCTTTGTGAACCGTGTACGTGATCAAGGATACTGAGTGCGAACGATATAATTTTGTTGGTGAAGTTATTTTACGTGAACCAGAAATCGGCGTAATTGCTTTACGTGAGTTCCGAGTTCAGAAGAATTGAGGACTGGAAAAGTGTATTTAACAGCGACAGGCCTCATAAATCTTGTTCGGCGCTTTGAGGATACCGGAACGCTGGAGGATATTGTAAGATCCAAACGACCATGTTTAACGAAGGTACGTTTGTCGCGTTTTGCAGCTGAAATGTAAGCGTTAGCGTTTGACTCAGCTGTGGGAACCATTAATGCTCGTGAAGCTACCAGATGCTTGGACTTACCACAATCCCCGGCATTAAGCAATATTCTTCAAGGAATACTTTATCTGTACCCATACAGATTACAGTCATGTCATGAACTTTTACCAGCGGATAACATACAGAGGGACGCATTTGCGAGGTGCGCTTTCTCCAAAATCAAACAGAATCCGACCTGCGTTTTTAGCAAGATGAAGCTCATTTTTCGCTTCATGGCAACGTTAATACCCATAACTGTCACATCTGGGTGACATCTAACCCACATGAGTACACCCAGAAACCGTTGCATTCCCCAAAAGTGACTGTGTGGTATGGATTCACAAGTTCGTTCATCATAGGACCTTTCTCCTTTGAAACTTAGTGTCCAGTAAAAGGGTGGAAAACTGCTATGGTGAATGCTCAGCGTTATTTAATGCTTCTTCGTGAGAAGGTCATGCAATTATTACGTGAAAGAGATTCGCATTCTACCATCACGTTTATGCAAGATGGCGCCCCTAGTCAAATTGCTATTCCTGTCAAGGAATTCTTTCTACAGACGTTCGGGGAAGACAAAATCATTAGCAGGTATTTCAGGTTCCCGTGGCCTCTTTGGTCTTCAGATTTGACAACGGCAGATTTTTTGGTTCTGGGGATATTTGAAATACCGGGTGTATCGACCCATCCCTCTAATATGTCAGAATTAAAAGATGCAATCCGCTGAGAGGTGTCATGTGTGCATCCAGACCTGCTACCCTCTGCCGTTGCTGGATTTGTGATTCGCCTGCAATGTGTTATCCCCTGTGGTGGTGATCATGTGGAACGCATAGAGCTTTAATAAACATTCTTGAGTCATTATGTTCGTTATTTGCGCATCTTTTCTTTGACTTGAGCGTATCAGCGCCACCTACTGGCTGTTTTTTGAGTTATTACTTTGTCATATCTTAAAAAAATCCCCGAACCCTATAAATGCTAACTCTGCAAACTGTTTTTCATTTCGGTTATTTTTTCGGATTTTATGAATTTTTAAAGTTTATACGGACTTTTGCTCACCCGGTATTTAAAACAATAATAATATATTAAGATAGGGGAATGATTTGCAATAAAGTGAAGTTAAGAAAAAAATCATTTCACTTTAAAAATTGCGAGTGAAATTCAAAAATACTTATAAGTAAGAATGAATTTGAAATTTTCCTCAAGTATTTTTTGCTCTGAAAGCAACATTATGATATCACTGATATCAATAAGATATGCATCTACAGTTTCTGGAAAAATAAACTTATTTCCATTCAGTGTGCGCCTGATATATGTTATTAAAAAGAATCGTCATCAATTGGGTTATACACTGTAAAAACAATATGTAAAGTTACTAAGATTTTTCTTGTAAACTGGGATTCCTAGAACATTTTATATAACGGCAACAACAAAAATTCATGTAAGAAATACAATTTTGCACAGTTAATCAAAAATTATCTAAGGTTAGTAAGAATTTCTTAGGAAACTGGGATGCCTAGAACTTTTTATGTAACTATAACCGGCGTTACAGATAAAATTTAATAAGATTACAGTAATATTAGTAGATCCATTTGTAAATCTACATATTTCTGTAGTTTTACAAAAACTAGTTTTGTAGAATTACATCTTTTTTTGTACAGGTACAGATAAAATTTTAGTAATCATTAAACTTTACATCTGCACAATTCCAATTTTTTTTTACAGTGTACTTACATTTTTTTTAAAGGCAGTAAATACAAAATAAAATACTACTTACTATGTTAAATAAAGTGTCATTTTTTATTGTTTCCTTTTTACATTTGAATAAATATTTTAAAACAAAATTTCTTTATGGAGAATAAGTAGAGAATACGTCCAATAAATAATTATATTAATATTTTTTTTAAAGCTTTCTCTTAAGTATATTGGTTTTAAAATTAATAATAACAAGTATATTACCTTTTCAATTAGCTTTTTAATCTTATTTATCTAAAACTTTTAATTACTAAAAAAAGAAAAGTATGATGATGAAAAATTTTATTTTTTGAAGCTCATAAAAACCAGTGAAGATAAAAGGGCCCTTTCAGAGCATAAATAACTAATAAAGTGAGGCTATCTATTCAGTGAGAAGAAAATGTAAAAATAAATAAATAAATAAATATTATCTGGAGGTCCACTGTGTCACTAATTCCAATGTGCCATGGCCTCCCGTGCTGCAATTATATCAATCGCAGTTAAAATATTTGCAATTAAATTAAGTGGAAGGGGAAGAGTGCATTTATATTATTTACGTTAAGATTTTAATAACGTTACACATTTAACATTATATTTTTGGATTTTATTCAATAAATATCCCATCCACAGCACACAAAAATGAAAATCTTTAAAATTTTAAAGATCTTAAAAGATATATTGTGGCTGTGATGTCTGGAAATGTCTGGATGACTTCTCTTTTAAGTTCTGTTGGCGCCAATGTCAGGTGATACGTGGGTGCGCGGAGAGGAAGGAGGGGACACTGTTTTTCAGAGTGGAAGAGGTTTTTGAGAAGTGTAGACGTAGGCCGTGCATGTTTGGCGGGCGAAAGTTTTAAATATATAAAACGAAAGCGTCAGGTGCTACGAGCACCAAAGTATTATAATTTTAGTAGTTACTAATTTAATAATATAGTGAAGCGGAGGTTTTGGAATGTAGTATGAATGTATTGTGCACTGGAAATTGAAATTTAGGATCTGTACATAACTGTATATAATGTGGTGTCACCTATTAACGTCCTTGTGTACTCTGTAAATAAACTGAACTTAGTGTTGTTAAAATGCTAGTGATATATTACAAAGGAATGGACACCTTGATGATTAGCGGCTTTCAAGCGTATCACACGCTCTATTTGCGAGAACGTGAGCTGGTATAAGAAGTAAGTGCATGTTTATTTATTTTTAATTGAAGATAATCTGATTTATATAGACGATTTAAGAAGGCGAGAGAAGAGTATATAATTTATTATTATGAGATCGATTTAAGCATATCAGATGAAATATGCGTTTTATATTATTACAATTATTGCTTGATCTATTTATTTAAGATGAGAATATCCGTTATATGTAGAAGTTATTATAAAGGTGTTTGAAAGTAAAAAGAAAAATGTTTAGCGTTAAATGTTTGAGAAAAGAGGATTTAGTCGTTGTTGCAACTGAATTAGGCTTAAAAGTTGAGGCTGAGCACAGAATTATTGATTTGAAAACACTTATTGAGGGAAGCGACCAATATGCTAAGGATACTGAATTTATAAACGAATTTTTAATTACTACGGTATCGGATAGAATAGAAAAAGAAAAACGTGAAGCCGAGATGCTTAAAATTGAAAAAGAAAATGTGAAAACAGAACAGAACACTGCACTAGAGTTAGAGCGAACAAAATTAGAAGTAATAAAAGCCCAATTAGAAATGGCGAAGATTCAATCTGATGATAAAAATTTTGACTCGGGGGGGATGGACAAAAATCCCATACTAGTTCTTTAAAATCTCTAATTAAATGTGTTAGAACTCTGATTATGCCAGTCCCGTCTAAACCGGAAGCGTGGAATTTATTTTTTAGTTCGTTCGATAAAGCATTCGAAATGAAAAATGTTGCGGACTAGTTAAAAGTTGAAATTTTACAAAGTTAGTAGGTGAAGACCGTGACACATTTATTAGTTTATGTAAATACAAATGAAATGAAGAGTTATCCGAAGGTTAAGGCTTTAATTTTAAAAGAATTTCAACCTACGCCGGAAGCTTGTCTAGAAAATTTTCTTACGGCAAAATGAAAACCATTTACAATTTGCAAGCAGAATCCGAGCTAATTGGGATTTTTATTGTCAGCTTAGGTAAGTAAATGATTTTTATATGCTTAATGAATTATTTGTTACCGATAGATTATTGAGTTCATTAGATTCAGAAACGCGGAATTATGTTAAATTAAAGCAAATGGATGACTGGTTAAAACCACGAGAAATCGCTGAATTATGCGATAATTGGTTTAATTCAAAAGGTAGAACTTTTTCTGAATTATATGATAGACCTATAAAATCCTTTCACAACTATGATGAACTCGGAAGTATGAATCATGGAAAATATATCCCACGTAATGTCAGAAATAATGTTCTTTCTCGCGATAGAAAAACTAATGACATTTGTAGGCTGTGTAAACAAACAATGGATTTGCGTTTCTGTCCGAATAATAAAGAAAAAAATAAAATGGGGAATTCCCGCAATCAAACGAAAAAGGAATCGGGTATTGAGAAAAAATTAAACATGATGAAGAGTTAGTTGCTAAAGTGACAGCTTTATGTTCTGGGAATGAGGCAATAAATACGCAAGCTTTGCAATACCAGGATGTCTGGTTAGGGGGGGGGGGGCGAAAAGTGAATACACTAATTGATAATGCGGCCGAAATTCCAGTAATTAATTCAAACCAGATACCAGATTCATTTAAAAATGATGAAAATTCAAAAATTCAGTTGATATCTGCTTTTGGAGAAAAAATAATCGCTGACCTTATAACTTTACTCATAGCTTTAGATTCCGGGCAGTCAAATAGCGCAGTTAACAGCGTAAATGTTTTGTTCGCAGCAACAGATAAATTATATGGGTCATGTATTATCACGCCAACGATTTATGAGTAATTACGATCAGCTCAGTGTGGAGGGGAAGAAAATAGATTATGTGATGTGTCTACGGATGAGATGCAGTCAGAAAGGGGGGAATAAATTAGATATCAAAAAGCAGGGGTTAGTGAAACGGAACAACAAAGAACGAATGATGAGAATTTATGTTTATTAAGTCAAAATGAAACTACAGAAAGAAAGTTAGTGATTAGCTGTATTGAAAAGAAAATAATAGCGATGATTTAAATGTGGATCATCAACCAGATGCAAGTATTTACAGGGCGCAACAGAAAAGTTGCGAATCGTTACCGGGAGCTTTCAAAGATTCAGAAAAAGAAAAAAAACGGGTTTGTTATGGTAGACAATTTGCTTTATCATAGGAAAAGAGTTTCGGGTGATCAAGTTATGCAATTAGTGGTACCAAAGGTGAGGAGGGGGAAATTTTAAAAATTGCGCATGAATCGATTTTCGCTAATCATCTCGGGATGAAAAAAACAAAAGAGAGAATCCGTTATTCATTTTTTTTTTGGCTAGGTATGTCGCTGGATGCGCAAGAATATTGTGCATCGTGTAAGGATTGCCAACTACGGAGGAGGAAGAGTGCCAGCGATTACATACTCATTGTCCCAATTGAGAGACTGGAACTTCCGTTCGACGTTGTAAATATTGACATAATTGAAAAAATTGAACCTCCTTCAGCGCGTAGGCATCAATACGTACTTACTTTGGTAGACCAACATTCTAGATGACCAGAGGCAGTATCGTTAATTGCAGAAATATGACATTAGGATTTCGCACCTACCTGGTACCAAGTTGATAAATGCAGACGCGCTGTCTAGATTTGAGACTATTGGATAAGAAAACAAACTTTGAAAATCTTTCCAAACTGTTTGGACCTTTTTTTCAGACTTTAAAGTGTTAAGATTAATTGAATTGTTCCTGCATCTATATCTTGTATATGTTTTTGGTTTATTGCATTTATTTTTGTTATTATTAAGTATTAACTCTGTTTTGTATTTGTAGGTAAGAAGAGTTATATGCGGTGTGCCCAGACTACTTCAAAATTTTAGTTTGTATTTATATATATATATTTATTAATTTGTACTTTCATTTGTGTAATTTTTAAAAAAAAATGAAGTATGAGGACTTCTCCAGACTAGATGTCAGATAGAAAATGTAAGACCCCTCCCCCATTTTCAATTTTGAGTGGGGAGTGTGATGTCTGGAGTTATCTGGATAGCTTCTCTTTTAATTTCTGTTGGCGCCATTGTCACGTTATACGTGGGCGCGCGGAGGGGAAGGGGGGACACTGTTTTTCAGAGTGGAAGAGGTTTTTGAGAAGTGTAGACGTAGGCCGCGCATTTTTGGCCGGCGAAAGTTTTAAATATATAAAACGAAAGTGTCATCTGCTACGAGCACCGAAGTATTATAATTTTAGTAGTTAGTAATTTAATAATATAGTGAAGCGGAGGTTTTGGAACGTGGTATGAAGGTATTGTGCACTGGAAATTGAAATTTAGGATCTGTACATAACTGTATATAATGTGGTGTCATCTATTAACGTCCTTGTGTACTCTGTAAATAAACTTTTTTCGACTTGTTTGACTGAGTGTTGTGAAAAAGCTAGTGATATATTACAAAGGAATACACACCTTGATGATTAGCGGATTTCGAGCGTATCACAGTGTTTTTTTTTTACTTTTATATTCTAAATTAATCAATCCTCCAAATTCTTCCCTCAACTTAAATTGACGATAAACCCACCCATCCCTTCTTACAATAAATGAAATCAGAAGCACCGCCCCCTTTCCATTATTTTCTTTCTTTTCCAATCCTCAGTACCCGAATTTTAAATAAAAAATTCTTTCATTTTTGAAATTTACTTAAATCATTGATTTATTTTTTTAGAGGAAAAATCTGCTATTTATATTTCCTTTGAAATGTTCACTTTACGTCGAAAATATCGATCTACGACGATTGGTGTGAGAAAAGACAGCGCTTTCTTTCTTTCGTCAACTTGCCAAGCAGGTGCCCGAAACCAAAACATGAGTCTTCCAGAAAAAGCATATTGAGCGATAGTTTAGATCAATAACAATACACCAAATTGAATTGGCCTAAAATAAACTACATTGTCCTAGGCTAATCTGGTTCAGACCAGTGAATAGCAGGCCAAACTAGTTTGGCGTATAAAAAACAAGTTTATCCTAAGTGCGTTTGGATAAACCAGTGTGATTTAGGAAAATCTAGTTTATACTAAGTAAGTTAGGATAAACTTGTTTGGCCTGAAATCATGTTTGGCCGATAACATGTATATATACAAATATCTCGGGCTTGAATCGTTAATGTAAACTTGTTTTAAATAATTATTTCCTTATTTTCAGTAAGTAAGGAATAATTATATAAATAAAACTTATGGAATAACGAACTTTTGTATGTACGTGTACACTTTGGTGAACACATGCTATAAAACTGAATGTGTTTATTCTTTTTGATAAAAATATAGTTATTTATATAATTTAAAAAATCTGGCTAAAATGTAACATTTTTGGAAAAGTGCATTTCATTTTTGCTTTCTTCTATCTTTACAAGAAGAAAGTATTGGATACATGAAAATTTTCGAATTCCGGTTTTCGAGGGATTTACACGTTTTAGGGGTCAGAGATTCCAAAAAACATGTTTTTACAAAATGTATGTCTGTGACTCTGTGAGTCTGTCTGTCTCTCCGTCTGTCTGTCTGTGTGTATGTGACACAAATTTTGTGGGCGCTCTATCTCAAGAACTAATGCACAGAATTTAATAAAAAATTGTATTCAGTGAGTCCCTAATACAAAATGATGCTGATTAGTTTTTGGTGTAAATCGCTCAACAGGTGGCGCTGCTATGCTGCATTTTTCACGATTTTCGCAATAGCTCTATCTCAGGAACTAATGCACGGATTTTGATCAAACTTCAGATTTAGTTAGTCCTTGATATGAATCAATGTTGATTATGTTTTGGTGTAAATCGCCCGACAGGTGGCGCTGTTATGATGAATTTTGTAGGATTTACACGATTTCTCCAATAGCTCTATCTTAATAACTAACGCACGGATTTTCATCAAACTTCAGATTCAGTTAGTCCTTGATATGACTTGCTACTGATTGTATGTTGGTGTAAATTGCCCAACATGTGGCGCTTCTGTGCTGCCTTTTTCACGATTGCCTCAATAGCTCTATCTATAGAACTACTGGACGAATTTTCATCTAACTTCAGATTTAGTTGTATGTTGACACAAGTTGTTGTTAATTAGGTTTTGGTGTTAATCACCCAATAGGTGGCGCTGCTATGCAGGAATTTTCACAATTTTCGCTATAGCTCTATCTCAAAAACTAATGCACGGATTTTCTCCAAACTTCAGATTCAGTCAGACGTTGACATAAATTGTTGCTGATTAGGATTTGGTATAAATCACCCAATAGATGGCGCTGCTAGGCATCATTTTGATGGATTTAGATGATTTCAGCGATAGTCATATCTCAAGAACTAATTCACGGAATTTCATATCTTTAGAATCCTCATGAGATGCTTAGATTGCCATTTAATTTTGGCAGCGTGATAGCGAATTTTGAAGTATTAACATGTATGAGATAGAAGAAAGTTTTGAGATTGGTACATCCGACTGGTTTCGATTGGAATATAAATATCTGACAAAAAATTGGGATAACCAATTACCATTCAAGAGATTCTGTTAAGGGATTAAGTAGAATGTATTTAGATAGAAGTCAGACATTTAGGTTTCATGTATTTCCATAACTTTTCTTTATTAAGACAAACAAGGTTAATAACGATTTAAAAGGGTGTTTTTTTTAGAAATATATTTATTGGAATATTAAGAGGATTATTTATGGACAAAAATAAGTAAACTGTGTAATTACTTTTAGTATCGTTTTATCATTCATATAAAATTAATATTCACCGCTTTCACTATTTTTCAAGATCCTTTTCGACATGTACTATTTGATATTCTGTTGTCATTCTGTTTTATTTTTAATGGGTATAAAGAATTTTAAAATAAATTCCTTGACATGTGTTCTTCATATATTGTCATATACAAGATGTCCATTTTCAAATTGAATTGTATTAGAATAAAAAATGCCTTCTTTCTTCATTTTTTCAAAACATTTTTTATCTCTATGTAATTTTTGAAATATTTTTTCATAAGTTGCAGGGAATTATAATTTATTATAAAATAAATAATTATGATTTTATTTTATAAAACATTCCTTCTCTTTCGCACACATTTTTTTTATATTATATAAACAACGAATATATTTGGAGATTATTTTATGGAAATTCATTCTTGTATATTGTTAAGAATATTTGTAAGTCCTCCATTTTCGAATATTTTCATATATCTATTTTGTTTTCTATTACATAATGAAAGAAGTATTTACCTAGCACTACATTAATATAATATAAATCATTATTCCTGATTATATTCATTATTACATTAATATAATATAATATAAAAATTATTCCGGACATGAACGCAAAAACGAAATTTTTAACTATTTTATTTTTTAAATAATATATGAAGGACATATTTTCTCAAAGAAAAATAAATAAGGCACTTACGTATTTCGTTAAATAACAACTCTGAAAAAAAACACGAAATAATTAATTTTATTGCTATATCTAATGATCTCAAATTAAGTATAATATTGCAAGATTAATTTTGAATAATAAATTACAGGTTGTTTAAAAAATGACACACATTAAAATACACTATATAAAATAATGCATATATATTTAGTTAATAATCCATTTTAATTGAATCCCAAATCAACATTATGCAGAATTAATTCTACATCTTTTTTTGAATAATTAAATATTTTTCTTCTTTGAATCTGAGGATATGTATTTTTTTTTTAATCAAATCATTATTTTCTTTTCAATCAGCAATACTGATACGCAGCATTTGTATCATTGAGATAATTATTAATAAGTATTAAGAGCTTACTAAAATATAGAAAAATCATTTTAATTGAAGTATTCTGCCATTCAAACCAATTATTTCTATGTTACTCATTTAAAAAAATTATATTTCCAATAGTATGTAACATATTTAAAGCAAAAAAAATTAATGTTTTAATTTCTAATTAAATTTTGTTACCATTAAAACTTTTGTTTGGAGAAAACTAGAAGCTTTGATGAAAAGTCTTTTACACAAACGCCAAATATATTTGTTAGATATTATTTAATTTAAAGTAAATTGCTTGGATTTAAGTTCATACATTTAACGAAGTGCTAATGTATAAATAATACATTTTTGTTTTAAAACTTAATTAGTTTTCAGGTTAAGAATTGAATTTCTTTTTTAAAATGTCGTGTTTATTTGTTAGTTTATAATTTTTAAAACATGAAAAACTTAGTATATTCTTTGTTGACATTTCTGTCACAGACGTATGCATAGTGGCTCCTGCGTTTTTCTTTAGATGTCAGTTTATAAAACTTTAATATAGCTAAATTGGGTTTTTCTACATTCATGTTAGTATTTGTCCAAATGTCCATTCTCTGATGTGTATGTTCAGTTAATAAAAATGACAGCAAAGAAAATGCATTTTTTATTTATTTTTTATTTTTTTAAACGTGTTTATTTTGTGTAATTCATGAATTTATATTTTTTAAAAAGACATTGTATATTAAATGAAAATTTTTATCAATTGAATTTAGCAATTTATTAGCCCTGGTATGCTATTTCATTCAGCGAGCAATTAAAGTTTCGTCTCTAAATAAATAACGTTCCCTTGTATAAGCCAGCCGTTAAACAAAGCAGATGTATCATTGTTCGGTTAAATACTCTTACTGCAGTTTTGTAAACTTCTAAGGATCGCAAATTTAAAATTTTTATACCGTCGTATTGGGAAAAAACTACTTTTAAATGCAATTTGTTTGAAAACTGAATTTCAATTTATTTTTGAGATAGTAATTTTTTGTAGTTTTTAGCGACATTTGTTTAATTTTATCAAGTCAAGTTCTCCATTTCTGTAGAAAGTAAAGGAAAGATAGCTAGAAAATAGTAATTATATCTTTTTGCTGCCATTTTCACACAACAACAGAAAACAAAAGTAATCAAAATACGTGCTATTTCGAAAACATTTAAATGAATGATTTCTGATAAAACATGGAGCTATTATAAACGAAATTTAAATTTAAGTATCTACATTAGTATTACTACAAGGCATATGAATAATTAGTTAGCCTAATTTTTTGTCGACTTTCTTGAGTGAAGACATCTCTTTTTTTGGATGCGTGTATTATTCAGTAATAGTGACGTGATATGCATACATTACTGTAGATGTTGTTTAAGACTGGATCGTAAATGAGAAATTCTTCAGAGGTTGCGGATGCTGCAATTTTATATTAAGTAAAAGAGTGTGTTTTAAGTTTTAAAACTGAAATGTGTTTTGTACTATCTATATTTATATACTTTTTTTTTTTTTCATAGGAGACGGCACTAAATTCTGAAAAAGAAGATTTCCTGTTTTCTTGTTCCTCCTTTTTCTATCGACAAGTTATTTAACGCTCTGTCAGTCGTCAAGTTGTCCAACGCTCCATTATGGCAATCATAAAAATGTTTTTAAAAAAATAGTACATTAAAATATTATTACGACATAATGTAGCAAATCAACAGTTAAAGCTTCAGAGTCATAAAATTACTTTTTAGTTTGAAGAATTTACGTACTTGCACTTGTTGTCGACTCTTAACTTTAACTCTTTCACCGTCCGAGGGTTTTTTCTAGCATTTTTATAAGAATGCTTGTAAATCACAGGATATATATATTTTTTAATCACAGTTTGATGGTATAATATATTTAGTATCACTTCCTTCTATAAAGGGTGCAAAATAGAATTCTGTTTAAAATAATTTTGGCTACAGCCATGTTAACTTGATTTCTAGAAACGGAAAAATCCAGGCCAGCCGTTTAAAGGGTTTTAATTTTCAGCTAAATTGCTTAACATAATTTTTTAATCTAAACACAGTGATAATTGTTATGTGTGTTTATCTTATTCTTCAATCATTTGTTTAATGCCTCCGGAAACATTTTCTGGGTTTTCGAAACTACATATTTTTTTTTTCCAATATGAGGCTATTTATATAAAATCCAAGTCTCTGTGTGTCCCTCACAATTCCGGTAGGACCGCCTCATTGTAATGAATAATTGTTGAAAAATACTAATGCAGGGTTACTACAATAGCGCCATATGTTGACCAACATGGCGAATTATCGCCAAATTTGGCGACAAAAATAAGTTGTTATATATGAAGTCAACTTGCCGATAGCTGGCTAATTTGGTGAAATTATCATTTAAAACCATTAATCTTTCATATCGTAATCAAGGTAACCGCAATTTAATTTAAGCTCCGTGCTTTGAAAGGTTTTTTTTTTTTTTTTTTTCAAAATCTATGGGTGAGAATTTAACGTGTAATACATGAAAATATACGTCTTTACATCTTCAACTTGATGCTACTTATAACATAACCGCCAATAGACGGCGTTGTACTGTCTGAGTTCCTGATTGTCCCATTTTAATGTGCTTTGGGTACTTTTCCAGTATAGGGGCCTTGGCGAGATAAGTTTGGCAGTATATGTTCTACCAACTTATTAACAGTTTCATATACACAACTACATTTTAATATTTATACAATTTATTTAATATAAAGAAGCCATATAACTATTTTTGTATACAAATAGAAGTAAATTATATATAAAAAACAACAATAATATAGATATAAATAAAATATTTATAGATTATAACGATAAACTTAAAAGTTCATTAATTTTGTTTTCATAGGTTTTTAAAAATCTTGAAAAAATCTCACTTCTGAACCCCAAATTATGACAAACTTTAAAAAAGTACGCCGAGGCACCTATACTTGAAAAGTACCACGCTTTATATAGCCGGATATAAATGTTAAATTATCTGTTTTCCACTTTAGGGGCCTTGGCAAAGAAGGAAATTTGGCCAAATGTTTTCTGGGAACCTTTGCACTGTTCTATTTTATATACACATGCATTTTTTTTTCAATATTTATACACTTTATTTAACATGTTATTAGTATAGATAAAGAAGCCATTTATCTAATTTTATTCAGAAACAGAAGTAATTTGTGCATAAAAAGCAACAATAATATACTTATAAAATACATATATAAACAAACAAAAAAGCTCATCAAGTTTATTTTCATAGCTATTTATATGATTTGACAACAAATGTCACTTTCTGATGCCCGAATTACATCAAGATTTTTAAAGAAACGCTAAGGCCCCTATGATAGAAAAGTACCAAATTTTCTATTATTTTGCACTATCTGCGATATAGTTCGTACTATATGCCAGGAGAATGACGAAAAGTTTAAACATTAAATATTAAAGATTCTATAAAGCACTATAAGACTAAAAATTCTATACTAATAAAAGAAGACATTGCTCTGTCTGTCTGTCTGTCTGTGTGTCTGCGATGGCTAGCAAAATCTACCGCACGTAGAAGTCTGAAAGTTTAGGTGAAGATAGACCAAGACAGGTCCTGGTGCACCTGAGGCTCACATTTTTAATTTTTTTAAGACCGGGGTCCGTGGGCCCCTTTAAGATATTATGCAGTAAATTGTTAATAACTTGCCCCCTTTTTATCCAATATTCTTAGTTTTGGAGGACCTTTATCCACTTAGTTATTCTCGCTTTTCTACTTTCCAGTTATTACTCTGGACCGTTGGGCCCGTTTCAGGGCAAGTTGAAATTCTTGTGCACATAAATTGTTAATAAATTGCTTTATATTGATCCGATCTTCATTTTTGGGATCTTTTTTCCATATAGTTATTCCCACCTTTCTACATTCCATATAAGGTACTGGGGCCCCCTAGGGAATCGTAGGGCCCGGTACAGATGTTGAATTCGGATGTTGAATTCGTTGAATGTTTTATCGCCAGGAGTTTTTCATCCCTAATTTTCTTACCTTCTCAGTGCATAATTTTAAAGTTGAGTCTTGGACTCGACTTCCCGAACGAACACCCTCGTATTATTTTGTTTATTTATTTATTTTTTTTTTGGGGGGGGGGGGGGATCCTAGGACCCTTTTTTAAACACTTAGCCAATCTTTAGGGCATTTCTTTAAAATTTTATTCTAACGAATAATTCAACCGTATGCTTAATTTTGACTAGCATTTTTTTTTTCTCAAACAACTTCTTAGGTCCTCCATCTGCTACACGAACGACAGAAAAAATCTCAGACTTCAGCTACCACCAATCTTGAATATTAATCGTCTTCTTGGGTTCCTTGGTGAAGCTTCTTTAAAAATGATCAGAACTGCTTGAAATTTTTTTAACATAGTTCTAGCGTCCGCAGATTATTTTTAAAACTTCTACAAAATAACATTATATCCAACTACATGCCTCTTAAGTCTCTGGGCCATTGGGTTCCAGTACAGGGCCCCTTGAAATTTTTGCACCACAAATTATTATTAAATTGCCCCCTCTTAATCCAATCTTCATTTTTGGAACCCTTTTTCCATTTAGTTTTTCTCACATTCCTACATTCCAGTTAAGACCCTTGAGCCTCATATGGACCCGTAGGCCCGGTTCAGGGCCCTTAAACTTATTGCGCGTCATGCATATTCAACCCCTAATTTTCTTACCTTCTCAGTGCATAATTTTAAAGTTGATTCTTGAACTCTTCTTCCAGAACCAACACCCGCGTATATTTATTGGTGCCCTAGGGCTTTTTTAAAGCATTTACTCAATTTTTTATGCATTGTATATATATAATAGCGCTATGTGAATAACACTTCCGGAGTGAACACCTACGAATCCTGGTAATCTTTCATTAAAATCAGTCATTTTATTTTAATGTTCAGAGATTGGCGAAATAGAGAAGAGTTTCTTTGCAAGTAAGTAGTTTGGCAACGTATTTTTTGACAACCTATTTACTGCTTCATACTCACACGCAATTATTTATGTATACAATTTTATTTAATATAAGAAAAGCTATTTATCCAATTTTATGAATAAGCAGAAGTCAATTGTGCACAGATGTCATATATACACCGGGTTTAGCGTGATTTTTTCTGACGCCAATTTAGCGAAAACCTCGCTTTTGAATACCAGTTACATATATATTTTTTAAAACTATTTGCTATTATTTTAAAAAGGAAATAACAATAAATAAATAAAATTTTTAATTAATAACTATAGAACAAAACGGTTTATATAATTTAAAAAAAGGAAAGAAAAGTAAATAAGGAATTTATTAATAAATAAGCAGCAATAGCCGGTTTACCATAGTAGGCGAAATAACGCCATTTTCGCGCCATTTAGGTACCCCGGTGCGTATATGACAACTGTGCCGTAATTTATATATTAAAAAAATGTATCATATGTATTTAGAATTGAAATTCTTTATGTATATAAATACGTATATAAAAAAAATAAAAGTTCATTTGATTTGTTTTCAGCTGTTCATTTATTTTGGCAAAATATCTCAGCTTCTGAAGCACGAATTGCGGAAAGCTTTTTTTTAAATGCAAAGCGCCATATTGTGGAAAATTACATAAATTAATAATTTATAATAATAAATACATATATAAACAAAAATGAAAGTTCACCAGGCTTGTTTTTATCGCTGTTTATATATTTTGGCAACATATCTCTCTTTTTGAAGCCCGAATTGCGCCAAATAATGGAAAGTACCTAAATAAATGATAAATACATATGTAAACAAGAATGAATGTTCATCAGGCTTGTTTTCATCGCTCTTTTTATATATTTTGCAACATATCTCTCTTTTTGAAGTCCGAATTGCGCCAAATAATGGAAAGTACCCAAATAAGTAATTCATAGAAATATATAAACTAAAACATTTTATTTCAAGATCAAAACATTGTTTTCAATTTCGATTAAAAATACATATATCCTAGGATAATTTCATTTGCAATTAGGTTGACAGCTTAATATCTCATTCCATAAACTTAAACAAACACAAAAGAATCATTCATCATGAACGGTAAAAAATATTAAACCATTGAGATAATCATTGACAAAGTAAGTTCTCCAACAATAAATATAGAATATTATTATGACGGCATAGTTGGTAAAATGCTGGCGCTATCGTTTGTTTACTCGCATTCACAAAGCAATTTCTCTTAGTTGCATTTCTTCATTGTCATATTTATGAGCTCAGAAAAAAAGCATATTTTTTTTTACGTATTAAATAATGAAAAAAATTATAAATGCATAGTTTGAATTATTTTTCCTTAATATCAAAAATAACTTTGAAGTAACAGCATGTTTAAGTTAAATACGTTTAACTGTTTAATTCTGTTGTAATATTCAAAATAACTGTGTTTCAGAAAGCAACATCAGGGCCCGATTAAACTTTGAAGTTAGTGGAATTACACTGTTATTTCAGGTCCTTTCTGTTGGGGAGGATTTTCTAAATTCCACATACATGGAAACTCTTCAGTGTTACAAATATTATTCCTAGAGCTGACATAACATCAGAACGGCCGGCAATTTTACACAAGTTTCCGAAAGAATACTTTTTATCAGAACTTTTTTAAAGGGTCACTTCTTTGTTATAACTGCCTAACAATTAGGATTATGACAAGTTGCAGTCAATTTCGCCAAAGACGTAACCAAGATCGTGAAGCAAATACGTATAATACCATATAATACCATTGCATTAAATAGTATACCATATTTTAATAGTTTTTACCTTACTTATATGTGTAATTTATTTATTTTTAAGAATTAACAATCTAAATTGTCCAATATAGGAATTTTTTAAAATGTAAACAAAGATTGAATAGATATGACCTCAAAAAGCCACAAATCCGCACAACAATTGGAACAAAACTGCGAAAATTAGTGGCTTTCTACTGTACATAGTTTTTCATAAATGTGTTTCGTTCTTAAAATATTTTATTTTCATCTATCACTGCCGATAAAGCGAGAAAAACTCATATTCTTGCACATGAGTTGTAGCTTTATATCTAATATTCCATCATTTTTGACGGGCTACCTTTCTAGTAGGAATATAACAATCATTCATTTCAAATTCATTTGTAGATTATGTTTGTTACCTAAATTCAGTTTTTCCGACGTAATCAATAGAACATGTGTAAATCTTGATAAAATACAAATTCTGTAAACTGTCTGTTGATTATGATACACATAATTAATTGATTAATTAAAATATTGATTAAGATATCTGATGATTTACGTAAATTACTTTATTAGACCTATTTAAAGAAGCTTTAATTTTATGAGTGTTTAATACAACTGTTTATTTTGCAATAAAGTATTTGTACTAAATAAGGCAATTATCTTAATGAGGCCATCAACCTATATCTTGTAAATAACGTTCTCGATCTGCAAACGACCGCATATATCTGACAATTGAAATGTGCGGATAGTCGCGACATGTGCGGAGAGTTAAAATCGCAGTCGATATTTGCTTCGTCGTCATTTTTGACACCTGAATCTTTTGCCACGTCTCACGGTGAGTGGATTTCCGATTCTAGCTGGCCAAAAATTATTTTTAGTGTCAATATAGTCGCATCGCCAAGAAACTGAAGAATGATATTGATATTCAATATTGAATGGTAGGTGTTGCAAAATGTAGCGTGTAGCAGTCATAATTTCATTACAAAGACATTCAAAAGAATATTATTACATTACAGCCTATGGGGGGAAAACCGTTTCCGGTGGTTTTTAATGATGTTTCATAATGTCAAATACTTTGAAATTTATATACATACATATGAAGAGCACTACAAGATGATTGCTATAGAATATGGTATGAATAGCATTTATCGATTATTTACAGGGACACTAAAAAAAATATGTTACATTACGGTCTATGGCGAAAAATTGTTTTGTGGTGTATTTTGTTCCTGTTACACTATTTCAAACGTATTTAAATTGATATGTGTTTCCGAGATGCTCTTTAAGATGCTTACTATGTGTTTTCATTTGCATAACATTCATTTTTCATATACAGGGGCACACAAAATTAATCAGTTATATTTTTCTCTCTATGAACAATAAATGATTGAAGTGCGTTTTCAGTTGTGGAACACTTTTTTTTTAAATTATAAAAATTACATACTATTTAGTGTGTATAAAATTTATAAATCGCATACAAGGCTGCACAAAACAACTGATGTACATTTCTGTTTATTGACGGAAATTGCTGACGAGGAATTTTCGGTTGTGCTATGCGTTCACTAACTGTTCTAAATTTTATCATATTGTGAATTACATGATAAATCTACAGTTCATATACAGGTATGTACAAACTTTTCAGTTATTTTTTCGACTTTGTTTGAAATTGTGTTTTCAATCGTGTTATATGTTTTACTATGTATTATTACTTAGACATCGTTTTTCCCGTTATTAAGCTTTGAAGTTTTATTATAGTAGTCCGAATGCGTTGAAAAATGTTTCATAATCTGAATGACGCATGATTTTACGTTCTTCTTGATACTTTTAATGATACTTTCTTAACGGTATGGAAGCTAATGAGATAAAACTATTTTTGTATTAGTATAACAAATCCTAAAATTTATTTTTCTAAAATTCAGCATACCTATTATTATAAATCAGCATATTATAAATTCATACCTCGGCTGTGTATTTAATTTTTTCATCCAGTTACCCACATAAGACAGTCACCATGAAGCTTAACATCAAATATCACAAAAAAAGGCTCATATCGAAACGAACAGAAAAGTAAATGGTTGCCGTGAACTCGAACTGTGATCGCTTGTTCAAAAAATTCTCTGATCGAGGATTCACCTTGAATGACGAGTCATATTTCAGGTTCACTCACTCCACTTTTAACGGTAATGGTAGTTACTACACATCCGACGTCTACACAACACAACCTATCATCAAATTCGATACTAACGCGAAATTCGAAGATAAGATCTTTGTTATATTACGATGGACCCGAAAGTCTTCAGTCGTTTGTTCATTCGAAAGTCTGGGTTCGCTTAGAAGGGGCAACGACATTTGAACAACTGCATTCGACGTCGTCTCATCTCCCACATCCGTGGAATTTACAACGGAGGTGTTTAAGTTTTCTAACCAGATTTCACCAGCAGTTATTACTGCAAAATTGTTCTCAGCCACTTCCTCCAGCAAAAGAGCAATTTCGTCGAGATGTCCGACCACACGGTTAACGTTTAAAAAATTCGACCAGTTGAGTGGCTCTGAGCGTATCCTAAGTCAAAAGTGTATTCTAAATGCTTAAAAACAGATAACATACAGAAATTGATCAATTGAATCAAGTACCGTCTACAAAATTTGGACCTAAATGGACCCCAACGTCTAACAAGTACCACCAATAGTTAAATTGATAATGTACGACGAAACGGCTTAATTGAAACCCAGTAAAAGTTTTACTGACAAGGGAACCCCTTTTGGTGCTGCTCGTACCTAACATCAACACCAGGTGCATTTTGTACCCCTATACATAAATGTTAGAGAACCGATACAATTTCTTTGTTAAAATCATATTTTATATACATTTTTATACTTTTAATTTTTATTATTACATTTTTATTTGTTTATTTCATGCCAATTGTGAGTTAAGTCGCCAAATATGACGCTACAATCTTTCCAACCGCTTTATCCGGGGAGTAAATGTACACTACATATTAGAATTATATCAGATTCTGATTTGCTTGATAATTGGTGGCTTAAGAAACAATAATTAGGATTTTTTTTCTTTTTTTTCTGTGCAGACGATAAACATATAAATAGTAAATGTATTTCTATAAAAGCTTTCAAGGTCATTGAAAACTATTTTTTAGTGAAATACAAAATAAGCAAATAATTTTCCTTTGAAATCGAATGGAATAAAGTTTCGAATGTTTAAAATAAAATGTTGCTGTTTTAAATGGTTCTTTGGTGAAAGTAATCATGAAGTAAATTAATATTTTTACACAATTTAGAAAAATTACTGTGGCTAATTAGGTCGGATGTAACAATTTCTACTGAAGTCCCTCCAAACCACATCTCACACAAAACAAACAGCTATGACGTTTATCTAGGGTTTTCGGAAAGCTCTACTTTTGAGAAAAAAAACCGCCATCTTTTCCCCGACAAAAATGTGAGTATAATGTTGCAATATTTCAAAATCAAATTCGTGAGTTCTTGAAGGAATTTTTAAACATTTTTCAATGTTTTATAGTTATTATTAATTTTATTTTTTTAAATGCTTTTCTTTAAAAAAACGTCAATGTTAAGAGTCCGATATCTGGTGTTGAAAATATAATTTTCAGAAAGTTATGCTGCTGTAAAATATCATTTTAACAGAAAAATTTTATCGATTCTCAAACTTGGTAATATAAGGCTTTAAAATGCGCCAGGTCTCAATGCTAGGTTGTAGCAGCACCAAAAGTGCTTCCTTTGTGAGTAATGTGGTTATTAAAGTTACCTTAGAGTGTCCATTTGTGTTCTTTGTCTCGTTTTTTCATAGCTTTCCAGACAGGAAAAGTCTATGCGGATTTCTGGGAAACAATCCTTATTCAGTGAAATGACTTAAAGCGAATTTAGTTCTAATCCAAAGATTTTTTTAATACAGGTCTGCATACATAGAATGGCCGTGGGGTTCGAAGTGACCTGAACAAGGTAATCACATTTACATGTATTTCAACAACGTTTCAAGCTCTACATTTTTCAGTAACAGATAGATAATATAAAGTGAAATATAGCATTTTCTTTTTAAAAAAAACGGGTGATGAGGAGTCGTGTCATACATCTGCCATGCACCTGCAAAGATGATTTGTGAGATTTTATTAATTTAAAATTATTCCACCTCTCTATGGAAATGTCGTAGAATATTCTTATCTTTCTTATACGTAAGGAAGTAAAGGAAAATAATATTTCGCATGTGGAAAACCGCATGATATGCAAAAAGAGTAATTTAGTGTCATTCTAGTTTTACAAGTGTATAATGAGAAATCGTCGCGGAGAAGTCTTTCGAATGTACGAATTTCGTAAGTAAACTCACAGAAAAATAATTCCTTCGAAAAAAAACACATTTGATGATGATGGAAATTTTGATATAAATCACGAAAGAAAAATGGTTGAAAACTTCATCGTTCGAATCCGGTAAAAAAATCCCTAAATGAAAAATCTGAAGTAAATGCAGTGAAGGAAGTCATGAAACACCAATAATACATAAAAGTGTTGCAATGAAAATAGAAAATAAATGACAGAAATAAAAAAGGTACAGAAAGATACAAACAAACTACCCCTTCGAATTGATTTGGAATAAGCGGAAGGTCTAACTACCGGGTGTTTCTAAACTTCGTGTTGAAATTAAAATGCGATTAAAAAAATCTATGAATCAGAGAGACATGTCGTTTGCATATAAAAATTCAGCGTAGTGCGGGGTTTTGTTTTAAACCAACAAAGAAATTAGTTCATGATCTCGACAATAGAGCTGCAGATAATTGCATGGAATAATCCATAATGCTCACACAGAGTAAGATTTGGATAAAAAAAATGCATACATTCAGTATTCGCTAATGTGTCTGTGTCCAAATCGTGCGTTGTGTGAGTAATATGCAACTATTCAATGGGATTTTCTGCAGTAGCGACATGTATTGTCGCGATTTTGAACTATTTTTTTTTTCTTTGTGCCATACAAAATCTCATACCACGTTGAATATTTATCTGCAAACCGCATGCCTCTCCGAACCATAGATCTTTTTTTTTCTTTTAAATCGCGCTTTACATTCACTCCGAATTTTTCAAACTCTCAGTATATGGAAAAAATAGCCAGGATGTTCATTTTCTTCAGGTCTAAAACCTATTCTAAATAGTGGTACCTACAAATTATATGAAAATAAATAGAACTAATAGCAGTCCTACAACATCCAGTTGAATTTTCATAAATGATAAAAGAGTGAATATTACATAGGAATGTACAGAAGTTTTAGCAAGATCAAAACTAAATAATGAAACATGGAGAATTTCACTTCATGAATAGAGTCCTTTTTAGCAATATTGTATGTTCGAGGTTTTTTTGCCGAAAAAAAACGGTCTGCATCATTAGAGTTTGGTCAAAGATCTAGTACCACAGTGTTTTTTCCTTCAACAATAACCCGTAACAAATTTTAGAGATCATGCGATATACGCATTTTGACATAAAAATTTTAAGATCAGATACACTGAAACATTACAAATTTGCAATAATACCAGATGCTGAAGAAGTTTTTTAAATTCCCATTCAAATTTTATCTTGATGACAAGTGAGACTCTTATATCAGCAGTTTTCACGCATGCTATCTTCATGTGTTTGAGTAAAAGAAGCTTAATTGTTAAAAAACAAGGAAAAAAAACTACCTTTTCTTCGCAATGCAATGAGAGAAAAATCGATTACAAATTTACATCACTATATAAAAACGTTATGTTACATAAAATAGTGTAAGTAAATATATTAGATTGTTTGATGTAGAGATAGGAGTATCTTATATTATGTATAGTTATAAAGAAACTAAGTAGCCATTAAGTTTTAAGGTAATATGACATAAAGTTGTGGAATCCCCAGTATCCAAGTCCTATTCGCACTTGACCTATTTTTGTATCACTCTTATTAGAAATTAACATGTCACAGTAAAGATCAGTTTTCTGTAGAAAACAAATGCAGTGGGAGTTCTATCTACACTTATTTCTGTTCGATCAAAGATTTTCATTTTATAATTATTGCTACTTTATCCAAAATTAAAAAAAAAAAAAAAAAAAAAAAAAAAAAAAACATAATAATATTTTTGCGACATGATAAAATAGAAAAAATGCAATTTATTATTACCAATAAAAAGATAATCGCTTTCTCTATAAAAGAAAAGACATTATAAAAAACTTGTTTTATAAAAAATAGTATAAGAAAATAATACTTTACACAAATTTAAAAATATCATTGACATGACGAAGTACATGGTGTCCTGGATAATTTTAATACATTCTTCTTTATTTATATTATTTTAAGACTATGGTTAATCAACCGCATTTACGTATAAAGTAATATTTTATACTAGATATACTTATATGATGTTCAACTTCAAGATATCTAACACAGAATGGCGGTGTAGTATTATTATATCAATTTGTGCTAAAATTTTCTTCTTGAATAAGCAACGTAAATATTAAATAAGAATAACAGTAGGTTAGGTTCATTGCTGGATCTTATAGCTACATACAGTTGTGAAGCATGCACATGAAATGTTTTTGAATGTATAAAAGATGATTTATAACTTAAATTATAACACATCATTTCTTCAAGTTCGTACAGTAGTTTCAGTATTTCTTTTTTCTAATTTTCCTTTTGGTGTCGTTTCGTCCATGTATTTGTCGTAATGGATTATTAAGGTAACTATTGTCGAACATGTTTAGATGGGATTACTTTGAAATAGATGATTTCTGAAGGGGCAGAAAAGGACATGCTGAATCCATATCTCGAAATGCAATTAATCGTAGCTAGGTGGATTTCCTGCTAGAACGAAACTAACACTGCAAATCATCGCCAACGTGCAGGAACCGGGGAAAAGCTATTGGAAGATAATTTTCCTTTAATACAAATAAAATGAAATTTCTGGGCAATATTTTAACAGACTCTTTATAGTAAAAACAAAATCTGAGCATTATATACACGTTCAATATTAAATCAAGTTTAGTGTTAAAACCGAGATATTTTATAAGGAGATACCATTTGCTCATAGTTTTTTTTAAATATATATTTCTGTTGTTTTCTGTTTATCAGAAAATATAATTTCATTACAGCAGTAAATACATGAGTAATCACATTTTGCCTTTTGTTATAAATAGTTTTTTTTTTTTTTTCTGCAAATTATTTTCCGGATAATACGCTAAATATAGGATACTCCATTCACAATTAATATAATTACAGACAGAAATAACTACCATGGAATTAATTAATATTCCACATTAAACGATTAAAATGCGATATATATTAATGGTATATATTATATAACTGGCAGAATTACCCGGCTTTGCCCGTGTTAAACATTAGAGACTTCCAAGTAAAATAAAGTAAAATAAAAATATGGCAATCACAATAATGGAGCTTCCTGCATTCTCGTCAATAACAGATAAAAAAAAAAAAAAAAAAAAAAAAAAAAAAAAAAAAAAAAAAAAAAAAAGAAGAAGAAAATATGACGTCACTATGTTGCAACAATAGAGCATCAGAATACGCGTTTACTTTGACGGGTGTAATAGAATAATATATTACTTTAAAGGCAAATACAAAAATAAAAGAAAATTAACCAATTGGCGCAACAGTATTGGTTATAGTTTAGTGTTAACAGTTTAGTGAAATTCTCGTTAGCATGTCTACTATCTAAATTTTAAAGCAAAAACATGTCCGTTAGTAACGCTGAAATCATACTGATGGTGACAACGGCCTGATCCATAAAGTATGCTTTTACTGGATTTTTTCTTATTTTTTAAAAATTGTCCATTTTCATTTTTTCCGTTGTCGAACAGAAAAAAATACTATTAAATTAAATTATTTGTTTGAAAATCGTATCGCATGTTTCTGATTTTTAATGGATTTTAAAGTATTTTCAGACTTAGATATTTTAAAATTTTGTGTGCAATCAAATTACGATAGACGAGCCCGTTTGCACTTAACGCAGTATTATAAGGAAAAGCCATGTCCATGAGTAAAGCTGGCATCATATTTATGGTGACAACGACCTCACCAATAATTTTTTCTTTTACTGCAATTTTTTTAATCTCTAAACATCGCATATTATATTTTCCCAACGTCGAATGAAAAACAAAAAGTTCTCTCAATGATATGTGTTTGAAAAGTGCACTTCAGTATATTGATTTTATATGTATTTTTAAATAATTTTTAAGCATGAATATTTTTTAAATATGTGTGCAACCCAATTACAAAAGTGGAATCCGATTGCTCTGACAATATAAATAATACAGCTTTTTTTTTTTTTTTTTTTCGTGCAATATTCCATAACTGAATCGGCAAACGAATTAAAATTTACAAAATAAATAAATAAAACAAATTAAATCGAATATTCAAAATTTCAGATAAATAAATGTCGCTATAAATAGTTAAAAAAAATAAAATCAAGATTAACAGCTTGTTAATACTAAAGTACCAAAAATTCTTTTTGGTTTACCTTTTGGGCATTTTAAAATATATAATAAATGTAAAAAACTTTTAGTGTTTTAAATTAAAAGCAATTTTTTTTCTGCGCTGTGAACAGGCTGTATATGGGCATTTTTAACCCCGGATACTCCAGGATGGATTGCCTGATTATTCTTAAGGGGTCTCAGGACTCCTAAATCTTTAAAATTTTCGAAATTTTAATTAATTTAGATGTTATACTGCTATCTTTTCCGAACAATTTGATATAAATGTTTCCTTGAAATTCCTATTAGAACTGAAGTTATGGTTTTTACATTTATACACGTTCAATAGCTGAAGCGTCGTTTCGGAAACTTTGAAGCCATTTTTCTCCAAATGACGTTTTTGGGCATAACGCGCACGATATCTCAAAAACTTACGAATATTTTTTCATGAAATTTTCAAAACACATGTTTCATGTCAGCCAGTATAAACTGAACCTAAACTTTCCTTTTTATTGTTCAAAACAATATTTTTTAGGTGATTATACAGCTGAAATTTTCTTAATTTTGCATTAGCTAAATAAAACTTTGTATTAAAAATATAAAAAAAGCTTTAAATACAAATTTATTTACGTTCAGGGTAATTATTCCAATCTGAAGTATAAGTAGGCACCAACATTTTCATTCTAGTTGCAATACTTATCTGTAATCGTGCTCGTAAGTTGTTATGCTTATTTTTTGCTCGTCAAATGTCTAACAGTTTGGAGCCCCCTGTAAATGCTAATTATGCATCTATTTTTTTTTTTTAATACATGAAATGAAAGAACATACTTATATATTTTATTCCAATTAAAATTGTGTCTTAAAGTCAAATAAATTTTAAGATAATAAATTTTGAAAATGGTCTTTTTTTTAATTTTTCCAATTTTAAGAGTCCTGAGACCCCTTAAACGGAAACTTTCATTCACGAAAACTAGATCTACAATGATATTTTTTCGATTCTAATCTACAATGATTTTGAAAAACGACATCAAATTTCATAAGCTTTTAGTTCTGATGTCTAAACTGGATGCTTTCTTTTAAAAGAGAAGGCCTAACTCTTAGAAACATTTTCCTAATTTCATTTTCTAATTAATATAAATCTTAGAAAAATCGTATTGTATGTAATTGTAATAATATAAATTGCAGAATGCTCTCGTTGCATTCAAGGTATTTAAACACTTAGTTAAATGGGGGTAATTAATGATATAGCGTACCAACAAAATAGGAAATAATACGCAGCAACCGTTTGTATTTCAGAAAAATACATCATTTTGACGTAATTACAGTAAAGTATTTCATCTTTTAAAATCAGAATGCTTGTTTGCTTCAGGAAGTGTGACTGAAAAATACGATTTTCCTGACAATACGCAGAAAAATGCAATAAATACACCCAAATGACATTGCATTTACTGAAATTTTTGTTCGCGTGGCTTAAAAATAAAGCTTTCACTTTATGGATGATAATAATAAGAATTAATTTCAGAAGATCAAGATATTTCTCTCATAATAAAACATTATTAGAAAGTGATGTCATAGCACAGCTAGCAAACGATTTTTTTTTATTATTATTATCTTTTTCCTATATTGATTTCTTCATATTGAAACGACTTCATTAAAACAGATTTTTTAACTTCAGAAACACTCAACTAAGGTACTACGTCATTTTAACACATGTTTAGTTAAAGTTTTGCATATATATATATATATATATATATATATATATATGAAAAATGTGCATTTCCTTCTTTGAATGACGTCAATTTCAAAAAACAGCAAAAATATAGTGAGAATTTTTATTGGCTTATAAAACAAAGTACAACAGTTATACTTTTTTTTTTACTTATTGAGCAGTTTTTTAGATGTGTGACAACAGGAAAGAAACGATTAAATTAGGAAATTTAAAAAGGAGAAATTTCTATAATATTAATTTATTGATTGAAAACATTGAAAAAGGAATGAAAGGTGATTGAAAACAGTGGTAAAGAGTGATCTGATGATTTTTTAAAGTACACAGTGATCTTTTCCACGTTCTAAAACATATATACATTAAGTGTCGTGCAAATCGGTCAAGTATTGAAGATTTGTATAAAGAACATACACACAGAGAACGGCTTTTATATATATAGATATATTAATGTTAAATAGTTATGGTATATAATTGGTATATAACTGTTATATAAATGGTATATAATTATTAATGGTATGCATGTAAAATTAACTTACGCACAATGTTATACATTTTTTATATACCATTAATCAAAATATTATTTTAAGAAACTATTAAGGAAGCTTACAACGCAAATACCTGTTAACTTCGCTTCCATTCTGGGAAACATCATTTTGCCTTTTCTTTTATAATTTATAATCTTAGATATTCTCTACAGCGAAATGGAGTAACTCGTCTTGCGAGACTTCTCTTTAATTTAACATCTCTCCTAAAATCTTCGTTGCGAAAATATGAAATAAAGGAATTTTAGTGTCTTTCAAAACTATTTCGAATTTAAATGACTTTAATTACTGAGCTTTCAAAAACTCATTTTGACATGTCATCCGTTTTCATCTAATTAGCTGATGTTGAAACGGAATTAAAACTTATTCACGAAATTTAATCTCTTGTATAGTTGAATAATGACTCATTCAATTAATTATATTCTGTAATTCTGTCATTGCTACTTTGTAGTGTCGGAAATTTGAAATTATTAAAATAATAAAAATTGTGTTTTTAGCATAACGAAATTCACTTCTGTATTTCTATTTTTGCAGTTTGATAAAAAAAAAAATAGCAAACATGTATAGAATGAATAATACAAGACTTAAAATAGCACAGTTTTTACTAAGGAGTTTTATTCAATAGTTTATTATTATAACCCGTTTACCTGAATAAATTTTATACCGGAGTACTGAAAAGTATGCCACTGTACAACATATGCCTAACAAGAAATATAAATATCTCATAACGATATGTGGATCATATGTAATTATAAAATCATTGTGAAAAATGTATAAAATTTATAGATATATATATATATAGAAATGCAATAATCGTGAGGTAATAATCTTTAAAAACAACAAGTTAACATGCGCGTATTAAAATAATACACACAGACACATATATATATATGTGTGTGTGTGTGTGCGTGTAGTGCTAAGACAATAAAATGTGTTTGTGTTTTGCACGATACGCATATATCTTATAAAACTCACTTATAAATTTCTAATTAAAACGAACATCTTTTTCACTGAAAGGAAATCATTGAATATGTTAATTTGCGCTAAATACAGGTTTTCACTAAAACTAATATTATTAGCATGCATTAACATTTTCGAAGCAATCTATAAGTTTTAAAACGATGTTTATAAGTACTCAGATATGATATTTATGCGCTTTAATCTTACATACTTTAATATTATACATTAGTTCAAAAATAATGGTTGCATTTTCAGAAGATTTTAGGCACATGACATTGGGGGTAAAAACATAAAACCACATTACATATCTCTTTATTTTTGTAATTTATGTAGATGAAATGCTTTTATCAAATATATCTCATAAACATATTAATTGCTTTTTCAAGACGAAATCACAATCAAATTTTACAAGTGAATTTTTAAGCAGTTTCTTCCAATTATTTTCAATAGTATATAATAATTCAATAAAGTTTATTTAAGGATATTTGTTTCATTATAAAACTAAACACAGTGTAGATACGTTGAACAAATCTTACTCAAAACTTTTAATAATATATTTTACAGTTTTAATAGTTTTAATAGTTTGATAATTTGTAGACATAAATTAATTGTATTATATATTTTGTTTTGTAACCGTTCAATAATAAAACTTTTAAAGTAAAGTAGAATGATTTATATAATTTCATTATTTTTAATCCTGCCCTCCAATAGACTTTTTAATAATTTGAAACAACCACAAGCAGTTCAATACCAATGGGAAATAAAAATAAAATTATCACACAGTAGTGTTGAATTATGAACGTTTCTTCTCAAACAACACTCTTCTAAAACTGTAAGCGAAATTATCACAGCTTTATACATATTGATCACAGATTATGCATTATGTCCATATTTCAATAATTCTCATTACAACCAAACTTTTTATGTAGTAATCTTACGTTAAGTCCAGCACCGATTTCAGATATATATATTTTTTTTCTATAATAAGTACACCGAATGAAAATCTGCAGATAAACGGATATTTTTTTCATAATCATAAATCATTATAGTCTTTATCAGTTAGAAGTGTTTAAGTTACAAATATATTTTAAGTTAATACAGTAATACATTTCTATATAGTGTTAGTATTGGTCTGTATTTGTCTATCGTAAAGCGTTTTAGTATTAAAAAACAATTAAAATCACTGATTATATATTTCTGTATAAGTATACACATCCTTAATACACTATCGAATGCTATTTTAAATTCTTTACATATTTAACATTAAAAAAATATTTTTATGAATATCTATATTATAATTTTCAGGCATTTTTAACTTTTTAAATGATTCATGTTTTTAATAAATATAATAATTAAATGTATATGAATGAGAAAAGGAATGTTTTTTTTTTAATTTTTTGATTGAAATATGTATTTAATATTAGGATCAAGATTTCACATTAAAATGTACTTTTATCTTTTTCCATGATAACAGTCAATTTTTCCTACATTTAAACATAGCCTATGCAGTTGCAATATGTAATGCATATTTAAAATCCTAAATATTAAAATGTAAATAAATACAATTATATAATCATGAAAGAAACCATTATTCGTCGTTACATCAAAAAATAATGTAGGATTTTTATTTAGAGCAATCACTTTTATTATAATGAAAACATAAAATATTGTTTTAGAATACTTCTTTAGAATACTCTTTGAATAGTCTGAATATAAAAAAAATCATGTTGGAGTATACAATGTACTGCAACAAAAAGTAATTGTGTTGCTGTTATTTTTATTTTATATTGTTCTATATTGCCATACTTTAAAAAGTAGTTAATCACATGTATTTTGCAAGTATTACAAGTATTTTATACAAAAAAGAAACGTGTAGTGTTCTGTCCATCTCCGAATAATTATAACAGAATTTTGGTTAATTAAATTATTAGTTTTGTTGAAATGGTGAAAGGAATTCAAAGATGCGTAAAATATTTTAATTAACTTTCATTAGGGTTTCTAACTTTGCTGCCATAAAAATCAAAATTTGCAGAGTTTTACAGCGTGTAGTTCAGTTATACGTACTATGTTTGTAATTATGCCTTTGCTTATCAGCAATAGTTGTAAAATATGCGACAGTACATATTATTCGAGTTAACTTTTAAAACTTTATAAGAATTGCTTCACATCGGTTAGGTAATATCTCTTCGACTGAAGTTAATTTATTTTTAAATGATTTAATGTAACACCAAATAAAACTTTGTTAAATTGAAATACTGAGTCTCGTTTTTTGTAGGAAGGGATTTATTAACAAATATTAGTTTGCAAAAATCACATCATCATCTGGGACATTTATACAGAATAAATAATAAAATAGGATTAAAAATATTTAATCTTGCCTAAGTATTGTGCATAAGTCTGATTTTTTTTATTATCAGCAATTTCTGAATTTTTATCTTGCTTAACCCTCTAGTGCATACTGTTTCAATCGGCATCAAATTAAACTTTCTATTTTTGTCGTTTATTTACCGTTGCCTCGTGATAACTTTATGCTTTACGTATTCATTTTGAACCCTATACTTAGGTTTAGTTCATTAAAAATATCATAGGTGATAATAACTGTTTATCAGTTACAAATAAAAATAAATTTTTGAAGTCTTCCATTTTTTTTAGCCATGGATGGATTTCTAACGCGAAATAAAAATATTTAAAATGCAAAATTTCATTTGAAAAAAAATTCTTATGAAAACATTTTTCATAAGAATATGCTTTTAAAAGTTATTTTAAATAATTTTCAGTAAGGTTTTTTTCAAGAAATATTGTATGCATGCGAATATACGTTTGTTGTCATTTGGCAACACAAAGAATAGAGATCGGCTTTTATTTACACTTTTAGTATTCTGTTCAATTAATTTCTTGATTGTTTAACCTTGATTTTTGTCTATTTTTTCATCAAAAAATTTGTTCTCATAAAGCCTCATCATGTTCAACATATATTTTAAAGAAAAGACCCTAAAAAAATTATTAATAAAGAAATATGGTTTATATTGTCAAGTGAATGTGGCATTTCATACAATGACAGCAATGATGATCCACCTTTTGATCCAAACATTCTGTTCAAAATCTGTTCAGATACTTATGATGAAACTGCTTGTAATTTACAAGCAAATAAATCATCTAATTAAATTGATTAGAATGTTGATGCAAACGTTGGGATAGTGAATAGTCTATCTACATCAAAACAGAAGCAGTCAGGTAAACGTAAACAGAAAAAGTAAAAGCTTTGTGAAACCTTTAAACTCTTCAGCCAGATCCTTCTTGGATAAAGATTATTTAAGATGTTTCTCTGCCTGAAATGTTTTATAATTAAAAACACCATATAAATATTTTTCCACCAAGTACTTTTCGAGCATATCTCTGAACAAACAAGCCTATATAGCGTTCTAAAACATATTCAAAAGCCACTCATTATGTAGTCGATATATATAAAAAAAGTATCTAAGAATTTGTATCATGACAAACTTTAAAATCATAAGATTGTTTAGGAACACTATCATTGGTGTATCACCAGGTAGTCGCACTATGATCTTGAGTGCATTTGAAAGTATACGACAATTTTCCTATTTGAACAAACTGTCCTACACTGTCTAATGGGGAAGATAAGTTATTCAAGTTGAGACCAACGTTCGGTACCCTGGATGGAAATTCTTATCCATTCCCATGGAAGAATTTCTCTGTGTTTATGAGCAAAAAATAGCGACAAAGGTTCGTCACCATCAAGCAGTATATCCCTCGCCCCCCCCCCCCCCCAAAAAAAAAAAAAAAACTCGCATAAATACGGTTTTAGATAGTTATTTTTTGCAGAAGTATTAATAGTTGCATAGAATTTTGATGTTTATTCCGAAAAAAAAAATACAGCCAGTCTTCCAAGTGACATGACTTGGAGGTTAGCGTTTGAGTCAATTCTAGACTAACTCATACAGTTGTTGAGCCTGTAAATCATAAACCGCATTTCGATATTAAACATCAGTGAACCTAATGACACTTTTAAAATCAAAACAATAAGAAGAGACAGAATCCTGTGCTGCAAAACGCCAGCAGACAATTAATAGAATAAAGACCAGAGAACTATCGTCGAATATGCTTAATGCATGGTGTTGCCATTTGGCAACCATTTAAAAATATCCAAAATACGGAAAAAATATGAGAGTGATAATTTTTTCAGTATTTTTCATTTAATGTCGCCCGTTGGAATCAAATATATTTTTTAAAGTAAAAATAGAACATCATGCACTAGAGGAGTAACGTTAGTTTGGGCAACTCGGACATAATTTTACAATGTGACTCTGGAGCTTCTGACAATTCAGCTTCAAAAAACTAATCTTCATTTGAATTAAAGTCTGAACTTCTGTAAATGTGTTCAGTTAGGTTCCCTCTATCAGACAGAAATGCTCAAAATTACATTTTAATATTTAAAAATATAAAAATATGCATGTTTCATCTTTCTTTCCTCATGGTTCCAGTTGCCCCCAAAAATGGGGTAACTGGACCAGGGGGGGGCTATGTTCCACACGTGTTCATATTTTTTCATATCGGATATCCGGTTCTGTTTAAAAAAGTGTAAACAACTTAAAAAAATTTAAACCAGGCAGATCATGTAAATTATATGTTAATAAACAGCGTTGTAAGGGAAACCTACGCTGTCAATGTGTCTAAAAAAGCACTAAAAGTGAAAATATTATATTTATTTATAGCAAAAACATAAAACTTAAGGAAGTACTTATGTACTTTAGTATAGATAATAAGTATAAAAGACACATGGGCATTTTTAAGGGAAAAAATAGCACGGTAAATCTATGAACAAACGGCTACGTAAGTCTTTAAGTACTTTATCCAGGGGTTGCATTATATAAGGAAAATTTTATTGTTCCTACCACAACCCTTACAGAAGGGTGCGATGAAGATATTATTTTCAAAATAGTGGTAGGAATGATAAAAGTTTCCCTATAGAATGCGACCCCTGCGTATAGTACAATTTCAAGGTCTGGCTATCTCGCTTTCAGGGGCAAGGTACTTGCATTCGTAAAATGTTGAAATAATTTAATGACTCCAATATTTACAAGAGAAACTATCTGAAAACAAGTAAAAGTATATTTTCGCTTACTTCATAAAGGTGAAATTTTCATTATAAAATTTAGGTGCCAATGTGGCAATTAGGAATTAAAATCAAGTGATGCCATAACGGCATCACCGCCTCTCAAGGGGCCAAGAAATTTGGTTTGATACCCCTCAATATGCTTTTTTAAATTTCATTACATAATTTTAATAAGGTATTCTATCATTTCTTTATTGTGAGCAAAAAACAATGGAGAAATTAATTCCCGTAGTAAGAGAAACACCAAAAAATTATTTATAACTATTGGGGTAACTGGATCCACCATGGCCAGTTACCCCGGATACATGTCCCAGTTACCCCATTCTTGAAAAATTTATGGGGTAACTGGGACACTGGGCTTACATTTGAAACATGAAGTAAATATGTATGGATACCTAATATGAGAAGTTATGATTGAGAGGATACACGTTGTTTTAGGAAGTAGAGATTAAGGGGCATTGTTCACTAAAGCTAAAACTTAAAAAAAAACACCAACAGTTTTTTTTTATAAAATAGCCTATGGCCCAGTTACCTCGTGGTTACAGTTACCCCAACTATCCTTAAATAGCGTAAAACCAACAGAGTGAAAAAAGTGTCCAGCAATGGGATCGAACCATGTTCTTTGATATTACTCGCGAATGCTCTAATATTGAGATACCTGTACAACTGTAAGCCTAGCACTTATCACTCAGAAGCGAGTATTACTGTGAAGTATCCATATACAGTCAAACCCAGCTATAGGGAATCTTCAAGGGACTGAAATTTTGGTGCACTATAACAGGGAGTACACTATATTCATTCTGCAACAATTTTAACTAAATGGTTCCGATTGAGCAGAAATTATTAATTGCCTATTTTCCCATTTGTTACAAACTGTAGAATTTGATTATTTATAATCCCTGCGGATTTCGACTCGATTGCATCCATTTTCAATTTATCTTACTATGCCCATTTTATCTTAAATGGAGAACGTTTTACGTTTATTGATCGTCATAATTTAAATTTGTTTCTTTAACTGAACTGGGAGTCAAAACGGGATGAAAATAGAGCTTTTTCAACACCGATCCATCTCCATCCTATTGACCAATAATGGGTACACATTCCTACGCGTCTCCTTCGAATTTCCGGGAATTCCTTCCACTGACCTCATACAGGTGCAACATCTGCCGGGGATGGCCTTTGTTTAGGGCGGAAGAAGGGGGATAATTGAGGCCACAAGATTTCTACATTCCAATCTATGGATGGATTTAAGAATCGGTTTATGTATTTATTTTGAAGTAGGAATTTCAAAATTATTAAAAAAAATCAGTCAAAGACAGAAAAATATTCATTATAGCCAACCTCCTCATTTTATGTGGCTCATTTTATCAAAAAAAAAAAAAAAAAAAAAAAAAAAAACATTATACGTGTATTGCGCGGCACGGGTCAAAACATTTTGTTCATTGTATCCTGGGTTCATTATCATCCTTGTTCCCTATAGCGGGGTTTGACTGTATATATATATATCACAATAATTTGAATAAATTTATCTAATATTTATACAATTTCGCCAACCATTTTTTTTTCATAAATTGTATGATAAAATTTAATTTATACAGAAATGTACTTTGAGAGGATAAAAGAAGTTGCGTATTTTTAAAAATAATGGGAATTTTTCTATAAAATTTCAACCCTTTCTTCAAATTGAGCTATTGACCTGCAAAATCCAAATAATGTTAATCATGAAGAATCTAGTTCTAGACACATGCAAAAGTCATTTGTACAGTTGATACTTCTATTACATTAGATAAAGTTCGCACAGAAGGTTCCTTTTCCATCAATTTGCTTAAAAGAGTAAAGATAAACCATTTCGAATATGTTCTAACACATAATTCGGTGCTTAAAAATAAAAGTAGTTCATATTTAAACCTCAGTAGGCATTTTATACAGTCAAATTCAGCGTAGTAATGCTCTTATCATTTCAAAGTGTATCTAAAACATAGACCGTGTTCAAATTTTAAACGTGGAATTGTGCTAAGCGCGCTCCGAAAGGAAGTCGCAAAGTTGGATCGCTGCGATATTCCAGATATTTCAGGAATAGCATTTTTATCTTCTAGTTAAGCTATAAATAAAATAAGATTTATAACTATAAATGTTATGTCACAGTATATTTTATTTGTTTAAAAAATTATTTCAACACAATTCATGAAGGAAAATGTTTTATTCAGATTGACGCGTTCCGTTTAAAATTAATATACTAAAATGAAATTACTAAGATATAATGAATTTATATATGATTTAAAATAAGTAACTTATATGGGAAAGTATAATAAATTTAAAAGCGAGTGGATGAACTTGATTTTATCTTTATTCAAATGCATATAATTCAAATAAATTATAATAAAAAAATATGCATTACATATACCTTAATCAAAATGTATGCTTGCAGCGAAAAATAAACTTAAAATTTAAAAAGAGTATTTGTGCTTCAAAATATATTCAAATTATAGCATATTTGCTGAAATTATATTTTGAATAAAAATGGAAATTCGTAATTCTTATGATTGTAGATTCAAAAAATATTAATCATGGAAGTAGTTGTGTCAAAGAATATGACATGCTATAACAAATTATATTAATTTGAACTTAAAACGAAAATTATAATGTAGTTGTGAAGACAAATAAATGTTGTAGAAAAAAAAATATATTATTCTTTGAAAAAAAAATGAATATTTTAAAATGTAAAAAAAAAATCCTTAAAATAACAAGACATACCTGTAAACCTTTTAGTATTTTTATTCTTAGTCATTTTTATGCTTTTGCTTGTATAGGATAAATAACATACTCCGTTATTCTAAGAAAAAATTCCATTATACATTACATTTCTCTTTGAATATCATCAACATTCAATATTCACAATCTACGTTTCCAACAGATGTTTTTAATGTTTTTTTTTTTTTTTTTTCAAACAAAAACATCTATTATAAGGATTGGAAGATATATGATGTAGTCTAACGATATATTTGTGTAAGTATTTTGTTATTGATTTATGAAAAATGTTTTTGAAAACTTTTATTTACATACATATTTGACAAGATTTGTGAATATAGAGTTTGGATTACTTTTGAATGTTTATAGTAGATAAAGCTTTGTAGATATTTTTTCGTTTTACATAAAAATAAAATTTTGGTGTTTCTAAAATAATATATTACACCATTTGTGCCTGGTGCCTAATTTTTGGACTATTTCTTTAAAAAATTCCTTATTCCTTACAGTAATAACAAAAAAAATTATATCCAAATAATAACACGAATGATATATAACCATTTTGTAACTAAATAAATTGCATAAAACATATATTTAAGGTATAGACAGTGACAGAGAAAACCACTACACTTTCGTGCTTAGTGTCCCAAAATTGGAACGTTTAGATTTTTATAAATTAAGTAAATATTTTTTCAAAGAGAATTTTTTTTACGTTCATTGTACACCATTTACTATAATTAACCAGAATATTGAGTAAAAAAAAATAATAATAATGGGTTAAGTAGATGATTTCTAACAAATGTAAAAGTTTTGAATTAAAAAAACGAACATTGATACATTTATATTAGAAGATCGCACTGCACTAAAATTAGGCAATTTAGAAAATAAAGATATGAGTATTCAACGAGTAATACTGTCAGATAGTTCATTCATGTCAGATAGTTCAAGCGTTATAATCATAAAAAATGTATCAAAGTATATCTATTAATATAAGGTTTACTTTTTTAAATTGAATTGTATCTTATTATTTTTTTATGCGATCTCTCATTTCTTTATATAACAATGTAGAACCGTTCGAATTTTCACATTTTTAGTATTCAGACATTTACCAAAGCTGTGCGATTAATATTAGACAAACAGCGTAAAACAAACTGGAGAATACGGTAAGGTGTATCTTTGCAAGCACGAAATAGGTTTTTTTTTTATTTTCTTGTAAAGGTCTAAACATTATATTTATGTATAATTTTACTGCAGTGATTAAATATCATGTAGATAAAACGAGAAAGCAATTTACCTGATTACGAAAGATATCCAAAACTGCTGGAATAATTTTCACGAAACTTATACTAAACCGAACCCACGAAAATTATGTTCGAATTCAAGAACATTCTTTTGACAGGTTAAAATAATAAAGAAAGACATGTCACATATATCTAACAAATGAGAAATGTTTGAACTGATTTTCTTTGCATCTCGAGAAATTTTCTAATTTTCCGAGAGATTGAGATGGATCGGCATTTATTTACCTATGTAAGAGCTTCGATTTACCATTTATATCTTGTGAAAAGTGTAACACTTCTTAAAACGGTATATATAGGAAACCTGACTTATTGCGCTAAAAAAGAAATAAAATATCTGTGAGTATGCGGAAAAATATTGTGTACTTATATAACCTATTTATATAAAAAGATTATGACACTCTCATCTATCTTTTACTTTCATAACCTTTCAAAAAATACACTGCAATATTTTCATCGTTTTAATAATCTTGCATGTAATGTGTAAAGAACTCAACAAAACAGGGTGATTAAATTAATAACATTAAATGAACAGGTGTTACGCAATTTTATCACGATAGGATTTAATAATAAAAATATTCTTAATAGAGAAATAATAATGCTGCGTATATTTCAAGTGCTATAATATATCTAATAAAACTTTTTTTTATATTGAAATATTTCATAGTTACAGGTAATGCATTAGTACTACAAAAGTTACGTGGGATTTTTTATCATTTCCATAAGCATTTAAATTTATAAACAATTTGTCATTATTTTTATAATCTAAATAATCTAGATCTTAGATAAAAAATTTAATGAAATCCTCACTAATTGAACATGCAAGGTTAATGAACGGCTGTAACATTTATCATAGGCTACAAATAATGTCGTCAATGTTTTTTTAATGTACATTTTGTGCAGAAATGTATTTTTCGTCTCAACACCATTTCACATATATTTTTGGCCATATTTTTAAATAATAAATAATGAATAATTTAATGTAAAACAAGAATAAAATATTAATATTCCAAAAAATATTCCATTAATTATTTTAAAATGCGAATTTATGAGTATGTAACAAAATATCTTTCTAAATATCTTCCATCTTCAGGTTATTTAGATAGGATTTAATGTGAGTAAATATTTGTAGACATATCTTGTAAATAATTTATTGTGAAACTTTAAAGCTATTCGACAATTAAAAATTTCACTAAAAAGTAATGTATTGTATTATTTTTTCGGTAGCAATTACTATTTATTAATTTAAAAGCAACAAAATCCTCATTCAAATTGAAGTTCTTTTGAAGAGAATTTTTTATTTTATTTATGGTAATACCATTCTTTGATTTTATTCAAAATTTCGTTTCTTAAGGTAAAGTGTGTATAGATTAGAATAATATGCAATATAGAAGTCATTAAATATAATCATTTGTAATTCAAAACATTTTTTTTTTTTTTACATAACCATACATTGATATTAAATATCACTTTTAATGTGCGTTCTATGTAAATATTATCTTACGTATTTTTTTGCGAAACGAAAATATGTTTATCATTATTGTTTTAAAAGATAGAAATGCTGTGTCAAATGCAACAGTCTTAATTCAAAACTTTTCTAAAAATTGATAAAAAATAAGAAATGATTTTAAATATTTATTTTTGAAAGTGGAAAAATAAACAAATTTTGAAGTACAACATTTGATGTCATTGAAAGTAGCTTAAAAAAATTATATCATGCTTTATAATTAGCAAACAATCTTTTATTTCAAATTAAGTATTTTTTAAATTATAAACATCACATCCTAGCTACTTATTTTACTTAAATACTTTATTCTCGAAATGTCTCATAAATTATTCATGAATTATTATGATTTTATTTCTGTAAATAGTAATTTATAATTAAAATTAAATTTTAATACAGAACCAACATTTCTTTTGTTGAATTAATTATCCTTATTTCCTGATACAAATGCGGAAAGTAGAAAATAAACAATAATTAAACATAATTAGCGTGAAGATATATTTAAATTCCCTTTATATATATATATATATATAAGAAGACTAGAATAATATATGATTGGGGACAACACACTTTTCGAAATAATTAATGAGCATAGATGTAATTAACAAGTGTCTTTGTAGCTGCGAAATGAATTACATATTATTATCAAATGAAAAAATGGCTTCAGTTATACTGTTTATTTCCTGAACTTTTTCCTGTCTAGTCTAGATATTTGTAGTAATGCTGAAGCATTCGAAAGGAATTTGGTGGTAACAATTACAGATTTTTTTAAATTATATAACAGCAATATTCTATACATTTATCTAATATCGTTATTTGCAAATTGTAGTATTTTAAATATATATATTAATAAATAAATATATATATACAATTTATTTAATATGCGTAAAAGAAAACATTTATCCTTAAAAGATCTATAATGTCTTTAAAATAAAACATAGATATTTTATTATAAGCGCTATAAAAATATATTTAAAAATATATTTACATTAAATATGCATTTAATTTTGAGTATAGTATTTATAAGACATTGTAATTAAGTAGAACATAAACTGGAGATATATTAATAAAGTGTAAATTTAAAATATTTATATAAAGAAATCGTAAAAAATTTGTACGCAGTAAAAAAAGAGGGGTTTTACAGGTGTAATGTTACAGAAATCTGTATGGTTAATAAAATTTTATCTGTACATTGTGCTAAAAAAGATGTAAATCTACAAACTAGTTTTTGGAAAGCTACAGAGATCAGTATCTTTACAAAAGAATCTGCTGAAATTACAGTAATCTTACTAAAATTTTATCTCTAACCCGAGTTGCAGTTGCATATAAAGTTCTAGGCATCTCAGTTTCCTAAATAATTCTTAGTAACCTTACAGATTTTTTGCATTACAGTGCAAACATGTATTTGTCACATCAATTTTTGTTGTTGCCGTTACATAAAAAGTTCTAGGCATCCCAGTGTCCTAGAAAATTCCTAGTAACTTTGCAGTTTTTTTAATAGTGTAGATTACAGTATATTAATAAGGGGCACGCATGTTTAATAGGTAAAAACATAAAGGCAATCAAAAAAGACAAGTAGTATTTTGGGTTTACCATTCTCAAAGAATTGATTGGATTGTTCTGTATAGCTTAACACGTTCACGCCGGCGCGGTGGATCACACTCGACTGTCTCAGAGTTGTCAAGTCTCCGGCTTTTTGCGCACCACTATTATTTTAGACAAAATGTTGTTCCTTTAAATCGCCCAATTGTTCTAATTAAATAAAGAACATTTTCTGTATCAAAGTACTGGTATCCAAAAAGTCGGAGACTTGTCAGCTCTGAGACAATCGAGTGTGACCCACCGCGTCAGCATGAACGTGTTAATGTTGCAAGAGCCACGCTAACAAAAATAAAAGAAAATACTACTAAATTAAAAGAACAGAAAATGTACAAAAAATTAATTAGTGTTATCAGGAACATACTGAGAATAACAATTCAAACTTATGGGGAAATCCTACAATAGTGAAGTGAGGAAAGTAAAAACCAATGAACAATATTGTTAAAAATAATTTTAAAAAGCGAATGAACTAAAAATAAATCTCATGATAAATGTCTATCCACTAGCTTAAAAAAAAAGTTTTTCTAAAATGGAGCGTTGTTGTAATTATGTAAAATATACGAATTTAAAAACTCGTAGCATAGCAGTGGTTTTTCAAAATCCCAAATTCCAATTGACATCTAGTCGTATGACATGCAAAACACAGCTGTGATAAAATATTATTTTTAAATACCTAATTTGAATAAAAAATAAAGTATTAGGACTCCTTCTATTACTTTTCTGATTATATATATTCTGTATCTGTTAATTATTGACACTGTTTAAACTAATATATTATCTGAAATCTATATTATGAAGGAGAAACGTGTGTGTCAGAAACGCTGATGTTATTTTGACGGTGGTAACCGCACACGAGTAAAGTTGACTTTTACTCCAACATTTTAAACTTTAGATTTCTAGAAACTTAAACATTTTAATTTTTAAACCGTCGATTGGGAAAAAAAGTACTTTTATATGCATTTTTTTTAAAAACTCAAACTCAAATTGTTCGAAAATTGTGTTATAATGTAGCCAATGTTTATTGTTTTTAAAATGATTGCTATAAAATTTATCTTTATCGCATGCAGATGATTACAATTGGCGAAATAAAAATAACTTTGCACTGAAATTAATAAAAAGAGCTCAGAATTTCTTTATGGCTTATGTGTCAAAACGAAATTAGCATTCGGCGAACAATAAAAAAAATATATAAATAAAATATAAATATGAACAAAAATTAACACTAGTAGTAACATTTTACAAGTTTCACCCTTTCGGCTTGGATTCCTAAAAAAACCCCTCTATCTTAGGAAGACATATTTTTTTCCTAAAAAACCTCGAAAATTATTGCTACGAAATATGAATCGAATGAAATTAAAATTAACGAAGATAGTTTCAGCTATACCTAGAAGCGCGACGAGCTGCCAAATTCACTTCTAGTAAAATTGGGTAGATTCATATTGTTTTCTCATTCGTAAAAAAAACACCTATTCATGGAACAACATATTCCTTACACATTGCTTTAAATAACTGTTTCCATACAACAGAAAATACGTACTATCTTTCTCCTCCTTTTCTACTGCCCACACGTTTCTTGCTACCTGTAAGGTAGGCCTGACACTGAGGCAAAACATAAATAATATTGATTGATTTCGAAGAAAAAGCAAGTTTAAAACTACTTTGAAGCAGCTTTATTTTTTTCTTTCGACCTCTTTATTTTTCCTAAGTCGCACTTCATTTTCCTCCTGTCGCATCAGTGTGTGGCCTCTGCCTTGCAAAACAAATTTCCCCTGCACATTCCTTTCATTTAACGTTACTTTCAAACAGAAAATACTTTACATCACCTCACTTCCATGCCTTTTCTTTGTGAAATGTAACAGCTAGGAAATATGGAGCACTTAATGTGATAAAAGAAATACCGCGTCCAATTCCATATGCAAAAAAAAAATGTCGATAACAATGTGTCCAGTTCTTGGAATTTGTTTATGGATGAATCTATGTTGCGCCAAAAAAAAAAAAAAAAAAAAAAAAAAAAAAAAAAAAAAAAATCACGGAAGCAAACGCAGATTTGAACAAGAAACTAAACTAGCAAATATCGTTACAAGAGCTTGATGCTTTTATTGCTATTATTTATGAAAGAGGCACATACGTTTGCAATGTTATGGTTTACGATTTTCTCTGGAATAGTACATGAGGTCCTGTTTTTCTTCGAGAAACGCGCAATCGATTTCGAAATATCCTGAAAAATCTAAGTTTTGACTTGAAGTCAACTAGGACTCAGCGTGTAGATACTGATAAATTTGCTACGTTATCAGATATTTGGGATACATTTATAGACAAGTGTGGTATTTCTTATAAGGAAACAATCTTGTTGTCGATGAGAGGTTATTTCCATCCAAATTCAGTTGCAAGTTTATACAGTATACTAAAAATAAACCAGATAAATTCGGTATCAATTTTGGATGCTAGTTGATATAGGTTCGACGTTTATGTGCAATGCTTTTTCCATATTTTGTAAAAGGTAAATCAAGAAGTGAAACTGAAAGCATTCCTGAAAATACAGTAATGCGTCGTCTAAACCCTTATCTGAATACTAGTAGAAATGTCACAGAGGACAACTATTTTTCCTCACTATCACTGGCTAAAAGACGTAAGATGAAAAAAAAAAAAAAAAAAAACAAGTTTTGTGGCACAATAAGAAGACACCGATGAGAAATTCTGCATAAAATAATGAATTATAAAACCCAGCTCTATGTTTTACTAAAGAACGGAGAATTATTACGGTCTATCAGGGTAAAATTTTAAAATTTGCTGCTACTCAGTACCTTGTATCCAAATGTAAATATTTAACTACCAAATAAGAAGAAATGTTCAGAAACAGTAGAGTTATACAACAAAACCAAATGAAGAGTTAATATAGTTGATCAGATAAAGCTTATATATTCTATTCGGGCTGGTTCACGTAGATTGCCAGTCCATGTGTTCTATAATGTAGTGGATTTAGCAGGAATAAATGCCGACGTTATCTACCGAGAATTGACTGGTAAAAATATTTCCAGTCATAGCTTCATATTTACGGAAAAAGTTAACGGAATAGTTAATACAGGTTCGTTTGAATAGAAAAACAAGCTCAAGATTGCCCCAAGTAATCTCCTATACTATATAGATAGTAAAGACATCAGTTCCAGATTAATTTCCGTAGCAACATGAAAAGAAAAGATGTTTGTAAATTGTTCCGCTTATGTAGAAAATGCATGTAGAAAATGCACTCCCAGTATAGAAAATGTTCTGTTCAGTAAAAACTGCGAATAGGAATAAAATGCGATGTTTTAGAAAATTATAAGTAGAAAATTATGACAAAATTATGTATTTTTTTCATAAAAATAAGCTGGTGTCCTTTGAAGAAGTACTTAACAGAAATAATTAAAAGTAATTAAAATATCATAAATAGTATTATAAAGATGTATAAAGTGTTTACAATTTAATATATGCATTTAATTCATTGAACAGTCGATTTGACTGCTGTTGGCGCATTTAGGTAGGGAGAAATCTATGTGCTCCTATTGTTAACACATGTAATTGAACGACGCGCCTAATCCACTGAAATTAACAAAATCAAAATGTCCTATTCCAAATAGTAATATTTGGCGATTTCTTAGGCTGTTAAATCCTGCGCAGGGACAATATAACAGTATGACATTTAATACATTTCATAACTTTATTTAAAAATATTGTTGCTGTTTTTCATATAAGTATGGTTTTCGTATGCTTAGTCGCTTCTAAAAATATATATTAAATATACCAAAACAATTAGTGTCATAATATATATATATATATGAAAAAATCACATTGACATCACAAATAATATACATGGCGATTATCACCGATATTCTGTCCTCTTAAAAATATATGTGTAAATTAATTACTTTTACATAGGTATATGTGTACATTTGTAAAATAGCATATTTGTCATAAAATGTATGCATTTGTCGTAAGCATTTATGAGTGTTTATCGGCAGAATGGAAGTGTGTTATTTGTTATCCTTTCAAAACTTCAAACAAAATTGGACTGATTAACCGGAATTGGCGTGATAAGTAATTTTCCACACTTTACATATTAAACAAATATCTGTGTATTCATCTTGCTAAGACATTTACGTAAGAAAAAATATTACATATAAATAAGAGGTAGAATTTATCACAGCGATATGTAGAAGATCAGAATATTGCACAGAATTATGTTCATGAATATTACACAGAAATGTGTGTGAAAACAGAATATCACATACAAATATGTGTACTTATGTGTACTCAATTAATATCGATACTTGAAAACTTAGCTTTTGGAATAGTAGCTGAATGGTTAAAGTGGTACTTTGGAAAGTTACAGTTCCTTAGTTCACATCCCGTTCCGGTAAGTATTGCTTGTTTACTGTAAATAGAGAATTTCTCCACTTGATGTAAATGTATCTTTGAAAGTGATGACTGAAATTTATAGAAAAAAATTCAGACAAAATACGAAAATAGTTCTGGCGTCAGGATTTCGTTATTTTACAAAATTATATTTTATAGTGTATTTATTCAGATTATACATATTCTGTTCATAAAATTTGAATATACGATTTTAATGCTGCAAATAACTATGACAGAAAGTTGGCAGGCAGTAAATATAATTTCAGACGATAATGTTTCTTGTAAATTAAAGTTACTGTGGTACTAAAACAAATCTACTTGGAAAATCTGCTTGAAAGAGAACAAACACAACAAGCATATGAGTTTGTTCTTAACGCAATTTTGCGTTACAAAATATCATAAAACTTTAGTTCACAATTAACATCGCAAAGTATAAGGTTAATCTACGTCTACAATTTTTTGTTTTGCATATTACACATAAGTATATGTTCTCACTAGTGTAAATGCCCGTCCTAAAACGGTAGGTAAAAATTGTCTTTTTCACTTAAAATTTTAAAAACTGATAAAAAAATAATTGACAATATGAAAGCGTTTAGATGAGCAAAGTTCGGCTAGTTTATGTTCTAATAAATACACAATTAGCATTTACAATATTTCTGGGTAAACCAGGTTTTCCGGCTAATATACTATAACAAAATTAAGATTTCTTAATAAAACAAAAATTTAATAAATATGCAATAAAAGTGCGTAATTAAAACAGTCTGCTGCAACTATTGAAATATTACTATTTTTTTAATAACACTTTGAAATTGTATTTTATCGTCTACCCTCCCCCTTCCTCCCCCTCCAAATATTTTTAATATGTATATTGATTAATAAATAAGTATCTCGGGTTGAATCCCAACCGTCTAATCCCCTAAGCTTCTGTCCTCCTGATGCAAAGCTATACTCAAAAATTATTAATTTTACTTTTCGTATAAATATAATTTTTTTACTTTTAAAATATGGGATATGTTTTTTTTTAGTTTAAATTTACATACACCTGTATATAGAAAAGGAAAATATAAGTAATGTGTAATTTCAAAATAAGTTACAAAATAATAAGCCTAAAATATTTAAATTGATTACTTTTTAAAAAGAAAGTCAGTTTTATCAATTTTTTGCACTAAAAAAGGGATATTTTTAAAAATACCATATCATTGTTTTCCGTGAATCACTTTATATGAGAAATAAATTAAAATTCCTTACATGTCGCAAAGAAAATTTAATATGATTGCAACTTAATACTTGAAATAATCTCAAGTGACACTTGGCGATTTATTTTGGTGGTGTAATGCGATATGCCTTGCACTGATTTGTTAGAAAAAAGTGTCTACCACTGCTCAATTATCAGGACTTTTAACCTTGAGAAGTAATTGCGAAATTCTTGTTTCTTGTCAACCAATGGGAGAATGGATCCTTTTCCCCTTGATTCTCCTCCTGGGAGACTGTTAAGATTGATGAATTCGCCCCGCCCAGCGTTACACTGTGTTTTATTATATAGAGATGTGCAATTAACACATTAAACTCTGCATTTCAGAGTTATTTGATTGCTTTTTTAGACACTTCAGCAGCTTAATGTGTTATCATTAAAATCTGTATTTGCCCATTTACACGCGACTTTACACATATCAACAATCATTTTTGTATCATCAGTATGCCATTTTAATGCGTAAATCTGTACCTTGGAACAAAAAGGACCAATGTCCAAAATTGAGAAATTTGAGTTAAATGCACGAATGAACTCAGGATGCGATAAATTAATTGTTAAAAGGCCAAAGTCCTCACAATATTAGATTATTGAAAACAAAATGCTTTGTCGAGATCAATGTTACTTACTGTTAATGTGTTGTGTCAAACTTAAATTTGGTTTCCTGCCATTTGAGAAAAATGGACGTTGGCCCTTTTTGTTCTAAGGTACAGAAATATACCGCTATTATTTTTTAGTGTGTATAACGCGGAAAGCTCGGGTTTATACACTTGTGTCTATAAATGTTAAATTTGGGGATTTTATCTTTATAAATGGCTTGTTTTCTATTCAAAGTAACCTTTCTAAATGAGTTCGTGAATTAATCGAAATATTCTGTTGTCAGACTACAAGTATGAATAACTTATTCACAATAAATCAACGAATATTTCTACATTTCCATTTCCTTTAATGCATTTGGCGGCATAGAAAATTAAAGATTTAATAATGACCGGAACGATTTCCCCTTCAGATAGTTCGTATTGAAATTAATTCGTGCAGTTATATTACGTACGTTTTCATCTTGTAACGTTAAAGAAAGTTAACACATGTTGCGCATATTTGTAAGGAATGAATAATTCTCTATTCAAAGATATTGTGATAAAATTAAATAAAGTAGAGAACGGCTGATGTATGTTCTAACATTTCTCACTTTTTCATTATCTGAGAAATTACTTATGCATAGGCATCAAAATAAGGCTCTGTACTAAAACTATTTTAATATCCTTGTTCATTTTAATTTTATGAATTAAAATAACTTAAAAATTGTGAAAGTAAAGCTTATAAAATTAAACTTTCAACATACTTTTCAAGCAATTCCTTCGCCTAGGGGGCCTATATCCCTCGTGCAGATAATTGGCCGTCATAAATACAACCAACCAACCAACCTTCGCCTAGGATTAAGATGAAATATAAATGAGGAATTTGTTTTTTATATTTCTACATTATCTTGTATTCTTACAAAATTTCTCTCGTAAAACACCATATTTTAAATAATTTAAATTTTGTGAATATAATGCATAAAGGGCAGAATACTTTATAATATATATAGAAATTCAATGACTTTGACCTAAAAAAACGCGTTTTTTTTTTATTAAAAAAGTAGTGGGAATCTATGTTTAAGAAAGTGCGTAATATATGTTATAATTTTCTTATGTGTCAATTATTATTTTTTTATCAGTAAGGCCTACATATATTCTTCTAAATCGCCTATATTTTGAATGTTTACAAGCGCTGCTAAGATAAGTATACTAACCCGTACAAAGAGTAAATAAAAATAAAACGTCCTCGATAAAAAATAAGAAATAAAACATAAACATTTCTTAAATACTTATAAATAAATGTTACTAAAAATTTAATTTTCTCTAATTTATTATCAGTACTTTAATTATATTTTTAAGCAAGTACAGTAGTAATACATATAGATTTCTTAATATAAAATATGATTAACAATATGAACTACACAATGTCAGCCATAATTTATACCATTACATCTTTATACATAGATGTAACTGTAGGTCACCAAGTACATGTTGGTCATAAAAAAACTTTCCCGATAAATGTACCCCTAGTGACTTAACCGCTCAACCAATCGAAAGAAAATTCTATATTTAGTTATTTGGAGGTATGCGTTCGACATCGTTATGATTTAGAACAATGTAACTCTTACGGTTGCGGTTATAGTGAAAAAAAAAATGGAAATTTTCGATTGGCAACACTCCTTTTTTTTTCCTGCGGAAATTCGTCAGCGCATTGAAAAACCATAAATGGCGTTGGAAATATACATATATGACTTAAATTGCCGGTATGATATCGTGGTACTCAATCCTAATCAGTTCCTAAGTAACGCAATATTCAGCACACTAAAACAAATGATTACATTTTAATTTTCACTATTCATACACAAACACAAATCAAAAACATTTTAAAACATATCTTAGCACATTACTCAGTTCACAAGTGAGAAAAAAAATCGGCTATTGAAAAACATGTCATGTAGCTTCGTTCATCGCAATGGCATTTTTTGTAAGTGTTTTAAGCCAGCAATTTTCATCGCATATGCATAATTCCAATGTCATTTGTGATTTGGCAATGCGCTGATGAATGCGCGCATGAAAAAAATGGGTGTTGCCATTCGAAAATTTTGAAATACTTCCACTTTAACCGTAATCGTCAGAGCTGTATTGTTTTAAATCATCACGATCTGGAGCGCATACCTTCAAATAAGTATATCTAAAATTTATTTTCGATTGGTTGAGTGGTTAGGTCGCCAGGAGCTCATATATCGGGAATGTTTTTTTTTTATGACCATCCCGTATATAAAATTGTTGATGTGCACTTTTATACGCAGTCGAAAACTTTTGAATTTCCCATTATTTAAACAAGTTTTGAATTCTGTAAATGAAAAATTATTTGCTTGTGAAGATAGCATAATAAATATACTTTTATTGCGTCTTTATTACAATATTACGATAACAATTTAATAATTATGCTTGTCTTTTGTTTTAGCTTTACTTCCTCAATTCGACAGCAAAGAATGTCACCGCCATTACGTGTCACCAGGGATACTCCAAAATGGCCCCTTGGTTTTTGGCCACCTAGATGTATTTAAATCTACGCTATACACGTCGAATCCACAAAGTTATCTTCTATAAGAAGTATTATTAAATGACAGATTCAGATAATATTCCATTGTTTGGTAACATTTTCTACAATCTTTTAAGTGCTTTGTGCCAAAATATATTATAATATCCTATTGCCATTTTTTTAATATGAAAATCTATTTCACCTTTTTAGTCTATATGTTGTTTCTTTATTGTGGTAATATTTTATTTTCGAATATGTTTTCAATAGTTTTCAGTTTTTTACATATGTAAACATTTTGCGATGAAAAAAAATATGTTTTTTTATTTCAATCTTTTAAAATTCTATCACATTAACAACAGTTATCTGATCACAAATTCTGTTCTTCACTTACATAAGTACTAAAGTACATTATTTGTAATTTCTACCTCTCCTATTTGAATTTCAATCATTGAACGTTTCGGTCAATAATTTTTACAAATAAAAAATGTATTAAAGAAATGTTTTTTATAAATATGAGCCGATATATTTTGAGAAATTCATTCTAAGAGGCTAACGTCAAAATTATCAAAATAAATATTCACGAGTCTACGACTCGTGTATTAATCCTGGCTCATAAGGAAGCCACATCGTTTTAGAAATACATTGTTTAAGACGTTTAATTGCGATGGAGTTTTATTTTTAATTCAGGCGAAATAACGTGAACTTATTTCCAATATTCATTATCCAATTTTTCGTATCTTTCAAATCAATAGAATCGAAAATTAAATCTTTGAAACAACTTTTAAAACCAACGTTATTATATCTAGCAGTTAATTTATTTATGGAAACTTAAATTAGGTAAGTTTGACATTACAGAACAGATTAACACGCATTTATACTTATACAATACAATTTTAAAGTAAATTACTCAATATTTAGATTTAAATGTCGCCAGAATACAGGGTAACCCCGATAACTCTTAATCAGAGATATGTATGAAATATTAAGACGTTTAAAATGGTGAGTGATTTTATAAGCCACATACAGTTCCGATCTTGCACATATTGAATTTTTTCAATTTTAATCATTAACCCTTTCGAGTTGGCATCCCTTACACAAATTTTAGTTGGGTGGCACCGCTTTTTTAAAATATTTCCTTTACTTGTAAAATACCAAAAAACTTTTCTAATTAAAAAAGACAAATATTACATTTATTTATTAATGGCGACGAAAACAAATTCGACATGCACCTTTTCACGATGCATATATGCATCACCCGCCCCGAAAGGGTTAAAGATTGAACATGGTAATAACATGGTAAGCACCTAATTTAAGTATATTAACATTGCAAATGTTTGTCTGAATAAGATTTCATGATATAAGATACTTATAGAAAGCTGCTGCGTAAAAATGTATAATAAGAGAACACAATAAAAATTACAAATAATGTTTTCTAATATCTAATTGTTATTATCTAATTTTCCTATGAAAGACGTTTATCCCAAATGAATGTTATTTCGACTGCGTTCCCCATCTAGTGAAAATCAATCTCTTAAAATTATTAAATGGTATCTAGTTATTACTTTAAAAAATGGAGCAAAAAAGTATCAGAAAAAAATCAGCATAGTTTACCAAAATTGATTAGTTTTAAATAGTCTAATTTCTTATTCCAAACTAAAGTTAATCTGGAATTTTGAATGATACGGCTGCAAAAACTTTACATAAGACTCTCCTATCTTGACATTCATGCTTTTGTGTAATACTGGAATTAATTTAAGTTAGATATGATGTAAAATTTCAAAACCACACTAAAAACACAGATCCCGTTTTAGGAAAATCTTTACTTTACATTTAACTCTCTAACTACAAAAAGAAAGCGTAGAAAAATTATAAGAATCTATCCAACCACAGTTAAAATTCATTAGTTTTTATTTGATATTACTTTAAAGATTTTTTAGATTTTTACAAATTTAGATCTGAAAATGCTAATTTATAAAAGAATTTCTTAATTTAATTACATTGATTTGGGTTTTGCTGTACTTAAAGTAATTCAGTTTTCCCGTCTGGTAGGTGGAGGGTTAACAGAATATATGCTTTTCATGAAAATGCAGATTTTCTGTGTTAATCAGTGTATGAATCATACCAAACATTTCTTGGAAAATTTTAACGTCATACGAATTTTTACTTTTCATAAAAAAAACACGAAAAGTTGTGTAAAAGAAAAATAAAAGTGATATCATATAAAGAATTTTGTAGGTATTTTTTCTTGTGCAAATACTAGAAATATTGTAGAAAATTATAGGGGTATCATAAAAAGAACTAACTTTTAATTCAACATCAATCTTTTTATGTATCACAGAACAATTTTGTTTTGTACATGGGGCCACTTTTCTTATTTAACAGCATTGCTTGCCCCTTTTATACGTTGGGAAAATGTGGATTCAGTTTAACATGATTGATGTATCTGTAAAAAAGAGAAATCTTGCTTCATTCAGAGTAAGTGTGTATTAATTTAACATGATTTCTCTGTACAAATTATTACCCGACATTAAATATTGGTCACACTGCTCGGTTTTTTTTTTTTTTTTTTTTTGTTTTTTTTTAAATAACTTCAGGATTTATTTCAGATTATAGAGTGAACTAGTATATTCTATATGACTTAACATTCAATAAAAAAAACACATATTGAAAGAAAGCTTTGCAACGAAACTATTTAGCAATAATTGTCTTGAATGTTATTTTCAGAATTTACTTTTTGATAGGAAAAACTTGTTATAAAACTGCGTTAAAATTTACTTCAAATAAGAAGTTCGAAAACTAACAAAAAGTAATATATTTTGAATCATATAAACACGAAAAAAAACATAATAAAAAACTCTTTGCATAAATATATAAAAGGTAAAATAACAGACAGAATTTCGGGTAATAAATCATCTTGTTTTGATAAAAAATAAATTTTATTCGGCACAAAATATATTCATAAGTAAATATTTGATAGGTTAAGATTAATAGCATCATATATCAAAATAGCGTGTGCTTCCGCTTAGATTTAAATTATTCTTTCATAAGTAAATCTTGATTAGTTTGTTTTATTTATTCAAGATCATTTTAATGATTTTATAGCATTTGAAACATAATCATATTGACCTGCATTTATGAAGTATCTAAAATGTATTTCTGTGGAATATCCGATGGATATAATTTACTATTCAATTACAGGGCCAAAGAGAATTTCATTACATAAGGTTATGGTCTTATGGACTGCTTGCAGTGTGTTTTAATTATGTCGCAATGCTACAAATTTAACGAAATTCGTGTGCGTTCTGAAGTTTTCCTGTAGAATGTTAAGTGCATTGCATTTATCATTCATTTACAGGGAAAAACAAAAGATTTCAAATACAGTACTGTAGCAGAAGTACTGTATATTACGGATAATTTCTGGAAGTTTATGATCAGTCATAAGTCTATGCGTCTCTAAACAATGCGTCTTTAATTTTAAACAAATTTTTGAATACTACGTTGTGTGTATGAATGCTTTAAATCATTTACAGCTCAATACAAAATAGTTTGTAAGGCTTACTGACAATAAGCGTAAATTGTTAAAATGTGTCTTTTGAGTTAACCATTTATTACCTGAACTAAATTCAGTATACTAAGAGATGTTTGTGGAATATAGATCATATTCTGATCCACCCAAAGAATTTTATATATAGCCGCCTATGGATGGTAATTTCTGGAAGTGTGATTTCATTACAGTGTAAAAAAAAAGGACTGAAATACAAAAATTGTGCAGGCAATCGAGACACCAGTACTAGTTCCGTATTTTAACGGAAATTTCACTTGTAAATTCCAGAAAAATAGAACTGGTGTCTAGACTGCTAGTACAATTCCCGTATTTTAGTCCGTTTTTTTTTTTTTTTTTTTTTTTTTTTTTTTTTTTTTTTACACTGAATTTTTAAGTATGTTTTGGCTGAAGTAAATTTTTCCTCAATGTGTAGTGTGTATCAAAAGTGAGTAGGTAAAAAATAGTGCTGCGCAGAAGTATCTAAGTAGGTTTAAGTCTATTGGTATGAATCGCCGAAAAGAAAATTCAACCTATAATGCATTTCTCTACAAGCCTAAATATCTGCATTCTATGTAGAATATATATCAATCTATAGATAAAATACAGGGCTGCACAAAATAATTGGAGTACATATTTATTTATCGAAAGTAATTGGTGATTTCCGTTTTTAATATTTGTTCTGCATTTTATAAAATAAAGTCTACTTTTGTATATTATTTACCTTATTCACATAAAAATAAATAATCATAACTTAATTCAAATATCATATAAATTCATCATATTTTTAAAAGGGCTTACAAATCCTTTGTCTACATGACAGCGAACGATTAAGATGAATGTTTTCTAAAAAAAAATGTCCCCAACTTATACAGACTCTCGTTATAAAAGCTGAAGGATTGACAGAGGAAAGAAAATTATTGAATCTCGGATAAAAAATTTAAAATATCCACAGATGATTTTTTGATGTAAAGTTAGTGTGTCTCACTGATTTCATTCTGATTCATTGAAAACTATTGGTTACCCACATTTCAAAACTTACGACTTAGTTTCTTACATCACGACCAAAAGTGAGAAGGTATGACAAAATTTCTATACCTTTTTTATTGTTGTATCTCTAAAAGAACGTAGAATTTCATTAACGTTATAAACTACTTTTAAAATAGTGTAAAATGATTAAATATAAAATGAGAGAAATGACAACAGTTTTTTGTGTGTGTGCAAAAACGAACGGCGTACTTAGTAAGCCAATCGATAAAAGAAAGAACAGTAGTTAATTCTAAAATAATTACCTTATTAACATGCGCGAATTCATATACACTCTTACGGAAGACACTTTAATCTTCAGCCAATGCTTAAACTACAAGGTCGCAATTTTTTCTGCTCGGTTTAATTATTATGATTTTTAAGTCACCACTAGCGTACGGAATATGCCGCCAGTGCATTTGTGTATTATATCCCACATTATTTTTTAATTAAACTGTTTTTAATAAATGTGATATTTTTACTAGACATTAGACCCAATTTTACATTTTATTAAAAAGTTGATATGTACGCCTTAAGTTACATTGATTCATTGAGTGTCTTTTGTCCACTTGTGTCTTTTTGTTGATAACAGACAGTTTGATATTAATTCTAATTAAATTACTTTATTTTAACAATTTCAGGTTTATTACAGTTATACAACTAATTGCCGTTGCCTTAGAAAATGATATCATTAAAAGATGGTTTTTAGAGCGAAAAAACCAATGCAGAACAGAGTGCGCAGCCCTTGTCTTTAAATTTTAACATCAGAAAAAAAAAACGTTTACAGGATAAATACAATGCACCTGATTAGATAGGATTTTATCTAGTAGACATGTGTTTCCATTTAATAAGTTACTTTGTTATATATACTAGTAAGAATTTTTTTTTTTAAAGTTTACCACTCAGATAAATTCCGCTGTATATGATTAATGACATTATTGGAAGTTTAATATAGTGTAGTTTCAACTCATATTTTGAATTTTCACTGAGAAATTTAGGATTTAGCTTTTGCTTTTGCTTTGAAATTTTTTTGTTTTATTTAAACTTGTCTAATTACATTAGAACTGTAACTTGTACATTTAAATAGCCTTAGATATATTTACCGATGCACAAAATTTTATTAAACAACTCTTCCAGTTCTAAACCAACTTTTTAAAATCATTCGCTTCATTTAAGAAAGCTAATATTCCTAATAGTGATGAGAAAAAGTCCATCCGAAAGTCCAATATATCCATTAAATGTTTTTTTCTTCTTTAGCGTTATTATGTTAGGACATGCCAGAAAATATTTTCTAAATACTAACTTCTACTTCTCCCATCAATGTAACTACATTGTACAGATATGAAGCACCATAATAGAATAAAATATCTTTTGCGAAAGAAACTTAGAGAAGATTTGCTAAACTGTACTTTTCTTAAAAGCAGTTCAGCCAAATCATATTACAGAAGAGAAGAGTTATAGACAAGAAAATCTCAAACAAATGTTTTTATTAGAGTCGTGATTTTATATTTTTTATAAGAGAGAAAATAAACATTATAAGATGTTAATAGCGTGCGGATATTGCTTCGTAGAATTTAATTTATATTATAATAATTAATGGATGTAAGGGCCATTGTGCTATAGCAAATTTAGAGAAATCGCATGATATAAACATTGTACATTAATATATATATGAAAAATGAAAAAAAAAATATCATTTTCATTTAATCAGAAGAATTGCATATAGGGGAACAACATGGTATTAGGGCAATATGAAGTTTGACGTTTTTTGGTATCAAGGATGTGCTGCCAACAATAAGCAGAAGTAAGAAAACCTGTAGCTATTGAAATTTGGCAGCCATGCTAGATAGTTTTCTTGAGCGTCGATTTTTCGTTGTGTACTTTTTTGCTCCTGATGATTTAGTAACATAGGTAAGACATACATACTTGTTTACATTACAACTATAGATAGTTCATGCTCGAAGTACGTTTACATGCCTTTAGTTTCGTGTAGTTCAATATATTTTTACGTATTTTTCTTGAGTGACCATACCTTCCTAACCTAAATCGTGTCCTAAATCGGAATGGGTAAGTACCCCTTTCTGCCCAGAAATGTTTTTAACTAAGAGATCGTTTTTAGTACGCCCCTAAATTTTCTTCTTTCGATTTCAGGTGGTTCGAGACCATAAGAAAAACAAATAGGCAATCATGGAAAAAAAAGGTCACACAATTCCTGTGCGGAAATAGATAGCGACGATTATGAGACTGTCCTAGTATGAGAATTTTGTCAATAAGCTTAAGAAAAGTACAAAATCAATGAAAACTATAGTTAAACCTTTATAGTCTGTTAAAACTAAATATTTATAGAGCAAACATATTTTATTTTTTGCATTTCCACTATTTTTATACGTTGATAATTACTTGTCTTTACCACCCCGTTCTGTCCCATTCCCGGGACAAAACGAGGCAAATTGCATAATGTTCTGTTTCTGAAAAATATATCTTGTTCTATTGTTTTCTTACAATATTATTGTTATTATTTTATTATTACATTATAATGTGTTCATAGAAATTTTGCAGCTGTCTTAATTACCCTTTTGTATATGTAAAACATATTTTCAACTTTGTACCCAGTCCTATTCCGGGTTCCCCTAAAACGACGAAATCCTTAGTATTCTTTATTCACGGCCTTTTCTCTGAAATAATGTCAAATAAATCAGGAAAATATTTCGATTTTCCCGATATCTACCCTATCTATATTATAAAGGACAAACATATCTGTGCGTAACGCATACGTCATTTTGCGAATGGCAACACTTTGAAATTTTAAATAAAGTTTCGGTTTTGCAATTATATCTACGGCAAATTTTTAAACTTCTAAACATCGCACATTTTAAATTTTAACACCGTCGTATAAGGAAAAACATGCTCTTTTAAATGCAATTTGTGTGAAAGATGTATCTCAATTTATTTTTGAGATATTAATTTTTTTGTAGTTTTTAATACAAATTTTGTAATCGTGGCAACTGAAGTACTCCAGTTATATTAAAAGTAAAGGGAAAATAGTCATGGTTTATTATTTTTATTGATTATATCCGTATTGATGCCATTTTCACATTACAAATAAAAGTAACTTTTTTATAATTTTTTAACAGAAAATGATGTCAAACATTAAAAAAGAACACGCATTATTTTTCATAAATCAGTTACATTTCAATATTTTTACATTACGCTGATACTGAGTTTGAGACGTTAGGCAAAATGATTCAGTGAGTAAAAAATATGTCATATTTAAAACAATGCGATTATTTATTTTGATAAAACTAAATATTTGACCAATACTAAATGCCAATACCATGGCAACTAAAGGCAAATTTCTGATTTTTTTTTTTTTTTTTTTTTTTTTTTTTTCGCGAGTATTCAGATTAGAACTTAAAGTTTAGGCGAATGTTCACATGAAAAGTTGCATCGGACAAACGTGACTTTAAGTTTAGAAATACATTCATTAATAATCTATTGCGCGGTAAAATACTTTCAAATTGTGTATTTGAGTGGTGCTTATGTAAATTATGAGAATGTGAAAATAACGTACAGTTTAGATTTTATGGGGGAAATTTTTATGATGCGATAAAGCGAAATATTTTTGTTGTATCTTTTAATTTCAAACTAAAAAGCTATCTTTCCAATGTGAAATTTTGCGATGGGCAAATATTTCTTTAACATTGTTTCATATTTTTAACTTGATCAGTTTTAATGTATTCTCGAAATAAAGGTTGTGTGAAAAGAAATCGCAGTGAAAATTATATTAGTTTTTCGGAAAATTTTAAAACAGATATATCATGGTCTGAGCAAGTGAGAAAATGTGGAGAATCAGCGGCAACATCTACTAAACGTGTCAGAGAATTTAGGAAACGAAAACTCGAAAATAATTTACCCTCAACGTCTAAACGACCAGCGACAACATCAAATAAGCGGGTCAGAGACTTTAAAGAAAAAAAAACGCAAAGAAAATTTACCCTCAGTGTCTACATCTACTGAACGTGTGAGAAAATTTAGGGAAAGAAAATCCAAAGAAGATTTACCTCAACGTCTAAACGACCAAGGACATTTCCAACTAAGCGTGTTAGAGCGTATAGAGAACGAGAACAACGCGTACAAAGACTAACAAAATCATCAGTTTCAGCTGTTAATCATAATTTCTTTGCAAAACACAATGTTGGAAATATGACTGAAAAATGTCAACATTGTAACTCTATATATTGGAAAAATGAATTTTGTAAAAAAAGTTGCTGTCATAAAAGTAAAGCAAGGCTGTCTGAATTATCTCCATTTCCTATTGAATTACAGCAAATTTTCTGCGTTAAAAGCTTTAGAAATTATATACGAATATTCAACTCCATGGTCGCTTTTGCGACCTTTCAAGCAGATATAGCATTAGAGAGACGGCTCCCCATTCTAAAAGTTCACGGACAGGTACATCATATTGCTCCATTATGTCTTTATGGCTCACGTATAAATAATAAATCATATCGTGGTTAGATTTACATGTACCATCCTGGTGATGATTTGCAGTACAGGTCAACATTTCAATCAAATATTAACTTACATCGTTACATTAGTGAAATAACAGAAATTTTAGAAAAATACAACCCATACGTTACAAAATATAGAGCATTAAGAAATGCCGTAGAAGAAATTGAAGAAGAATATTTCTTATATTTTACAAGAGGACCTGATAAACGAGTATATAATAAACCTGCAACATCCAAATGTGCAGCGATAATTGTTTCAAAGGAAGGCATAGTGCCAGATATTGATTTATGTGTTTATCCCAAACTTAGCAACGAAAGTGTAATGCTACCAAAATTATCTATGCATATAGACCCTATGTGTTTCCCCCTATTGTTTTCAAGTTGGGATTTAGGTTGGACACCCGGTATATTCCAGACAGGAAACAATAAAAAGAAACAGACATCGGTTCTGCAATACTATGCTTATCACCTGATGTACAGCGATATAGATAACCTCAATCCCATTTATTATGGAGGCAGATTGCATCAGCACTATGTTATTCACGCGTACATCCGTATAGAAAATCAACGTCTTAATTACCATCTCCATAATCAACACGAACTGAGAATCGAATGTTATCATGGACTAATGGATCATGTCTCAAGAAGTGCATTAAATAACCCACACAATTTTCAGAATCGGGCAAAACTGGGTTATATATTTGTTCCGCCTTCTTCATTTATAGGGAGCCCAAGACATATGAAACAGTTATATCAAGATGCAATGGCCATTGTGAGAAAGTATGGGAGAACTGATCATTTTGTAACCATGACGTGTAATCCGGGTTGGCCAGAAATGTAGAAAGCATTGAATAATTTTAAACACATTAATATGGAATCATATGATACTCCATTACTTATTGTAAGATTATTCCATTTAAAATTAAAAACACTTCTACAAGAAATATTAAGCGGAAAAATATTTGGGACTATCATTGCATATGTGTATACAATAGAGTTCCAGAAACGTGGCTTGCCACATGCACACGTAAGTAAGTAAGTAAGCACCCACCCTGGGAACCGCTTTTGGCTTATGGTTAGGTTTGAACCCCGAGCCCAGGGCAGGGAAAAATACTATTACCTGTAAGACCCTCTAGTATTTAAGACACTTAATAGAATACAATACAATTGAAAAAAAATGAAAAAAATAAATTAAATTAGTTTTTTTTTTTTTTTTTTTTTTTTTTTTTTTTTTTTTTTTTTTTTTTGCAGTCAGCTGCTGGCCCCTCTAGAAATATGAGATAAAAATTACTAAAAATATTTAAAGATAAAATAATCTAAATTTAAAGATAAAATTACGATAATATATAACTTAAAGGCCAAAACAATAGCTGTAGTAATGAATTTATATGTCCAGCACTCCTGCTCACTGCCCATAACTCGGAGGAGGACCGTTGAACTGATATATTGATCTATAAGATCCCCGTTCATATTAAACCTTCTGAACGATATAAATATAGTTTTAAGCTAGATTTGAGATTAATTACTGTGAGCTATATATAAGTACAATAACATATAGGGAAGGTTTATCAGTTACCCACAACTTACTAGAGCAAGATTAAAGTTTTTAAGAGCTGAATTTAAAGTTTTAAAGAGTTTATCTGAAGTTGCTATATATCACGAAAAGTTCAACTGGTTATCACAGCGACATACAAGTTTACAAAAGCAGGACACCATTTTTGAAGATATTAGCCTTTGATACTCATATTAAAATCTTTCGCTGATGAGTTAATGGAAGTATTTTGTAAGAGATATTACTGTAGATATTTTCAAGATGAATGAATATACAGGGTGATTCAGCTCGTCGGTGACAAACTTTAAGGATCGATAGAGCACACCTAGACGAACATTTTTGAATAGGGAATGTAGGGTCCCTGACGCGATGGTAAGGCGCTAGGCGCTTTCGAAAATTTGGGTGCCGAAATTCGAAACGTCATAAAAACTAGGGAAATGGTTAGATTTTCTTGCTTGTTGCGTCGAAATGATTCTGTTTGTTTAGACTTTCTTCAGTACCAATTTGATAAGCGTATCTCTTAAAACATGGATAGGGGGCGCTGCAGACTTTGGAGAGCTAGACAACAACTTTAAGCCCGTTATTTTGATAATTTAACACATGCTCGCCAAAGTTTATACACTAACTTAAAGTTTGAACCCAAAAGTAGAGCCCTGCAAAAAGCGTAAGAGCCGGAATAAAATGTCAAAGTACAGGGTGGTCGAAACTCGAAGGCTCCTAAGAGATAAACAAACAGATTTCTTGACTTATGGCATGCATTTTCATGATTCTGTTTGCTGGGGCTCTCTGAAACTCAGTTGAACGGTACAAAAAGAAACATCGATAGGGGGCGCTTTGGGCAAAAAACATAATTCGTTGACATTTCGGACGCTAACTGAAACGGGGCGCTACGATCAGTTAGAAACAAAACAAGAGAGTAATTTACTTATCATAAGAAGCTATTAAAACTGCAGTTTGTTTGTTTTTTTAACAAACATAGCTGGTTTCAATCATGCACAATGCGCGCAATAAAATTTACATAAGGTGCTTTTTGCTGATTTATGCAAAAGATATCGTACCATATCGATATGCAAAAGATACGTAATGCGTAGACGACAACGCGAGATGACGTAGTTGTATGCGCAGACACGTCTTTTGAACGTGCGGTACCTACTTAAGCTTCGGGTTACTTGTCTGCAGATCGGTAGTAGGATGGAACGGTACACAAACTCTGAATTGGCTGACATGCATTTGGCGTATGGCGCTGCTGGTTGTAATGGACGAGCCGCTCAGCGGTTGTACGCCGAGCGTTACCCCAACAGGCAAATCCCCTGCCATGCCTTCTTCGCTCGAGTACACCAGAGGTTGTCCACAATGGGATCTTTCGACGGAGGCAGGCCTGAACGGGAGCGATCAGTGAGCACCCCCGACAACGAAGAGGCTGTGCTTAACCTGGTTGAGGACAACCCAGGTCTTAGCACGAGAGATATCGCCAGACATGTTGGCATTTCGCAAGCAACTGCGTGGCGCATCTTACGTTCCCGGAATCTGCACCCCTACCACATCCAGCGGGTGCAGTTGCTCAGAGAGCAGGATTTTGGCCCTCGAGTGGAATTCTCAAGATGGTACTTGGCGATGAGATCCAGGGATCCCCGTTTTGTAAACAGCATTTTGTTTACGGACGAGTCCACCTTCAGCCGGGAGGGAATGTGGAACGCCCACAACAGTCATGTGTGGTGTGATGAAAATCCACATGAAACCAGAAGCCGAGCAGCCCAGGAGCGTTTCTCAGTAAATGTGTGGGCCGGCATTCTGGGGGATTGCCTCATTGGCCCTTATTTGTTACCTGAACGGCTGACAGGTGGAAATTACCTGATTTTCCTGGATCAAGTGCTGCCGCAGCTTCTGGATGAGGCGCACGTACCCGAAGGTTCGCGTCGCCAGATGTGGTTCCAGCACGATGGAGCTCCGGCCCATTACACGAACGACGTGCGTCTCCATCTAAACGCAAGGTATGGCCAGCGGTGGATCGGGCGTGGGGGTCCAGTTCACTGGCCTGCCCGATCACCAGACCTCACCTGCTTGGATTTCTTCCTTTGGGGTTACCTGAAGGCCGAGGTATACCATACACCTGTCAGCAGTGCTGAAGAACTTGTGGCGCGCATTGTGGCAGCTGCAGGGCAGATCAGAGATACTCCTGGCATTGTTGGAAACACACACTCCTCAATGCGACGGAGGTGCGAAGCCTGCATCATGGCCCAAGGTCGAAATTTCGAGCATCTTCTGTAGTGTTATTTTTTGTAAATAAATTTCCAGTATCATTGATGTTTTTGGTCTAAATTTATTCAGAAGTGTTGAGCAGAGGTAGAAAATGTGTTTTCATTATTACTAACTGATCGTAGCGCCCCGTTTCCAGTTAGCGTCCGAAATGTCAACGAATTATGTCTTTTGCCCAAAGCGCCCCCTATCGATGTTTCTTTTTGTACCGTTCAACTGAGTTTCAGAGAGCCCCAGCAAACAGAATCATGAAAATGCATGCCATAAGTCAAGAAATCTGTTTGTTTATCTCTTAGGAGCCTTCGAGTTTCGACCACCCTGTACTTTGACATTTTATTCCGGCTCTTACGCTTTTTGCAGGGTTCTACTTTTGGGTTCAAACTTTAAGTTAGAGTATAAACTTTGGCGAGCATGTGTTAAATTATCAAAATAACGGGCTTAAAGTTGTTGTCTAGCTCTCCAAAGTCTGCAGCGCCCCCTATCCATGTTTTAAGAGATACGCTTATCAAATTGGTACTGAAGAAAGTCTAAACAAACAGAATCATTTCGACGCAACAAGCAAGAAAATCTAACCATTTCCCTAGTTTTTATGACGTTTCGAATTTCGGCACCCAAATTTTCGAAAGCGCCTAGCGCCTTACCATCGCGTCAGGGACCCTACATTCCCTATTCAAAAATGTTCGTCTAGGTGTGCTCTATCGATCCTTAAAGTTTGTCACCGACGAGCTGAATCACCCTGTATATATATATTTTTTTTTTATGTAGATACTTTATCTGAACCTCCTGTCCACCAATTGAGACTGAAATATAGGACACAAACTAGAGTCTGCTGTATGATTCCTATAGTTTTCTTGATAATAGCAATTAGTACAGCGATGCTATGATGGATCGGTGATATAAGGACAGTTGAGAGTTTGATGACCCATGGCACATTTGGCACATATGGAGTTCCTTCTACAGTTAGTCTTTGTATGCCCGTAAAGTTGACAGTTCTCACATCTAAGTATGGGTCGATATATTCTTATACTGCAATTATTGAGGCCAATTGAGATACTTTTCTGAGCCAGAAGTTTTTTAGCTGCATTTACTTCTAAATTCAGTACCATATGATAACTTGTGGATTTTTCTCTTTGTATTATTTTTAATATTGTTAAATTCTTGTCTGTTGAACGATCTTTTAAGTAGTTAATTATGTCATCAGTAGGTATCATCGATGGTATTCCTGTAATTATTATCCTTGAGTGTTTTTGCAGGTTGTAAGTTAGTTCTACTATTTCTGAAATGTTTGGGATTTTTTCAATTCTTTTCAATAACTTCTCTGTGTTGTTATCTGTATCTGATTGAATTGTTAGTGTGTTGATTTGTTTTGTTTGTTTACAGAATATTGGTAGATCATTTTCTTTAATCCATTCGGTATTTAACAGTTCTTTCTATTTATTTGTTGATATTTTCTTTGAGATATTTTTTATAATTATTGCCGAGTTTGAATACTTTCCTTGAGAATTAAATTGTTTTTGTTCTTCGTTATCTTGAGATCTTTCATATTTCTTTGTATTTTTGTCTATAAGATTTTCTATTATTAATTTTTCAATTTTGTGAATCCTTCTTGATAATTGTGGTATGTCTGTATCTATATTATTTTCTATATCTCTAAGCTTGTTCATGCACTCTTCTATTATTTTGTCTTGTGCTTTTAATTGTTCTTCTCTTGTAGCTATTTCCTGCTCCAATTTGGCTATTATTTCTTTGGTTGATTCTGTTGTTTGTTATTGTTGCTTATCCATTTTTGTACCAGTCAAGATTGTCTGAGTATACTTTTGTTGTGTTTTTATTTGTATTTGTGTTGCCTTTTCTTTTGTTTCCGATTCTGAATGCTGTTGTTTGATTAAGTTCTTTAATTTTTTTTATTTCTTCTCTCATTTCCTGTTCTTTGTGTTTGAAAATGGTATTTTTTTTTTCTTTTTCTATCAGTTTTCCTTCTAGTCTTTGTTCCATCTTGGAGCTTTCTTCCAACTGAGCTGCAATTTTATGTATTTCCTCTTACAATTCGCTTATTTTTCTTCTGTCTCTTTGTATCGTTGTTGTATTTTTATGATATCTTATTATTCTAGATTCATCATTTTTTGCTCTTGTAAATATTGCATTAAGATATTTCTGTTCTTCAAGATGTTTCTGTGCTTCCTCTGTACTTCCTTTCACCCTTTTCCTTCCTATCCTTTCATATTCCGAAATCAATTGGCTTATCGGTAGGCTTTGCAGTGGGTCCTGTTTTTCAATAGGTCTTTCTGGAAGTCTTTGATATTGTTCCGTATATGACTTTTGTATGTTTATGCTTTCCGGAGAGTCCTCTGTTGAGTTCAACAAGGAATTCATTGTTGAGTTCGGTGTTGTATTGTAGATTAATTGTTTTGGTGTCTGGTCTAATCTGACCAAACTAACTTTTGGGTTGTTTGTTAGAATTTCTTTCTGTAATCTTTGGTTAGGATTTATATTATCTTTCTGTGAATGTTTATTGGAATTCATTATTTGCAGTGTTTGTTTCAGAGGCAATGGTGTAAATTGAGTTGCTTCGGTCACTATCCCTTTCTTCCTTATCTCTATTGTTCTTTTCTCCTCCTCCTTAGCTGTGTTTAGTTCTTTTTCCAAGATATTTTTCATCATATCATTTGAATCGTCGAGACCAATCAGTTGTTCGCATGCTATCATGGTAATTGCTCTGGATGGTGATAAATATTGAAATGAGTGTATGCATGATGTGTCCGAAATTTCTGAAGATCTCGTACTCGTTTCCAATGAATCTGATTTATTTCCTGACTCATTTATTGGACTTCCAGATGATTCCATGTTCCAATCTAGGTCGTGCTTAGTCGGATTTACCCTTGGGTTTTGTTGATTATAGATTATTCTACTTTTATATGGTGTCGCCATTTAGAAGATGATTTAATAATTCAACTACTAGTGGTAAGGCCATTATAGATATTACTTTTCAATTAATCAGAGAGGTACTTTTATATGGATTACTCAGAGCTACTGGTAACTATATTCAGAGAGATACTTTTAAATGATAAGGTATACGTTCCAATGCCGGAAGCTAAAAATATTAAGATATATTAAAATATAATGAGATAATAATTAGAGATAAAGAACAGGGGTCCACTAGGCCCTGACCATACATCATTGAAGGAAAGGGAATATAGAAAGTAGAAAGCAAAAACCGGTAGTCGTAACTACCGAAAATGACTAAGAAAAAATTAATAGCCAAAGATGGGGAGAATTTTTGAGAAATAAAATCAAAATAAAACAAAACAATGATAGTGATAGAAATTAACCAAAAGGGAGAAGAAGGGGGGGGGGGGAGGTACATGAGTATGCTTCCCGTGTCCATAAGCTCATACACTAAAATTAATAAAAACCTGGTGCCATCGTAACAAAGATCAATTGCCCTTAACGACTTGCTCAATAAAACCCCCTTTACAAATACTCTGTCTCACACCACTGCATTGACATATTCAGATATGCAAACAGAGCATGAGAAAAGCAAAATAAGAGATAGTGAATGTGCTTATTAAATGACATATACGAGATATAAAACAAATGTATTAACAATAGATATATAGAACTGAGTATTGAAGCAATAAAACAGATTTGTTTACAATAGATATATAGAACTGAGTAATGAAACAATAAGTAGATAAACACTTAATATATACTGTGAATAATATGTAGCAATATATGTGAGATAAGCTAGTAAATATTTACAGCACAACGCCATACCAAATACTTGAAGCTGTGTTATACCTTGTAACATTGAATCCGATGTACTTGTAAAATATGTTAAATAATTTCTATAACTCCGCACAAAAATGTGTTCTATCAGAAACTCCCATAGAGAGGGAAAAATAACTTTTACTAAAGATTTACTGGGATGACAGCGATTGGGTGGACGTAGGATGACTAGTAAAAGAGAAAAAAGTTTAAGTAACAGCAAAACACTTACCTTACTCAAAGGTCCCGCTGCACTTGCCTGTAAAGCATGTTAGTTAGAGCATCTAGATTATTACGGAGTGTTGCCAATCATTATTATGATGCTAAGTAAATACTGTAGAATACCCGAGATCAGTGCAGGGACCGCCGGAAATAAATTAGAGTGGTTTGGATAATTAATTTAACGGAAACCAAAAAGTAGTATTAAAAGACTGTAAAGATAACATTTTAAGCAAAAAGATGCCATTGATAGGGAGAAAATATAAAATATTAAAAATTTTAAGTGGGATAAGATCTCCACTCGAAAACCCCTGTGACGTCACAAATTGGAAGGCCGTAACCCCAAAAGCAAAAAAGTTCCTATTGTTAAGCAAGTTGAGATGTGACTGGAAGTGATATTTTTAGTGGGACAAATCATTGTAGTGAAGGCAGTTAGCTGTGAGAAAAAACTAGAGAGATAGCTAAATAAATAAAAAAGTAACAAAAGTTAAGGATTAGGCCTAACCAATACCAAACACATAGATAATGAGTGGGAGAACTTTAGAAAGTGAAATTAATATAATCAGAAGTGGAATCAAGTCTCTAGCTCAAAAACAAAAGTTGGTAATGTTAAAGATAAGTAAAAAAGGGGAAAACAGTAGTGTCAAAGTTGTTAAAGATGAGAAACAATGTAAGGTAATAGAAAAGTGGGCAAAAAATGAATTAATACTATAGTTATAAGCTAAAAACAATGAGAGCCCCATTCAGCCCCCTCTGACGGGGCCCCTAAATGAGCTAGAGATAAACGAAATGTCGGAAAAGAAAGGGTGGGGGAGTTTCCTTAGGCGGTTTGTAGCTGATTCCGGCGCGACAGAATTTCGCTGAAGTTGATAGTTTACGAGATAATTGGACTTTTGTCCAAAAATCTCAACGAATAAACCTATGAAAAAAAGAGAAAATGGCGAATTCTGTGACGCATGGTGGCTCAACGGGTAAGTAACACCCCTAAAAGTTATAGACAGTCCCCCAAAACATATTTACTTCGAAAAAACAATAATAGTAAAATTTATAGTTAACATTATTTAGTAAAATGAGATATTGAAAACAAAACTGAAAGAAACAAAATGGAGGACTACACCTTAACAAAAGTGACTTTTACAAGATATTACACCATCACACCCCTGAAGACCACCCAAGTCCTAGGTGACCATTAATTTTTTAATTTTAAAAGAATCCGGTAGGCTAAATGTTACTTTAAACCTAATACATTGCTTTTCGCATAGGGAAAACTACTGTGGGCAAAAATGGCGTCAGCGGCCTTAAAGGGCCAAGTCAGTAAACTTAAAAATACTGCATGACCCAATAAGACCTATGTTTAGTTATTACAAATATTAAAAATTTAAGTGACGTCAAATGAAGCTCTCAATTTTAAAGATAATCTAACTAAGAGTTATAATTCTGATAACAAAATGCCCTTACAGAGCACAGTAATTAAATGAGCAACCAATATTGACCCAACCGCAGAAGAACCGATTTTACCAATTTTCAAACGATAATTAAAAATACTTAGAGTCAACACTTTTTAATAAAAATAGTACCGCTAGATAGAATAGAATTTAAGCTTTAAGAGGATATAAATAGTTAGTGGGAGAGTAATGGTTAAGTGGGTGAAATATTGTACACAAAAAAAAGTAAACAACTAATGTAACTCTATGGGAATTCTGAACAAAATTTTACACTTTTTCAAAAAATCATTTCATACATAAAGTATCATCCTAGAAAAGAATTGTTGGAGGCGGAAGGAAGCTAAAGGAACAAAGTAACTGAAACTTAAGATAGTTTTTCAAAATAATCAAGAAAAGTAAGAAATTAAGCTATGTTAAAATTGGTATAAAAAGCCTCCAATATAATACCATGCTTTTCTATGGAGATGAGGGTTAAACAGAAAAGAACAAAAAGAACACTTTTTCTTTTGCATATTTTACACATAAATCCTGCAAGTTTCTCTACAAACTTGGTATTAAATTAAAACTTATGAGCTAAACTAAGAAAATGACACCATAACTTTTAACTGAAAGCACTTTTTCATTAATTAATTTACGTAAGAATTTGGTTGTTTACCCCATAGGAATAACATGGGGAAAACAGAAGTACTTTCACAAAAACGATACTTTTTAAATTGCTCATATTTCATATAATTCTTGTTGAAAACATAAAAAACTGTATACTAAAATGATCTACATATTCTAATGTATGTGAATAGAGCCAAAGTTTTTAGTTTTTGATAAGATATAGTTAATTTACAAGCTTGTGAAAATTGATGAAATTTGAAAATGGCTCCATCTTACCAAAAAGTGTATGAGCTTAAATGCGTTAACAAGTAGTGAAACAATGGTTGTACATGTACGAGTTTGATATTAAAATGTGCAAAAATGTTCGTAGTGCATGAAATAAACAAGTTCTGAATTTTAAATGTAAGTTAAATGGACAGAAGAAGCATATTAGTAGGTGGCTAATGCCAGGTTCATCAAAGATGTGAAACCAAAAGAAATAGAAAGTTTAAATACTCATATCTTTTGAACCCCTACACATAATATCAAGTACCTTATATCAAAATGTTCAACATACAAAATAGAAGAGAATGATATATAGCACAGGGCTCTAGCTTACCCCATTCTCGAAAAATCTAAGTATTCATCAGGAGCTTGAATTGCACGATGCTACTGTGTTCACGGCAATGAAGGAGAAAAAAGCCACATGCACACGTAAGTAAGTAAGTAAGCACCCACCCTGGGAACCCGCTTTTGGCTTATGGTTAGGTTTGAACCCCGAGCCCAGGGCAGGGAAAAGTACTATTACCTGTAAAACCCTCTAGTATTTAAGACACTTAATAGAATACAATACAATTGAAAAAAAAATGAAAAAATTAAATTAAATTAGTTTTTTTTTTTTTTTTTTTTTTTTTGCAGTCAGCTGCTGGCCCCTCTAGAAATATGAGATAAAAATTACTAAAAATATTTAAAGATAAAATAATCTAAATTTAAAGATAAAATTACACTAATATATAACTTAAAGGCCAAAACAATAGCTGTAGTAATGAATTTATATGTCCAGCACTCCTGCTCACTGCCCATAACTCGGAGGAGGACCGTTGAACTGATATATTGATCTATGAGATCCCCATTCATATTAAACCTTCTGAACGATATAAATATAGTTTTAAGCTAGATTTGAGATTAATTACTGTGAGCTATATATAAGTACAATAACATATAGGGAAGGTTTATCGGTTACCCACAACGTACTAGAGCAAGATTAAAGTTTTTAAGAGCTGAATTTAAAGTTTTAAAGAGTTTATCTGAAGTTGCTATATATCACGAAAAGTTCAACTGGTTATCACAGCGACATACAAGTTTACAAAAGCAGGACACCATTTTTGAAGATATTAGCCTTTGATACTCATATTAAAATCTTTCGCTGATGAGTTAGTGGAAGTATTTTGTAAGAGATATTACTGTAGATATTTTCAAGATGAATGAATATTTTTTTTTTTTTTTTTATGTAGATACTTTATCTGAACCTCCTGTCCACCAATTGAGACTGAAATATAGGACACAAACTAGAGTCTGCTGTATGCTTCCTATAGTTTTCTTGATAATAGCAATTAGTACAGCGATGCTGTGATGGATCGGTGATATAAGGACAGTTGAGAGTTTGATGACCCATGGCACATTTGGCACATATGGAGTTCCTTCTACAGTTAGTCTTTGTATGCCCGTAAAGTTGACAGTTCTCACATCTAAGTATGGGTCGATATATTCTTATACTGCAATTATTGAGGCCAATTGAGATACTTTTCTGAACCAGAAGTTTTTTAACTGCATTTACTTCTAAATTCAGTACCATATGATAACTTGTGGATTTTTCTCTTTGTATTATTTTTAATATTGTTAAATTCTTGTCTGTTGAACGATGTTTTAAGTAGTTAATTATGTCATCAGTAGGTATCATCGATGGTATTCCTGTAATTATTATCCTTGAGTGTTTTTGCAGGTTGTAAGTTAGTTCTACTATTTCTGAAATGTTTGGGATTTTTTCAATTCTTTTCAATAACTTCTCTGTGTTGTTATCTGTATCTGATTGAATTGTCAGTGTATTGATTTGTTTTGTTTGTTTACAGAATATTGGTAGATTATTTTCTTTAATCAATTCGGTATTTAACAGTTCTTTCAATTTATTTGTTGATAGTTTCTTTGAGATATTTTTTATAATTATTGCCGAGTTTGAATACTTTCCTTGAGAATTAAATTGTTTTTGTTCTTCGTTATCTTGAGATCTTTCATATTCTTTGTATTTTTGTCTATAAGATTTTCTATTATTATTTTTTCAATTTTGTGAATCCTTCTTGATAATTGTGGTATGTCTGTATCTATATTATTTTCTATATCTCTAAGCTTGTTCATGCAATCTTCTATTATTTTGTCTTGTGCTTTTAATTGTTCTTCTCTTGTAGCTATTTCCTGCTCCAATTTGGCTATTATTTCTTTGGTTGATTCTGTTGTTTGTTGTTGTTGCTTATCCATTTTTGTACCAGTCAAGATTGTCTGAGTATACTTTTGTTGTGTTTTTATTTGTATTTGTGTTGCCTTTTCTTTTGTTTCCGATTCTGAATGCTGTTGTTTGATTAAGTTCTTTAATTTTTTTATTTATTATCTCATTTTCTCTTCTTTGTGTTTGAAAATGGTATTTTCTTTTTCTTTTTCTATCAGTTTTCCTTCTAGTCTTTGTTCCATCTTGGAGCTTTCTTCCAACTGAGCTGCAGTTTTATCAATTTCCTCTTCCAATTCGCTTATTTTTCTTCTGTCTCTTTGTATCGTTGTTGTATTTTTATGATATCTTATTATTCTAGATTCATCATTTTTTGCTCTTGTAAATATTGCATTAAGATATTTCTGTTCTTCAAGATGTTTCTGTGCTTCCTCTGTAGTTCCTTTCACCCTTTACCTTTCTATCCTTTCATATTCCGAAATCAATTGGCTTATCGGTAGGCTTTGCAGTGGGTCCTGTTTTTCAATAGGTCTTTCTGGAAGTCTTTGATATTGTTCCGTATATGACTTTTGTATGTTTATGCTTTCCGGAGAGTCCACTGTTGAGTTCAACAAGGAATTCATTGTTGAGTTCGGTGTTGTATTGTAGATTAATTGTTTTGGTGTCTGGTCTAATCTGACCAAGCTAACTTTTGGGTTGTTTGTTAGAATTTCTTTCCGTAATCTTTGGTTAGGATTTATATTATCTTTCTGTGAATGTTTATTGGAATTCATTACTTGCAGTGTTTGTTTCAGAGGCAATGGTGTAAATTGAGTTGCTTCGGTCACTATCCCTTTCTTCCTTGTCTCTATTGTTCTTTTCTCCTCCTCCTTAGCTGTGTTTAGTTCTTTTTCCAAGATATTTTTCATCATATCATTTGAATCGTCGAGACCAATCAGTTGTTCGCATGCTATCATGGTAATTGCTCTGGATGGTGATAAATATTGAAATGAGTGTATGCATGATGTGTCCGAAATTGCTGAAGATCTCGTACTCGTTTCCAATGAATCTAATTTATTTCCTGACTCATTTATTGGACTTCCAGATGATTCCATGTTCCAATCTAGGTCGTGCTTAGTCGGATTTACCCTTGGGTTTTGTTGATTATAGATTATTCTACTTTTATATGGTGTCGCCATTTAGAAGATGATTTAATAATTCAACTACTAGTGGTAAGGCCATTATAGATATTACTTTTCAATTAATCAGAGAGATACTTTTATATGGATTACTCAGAGCTACTGGTAACTATATTCAGAGAGATACTTTTAAATGATAAGGTATACGTTCCAATGCCGGAAGCTAAAAATATTAAGATATATTAAAATATAATGAGATAATAATTAGAGATAAAGAACATGGGTCCACTAGGCCCCGACCATACATCATTGAAGGAAAGGGAATATAGAAAGTAGAAAGCAAAAACCGGTAGTCGTAACTACCGAAAATGACTAAGAAATAATTAATAGCCAAAGATGGGGAGAATTTTTGAGAAATAAAATCAAAATAAAACAAAACAATGATAGTGATAGAAATTAACCAAAAGGGAGAAGAAGGGAGGGGAAAGGTACATGAGTATGCTTCCCGTGTCCACAAGCTCATACACTAAAATTAATAAAAACATGGTGCCATCGTAACAAAGATCAATTGCCCTTAACGACTTGCTCAATAAAACCCCCTTTACAAATACTCTGTCTCACACCACTGCATTGACATATTCAGATATGCAAACAGAGCATGAGAAAAGCAAAATAAGAGATAGTGAATGTGCTTATTAAATGACATATACGAGATATAAAACAAATGTATTAACAATAGATATATAGAACTGAGTATTGAAGCAATAAAACAGATTTGTTTACAATAGATATATAGAACTGAGTAATGAAACAATAAGTAGATAAACACTTAATATATACTGTGAATAATATGTAGCAATATATGTGAGATAAGCTAGTAAATATTTACAGCACAACGCGATACCAAATACTTGAAGCTGTGTTATACTTTGTAACATTGAATCCGATGTACTTGTAAAATATGTTAAATAATTTCTATAACTCTGCACAAAAATGTGTTCTATCAGAAACTCCCATACAGAGGGAAAAATAACTTTTACTAAAGATTTACTGGGATGACAGCGATTGGGTGGACGTAGGATGACTAGTAAAAGAGAAAAAAGTTTAAGTAACAGCAAAACACTTACCTTACTCAAAGGTCCCGCTGCACTTGCCTGTAAAGCATGTTAGTTAGAGCATCTAGATTATTACGGAGTGTTGCCAATCATTATTATGATGCTAAGTAAATACTGTAGAATACCCGAGATCAGTGCAGGGACCGCCGGAAATAAATTAGAGTGGTTTGGATAATTAATTTAACGGAAACCAATAAGTAGTATTAAAATACTGTAAAGATAACATTTTAAGCAAAAAGATGCCATTGATAGGGAAAAAATATAAAATATTAAAAATTTTAAGTGGGATAAGATCTCCACTCGAAAACCCCTTTGACGTCACAAATTGGAAGGCCGTAACCCCAAAAGCAAAAAGTTCCTATTGTTAAGCAAGTTGAGATGTGCTTTTTACAATAAAACATGATCAAAAACTAAAAACTGCAGAACAAATTGATAATTGCATATCGGCAGAGATACCGGAGGAATGGCCGTTGAAAGGAAAGGTTTTTAAACATATGCTACACGGACCGCATACAAATGATTCACTGTGTTTAAGTAAGAAATGAGAATGCTCTAAAAAGTTCTCAAAAAAGCTTATGTGCCAAACAGAAAGGAATGAAAAAGGATATCCACATTATAAACGACGTAATAATAAAGCAGAAGCAAATCTTTATAACAGGAATGTGGGTGGACAGTTAGTAGCAGTGGGTAATACAATGGTGGTTCCTTATAACACTTATCTTCTAATGAAGTATGATTGTCACATTAATGTGGAGTACTTTACTTCAGTATAAGCAACGAAATATATTCACAAATACATCCACAAAGGACAGGACAGAGTTCATGTCAGTTTTAAAAAACTGGATAATAATACTGAAATAATCAATGAAGAAATTCATGATGAAATTACTTCATTTGTTGATGGTAGATATGTGGGACCTACTGAAGCAGCTTGGAGAATATTAGAAATGCCATTACATGGTAGATCACATGCTATTTATAGATTGCCTGTTCATATGCATCTGCAGCATAATGTACTTTACAAAGGAGTCGATGAGGAGGAAGCTTTAGGAAAAAACGAAACAGCTTTGACAGCATATTTTGAACTGAATAAAGTTGATCATGCTGCTAGAAATATTATTTATAAAAATATACCTGATTTCTACTTTCTGAATCCTAAAAAAATGGATTAAAAGTGACAAGAAAGTCAAAATTATTGAAAGGGTCTGTTCTGTTTTCCCAAGAGATTCTGAAAGATTTCACTTAAAACTACTATTAAACTTTGTTCCAGGTACCACATGTCACAATGATCTAAACCTTTATGAAGACAAAATACACGAGTCTTTCACGGAAGCTGCAGTAGCTAGAAACTTATTATACACTGACGCTATTGTTTAAGAAATATTTGATGAAGCTGTTGAATTCATAATGCCCAGTCAACTAAGATTATTTTATGGTACTTACCTTATTAGAGAAAACCCAACCACAGATTTGAATATTTGGGACAAATATAAAAAACACTTCTGCGAAGGATTTCATGATAACCATGAATACCGAGCTTTACAGCACATAGCCTCAATCTTAGAATCTGAAAATTTTACATGTAAACATTTTAATCTGCCCGATCCTAATACGGATTTGCAATTCATTGAGACAGAGAGAGAACGAAATTTAAGAATAGAACAGGAATTAACTAAAGGTATAGAAATGAAAAGGAATTTCAAGGACAATTTACTTATACTCGATTGGTTATTGTCTTCGATATTGACAAAAAGTGATGACAGAATTTTCTTCGTGGGTGGACCTGGTGGAACTGGCAAAACATTTTTTATACCTGCCTCATCCATTTTTTGCGCGCAAATGAGAAAAAAAGTTTACGCTGTTGCGTGGACTGGAATCGCTTCCATATTGTTGCCAGGAGGAACTACAGCCCATCGTGCATTTAAATTGCCAATAGAAATAGATTCATATTCCAAATTTTATTTGAAAAATACTGACGACAAATATAACTTATACGAAACAGATGTAATAATTTGGGACGAAGCTTCAATGATTCCAAGGAGAGTAGTGGAAATGGTTGATGAATTACTTCGAGATATCTGTAATGACAGTAGGCCTTTTGGGGTTAAATTTGTAATATTCAGTGGACATTTTCGTCAAATTTTACCCGTTTTGAAATATGCTTCACCCTCAAAAATTATTAATTCCACGTTAAAGTCAACGCTAAAATGGCCAAAATGTAATGTACCCAATTTAAATTAACAAAAAATATGAGATCATCTGATGTTGAACATGCAAGTTGGTTATTAGACGTTGGCAATGGTACCATTCAAATTTTACAAATCTCAGACAGCTGGAAATCTTCAGACATAATTGAAGATATTTATGACGCATCTATTTCCTCAAATGCATATTTATCAGACAGAATTATACTGGCCTGTCATAATGCTGATGTACGTGTATTAAATAGCAAAATATTGAATTTGGTTGAGGGAAAGGTTCATATCTACTGAAGCATAGATACTGCTAAACATCGAGGTGTAGATCAAACGGATGAAGATATTCAGTTAGAATATGAAATTGAGTATCTAAATTCGTTAAATTTTACTGGATTCCCTGTACATAAATTACAATTGAAAATAGGATCCATTGTTATGCTTATTCGAAATCTAAGTATTAAGAATGTGCTCTGTAATGGAACGAGATTACAAATATTAAAGTTGAAAAAGCATTTTATAGCCGGTAAAATCATGACTGGGGATCACTCTGGAGAAGTTGCATTTCTTCCCCGTATTAATCTGGATACAGGAGAGAGTAATACAAACAGATTACCATTTATTCTGCACAGAAGACAATTTCCCGTAGTGCTAGCATTTGCTATCACTATAAATAAAGCACAAGGACAAAGTTTTGACCGTGTTGGAATATACGTGGATAGATCATTGTTTAGCCATTGTCAGTTATATTTTGCTTTATCCAGATGCCGATCAAAAAGTGGAATAAAAATTCAATGTTCTGGGTCTATTACAAATGTTGTTTGGAAAGATTTATTGTAAGCATACATATATTTAAATAAATGAGTGTTGATTTTAATATTTGTGGTGAATTAAAAAGTTTAAGTGCAATTACAATAAAAAAGTGAACGAAATGCACGATTTCAGTAAGATCGTGAATCACGTATTGCTTCGGGGTTGGCGCACGTAGAGCGCAGGGGGCAGAGCCCCCTAGTTTTCATTATATTGTTCTAAAAACTCAAGATCAATTGTTATAAAAATATCTACTTGAGTGAGTTTTGTTACTTCATCGTTAATATTTTAGTACTTGATAGAAACTGTTTACCAAATGCTAAATTCTACTATTGCCTTCAAAATATCTAGTTTGTAGGGAGATAAATCTCGCATTAAAAAAAATGCCAAAGAAACTTAGGAAATACTTACTAAGATTTTTAAAGATTTTGCTTAAAAGCAGTTCATCTAAATCACGCTACAGAGAAAAAGAATTATTAAAACAAAATTCGCAAACAAATGTTTTTATTTGACCCCTGATTTTAAAAGTTTCTTTATAGTTTTTTTAGAGTATATATTTTATAGTTTCAGAAAAACTCAACATTATAAGATTTTAACAGCTTACGGATATTGCTTCGTATATTTTATTTTATATTAAATTTGCAGTAACATAACTAATGTATGTAAGAGCATTATAATATACTAAATTTAGAGGTATCGCATGATATATATATAATATACATACAAATATTTAAAAAAAATGCTTACTTACATTTAAATAGAAAAATTTAATTTTCAATCCTTATTATTCATTATTCAGATAAATCGGAAACAAATTTCGATGTTTCCAATCTTTTCAGTATATTGTTCTCCAGATTCATAAGAAAATGTGTTATAAAAATACCTACTCGGAGAAAATTGTTTCTTCAACGTTAATAATGTTAGTACTTGATAGAAAGTATTTTTCAACTACTTAATTCTACTGTTTCTATCAATATATCTAGATTATATAGATATAAAATATCACAATACAAAAAAAATGCCAAAGCAATTTACAAAGGAATACTTACTAAATTGTTTTTTTCTTAAAATCAGTTCATCTACATCTATTTACAAAGAAAAAAAACAATATTTAAAGAAAAGAAAATCGCAAACAAAAGTTTTTTGTGACTCCTGATTTTATAGCTTCTTAAATGAGAAAATAAACATAATGAGATTTTAATAGCTACAGAGATTGCTTCGTATAATTCAAATTATGTTAAAATAAGGACTAATAGACGCAAAGGCAATTATGCTATACAATTAAATTTATAGACCGTTCTCAATACTGATTTGAACGAATGTTATAAATATTGGCTCATGAATACTTGTTTTTTCTTTTTACAAACAAATATTACATACAAGCAAAAATCACAGAAAAATTCATACAAGGTAAATTTATAAAATCAATACAGCTGATGTGTACTACACCGTGTGAAATAATGCATTTTGTTATCCTCAAAGCATCGTAAAATTAAAACTAAATACAAAATTATATAATGTTTATTATTATAATATTTATGATAAAGCATCATGAAAATGAAATAGAACTTTCAAATGAAAATCAAATTTCAAATTTCAAAGTAATTGCTTAAAAGGCGCAAAGGCCAACATAGTGAAAAAGATTCCAAGCCGGGACTCGAACCCGGGCCATCAGTATAGCGCACTGACGTTCTACCGCCTAAACCACTTGGAACGATACCTAGCTCGGAAAATTTCTCACTATTATATGTTGGCAAGGCTACAAATGCAGCACAAGATGGAATATTTATCGTGAGTCACCGACCTGGGACAAACACGAAACATAATTAAATCCAGCATCGATAGAAATTATTAATACATGGAAATTATTCCAGAGAGAAACATTCGCCTTGCATACAATATTTCAAATGAAAATCAAATTTCAAATTTCAAAGTAATTGCTTAAAAGGCGCAAAGGCCAACATGGTGAAAAAGATTCCAAGCCGGGACTCGAACCCGGGCCATCAGTATAGCGCACTGACGTTCTACCGACTAAACCACTTGGAACGATACCTAGCTCGGAAAATTTCTCACTATTATATGTTGGCAAGGCTAAAAATGCAGCACAAGATGGAATATTTATCGTGAGTCCCGGCTTGGAATCTTTTTCACTATGTTGGCCTTTGCGCCTTTTAAGCAATTACTTTGAAATTTGAAATTTGATTTTCATTTGAAATATTGTATGCAAGGCGAATGTTTCTCCCTGGAATAATTTCCATGTATTAATAATTTCTATCGATGCTGGATTTAATTATGTTTCGTGTTTGTCCCAGGTCGGTGACTCACGATAAATATTCCATCTTGTGCTGCATTTGTAGCCTTGCCAACATATAATAGTGAGAAAATTTCCGAGCTAGGTATCGTTCCAAGTGGTTTAGTCGGTAGAACGTCAGTGCGCTATACTGATGGCCCGGGTTCGAGTCCCGGCTTGGAATCTTTTTCACTATGTTGGCCTTTGCGCCTTTTAAGCAATTACTTTGAAATTTGAAATTTGATTTTCATTTGAAATATTGTATGCAAGGCGAATGTTTCTCCCTGGAATAATTTCCATGTATTAATAATTTCTATCGATGCTGGATTTAATTATGTTTCGTGTTTGTCCCAGGTCGGTGACTCACGATAAATATTCCATCTTGTGCTGCATTTGTAGCCTCGCCAACATATAATAGTGAGAAATTTTCCGAGCTACGTATCGTTCCAAGTGGTTTAGTCGGTAGAACGTCAGTGCGCTATACTGATGGCCCGGGTTCGAGTCCCGGCTTGGAATCTTTTTCACTATGTTGGCCTTTGCGTCTTTTAAGCAATTACTTTGAAATTTGAAATTTGATTTTCATTTGAAATATTGTATGCAAGGCAAATGTTTCTCTCTGGAATAATTTCCATGTATTAATGAAATAGAACTGCTAACTGGGATTCACAAAAGGCAGGTGACCATTAGTGGAAAAAATAGTAAAGTCATTTTCATGACATGCCAAAATATAAAATTTATTAGAAAAATAAAAACATATTGTACTGTTGATACATTTATTCTTTTAAAGAGACATTGATTTAAATTTTAAGTAATTATTTATCTATATGAAATCAGCGTATCAGTTTTAAGTATTTTGCGTAAATTCAAGAACTCAAGCCGGGAAATTCAATAATAAATCCAAGATATGCATGTAGCATTTTATTAAAGACAAGCGAACAATCAAATATTGACGCCGGGTGACCCACAGTACAGAAAAGAGACAAGGACTGCTCTACATGTTTGCAACAGTGCGGTCAAAGATACAATGAATATTTCCCGGCAGATTTGATTGAAAGTGCATCGAGCTGAAAATGTTACAACTTTGTACAATTATAGCCCCGGAGAATACATCACTTATCGGAAATTTTTAAAACTAAATCAGGTCAGCGATTCATGAGATGACGTAACCGAAATCTTAACGTTCTTATTCTATATACACAATATTAAAATATTTATTTGTTTAAAAGTCGTTATAAAAACACATTAAAAGTGAATTAAAATCTATATATGCATGTTTCAACTCATTTTCTGAGTCGTCATCAGAATGTATAACATAAAATTTCAAATGCATATGAAAAAATGAAAAAAAATCATATAATATAAACAAGTAACCATATAACGCGCCCTATATTTTCCGGATTGCTCGTATTCCCTCTATGTCGCGACGCCGTAAGTTGTCCAGCCATTCAACCCATAAATTTGGGATACGAAAAGTTAATGTATCGTTACAAACTCCTGAACCTCTTAAATAAATTTCAATGGACTCTCTTATGAATAACTAAATAAAAATTAGACCTATAGATTATTTTACTCGCGTTGAAAAGTATGTTAATGTTCTCTATTTGATTCATCCGGGAAAAATTAGTATTACACATATTATATTTTATGTCCGCTATATGTTCTTTACATCAGATATTGAATTTTCGTTGGGTTATACCTATATAATGATTTTTAATTTTTTCTTCCCTAATAAATTGAATCATATAAACTCCTGAGAGGTCATCTCTATTAATAGGATCAATTTTAGTATTCAAAAGCATCTTTAATTTCGGAGGCGGCTTCGCGATCAAAATTATACCAAAATTGCTTAAATGATTTTTTATAGATTCAAAGAAACCCGGGAAAAAATTTGCTACAACTGTTTTCATATTAACTTCATTATTAGTTTTATTTTTATTTTTAGAAGTATCAAAGTGGCTCTAAATCCATTTGTTAATTAATTTTACCTGATATCCGTTATCACTAGCAATACGTTTAATTATCTCTAACTCGTCCCCCAGATTTATATCGGAAGAAATCCTGAAATCACGGTTAATGAGGAACATGAAGGTGAATAATTTATAAGGCATTGGGGTGCATGCATCGGAAGGTATAACGTTTAAATCCGCGACAGGTTTTCGGAAAACTGAACGAATTAATTCATTCCCCTTTCTCTGTAACTCAACGTCTAAAAAAGGTGCTTTCTCCTCTGTTTCTAGTTCAAAAGGAAATTTAATATTATTGTGAAATTCATTTAACTGTTGTATGAAAATCATTAACTCACCTATATTACCTCGCCAAACAACAAAAATACCGTCTACATAACGTAACCATACTAAAGGATAACCTCAAAAGTGTTGACAATTTTAGATTCGAAGGGGCATAATTTAAATTCCACCAGAAGGCCAGATATTGTTGATTCCATTGGAGCACCACATGATTGTTCATAAAAAAAACATTATAAAAAAAATAAAAAAAAATACTTGAAATAATTAAGTTTAAACCACTCTTTAAAGTGTTCTTCATGGGCAGATTAAAGTTTTCTGCATTATCGATAAAATTGTATAGGTTCTTGGTAACTTCTATTGTATCTATGGAAGGATAAAGGGAAACAATGCCCAAACTTGCTAAAATACAGTCTTCAGAGTTGTTGAATTTCTTGATTTTCTCCATGAAATCTGTAGTAGAGTCCACTGTAAATATGGAAGGAGGCAACTGCTGTTGTAGCAGGGGAACGTGTGCTTTTTCTAAGAAGTAGGTAGGACATTGGCATTTTGTCAAAATCGGGCGAAGATGACAATCTTGTACTGTATTTATTCTATGCTGAGGCTGAGAAAATGGAGAAATTTTATTTAGGAGCAACCATTTAGACATTACTGCATGCCTGTTGCCTTCTTTAGCATAAACACAGTAGATCTTTTAGAAACGAAATAATCATTTGTATTGACTATCAGTCTAATAATTAACAGTTTAGATAACAGCTGCAAAGGATCACATGATCAGAAAATATATTTTTTATATATTCGTTAACGGAAAGATTAGTATGAATTGCACAGTAATGCTTTTAGGATGAAAAAGCAGCTTTGTTTTGGATTTATTTTATAAACGACTATGAGTGAGACTATGAATATAAAATGGATGTAATTTATTAAATGCAATAAAAATACGGAAAATATATATATATATATATATAATTTTTTGAAAAGGGAAGGAATTTATCGATTAAATTTAAAATTCTAAAAGGTGGATGGATAATGATATGTTGTGTTATGTTACTTTCATCATCACATATCTCTCCCACAGTCCCACAAAAATTAATATAACCCGACTTGAGTTTGGGTCGACACACCTACATGAAGTAGACTAACAATACTATGACGCATACATAATACAGAGAAAAAAAAAGTTGCAACTAAAGTACTTATAATTTAGATAAATGAGCTTATAAAATATTTAAAGCTTATGCACTAGTATAAATTGAGAGATACATTCTCAAATTTGCAGTATAATTTTCCATAAAAAATTAGTAGATCATACTTTTATCATAAAACTCTAAAATACATTAGAGATTAAAATCTCAAATTTTCGCTGTGCACAGGTTAAAAATTTTGTAGGTCCAGTTCTTTCATCTTGCTTCGTTTTCAGGTCCTCAACCTACAAACTGAGCATGCCATAAAAGGCTGGATATCTTTAAACTAAAATATTATGTTAAATTATAAATCTCAACACAAAAATCTATGTGTTATGCTAAAATAAAACTCGTAAAAACAGTATGTGCAAACAAGACATAACTATAATAATACAAACATGACAAGGCATGAAATATATAGTGTGATTAGAAACCTCGATTATTTAAAATAGTAAAAGTAAATACAAAAAAAAAAAATGCTTAAATTTTTCAATTGTTCACAAAATGTTTATCTCTAAGAAAATAATCTGAAAAATGGTGAAAATAAACTGTTATATGTAGAAAACTATTGATATGCAAATTTGGAAGCATTAGTTATAAAGAAATGTAGTATTATTAATACTGATAAAATTTCTCTTGCATGCACAGAATGTGTAAGTGAAGAGATGTGCTTTAGAGAGTAGTATGTACAGCTAGAATGCAACCAATAATTAACCCTGGAAAGCTACCTGGGGTACAGGCGTACCCCACACTTTTTTGTTTTTATCCATACTCTCCTCTAGAGTGCGCTGCAACGCTGCCGTCTTGTGTAGTTAACTTTGGCGGCAGTCAGTGCCAGTGTGTGTGCCGTAGAGTGCAGCTGCGTGTTTTGATTGCTATTATATTTCGTCGTTGGGGTGAGGTTGTACCTCATTATAGCGGTTGCGCTATAAACCTACAAAGGACATTTTCTGTCTATTTCTGTTAGTATGTTTCTTTTTCTTTATTTTTAATGTGTACTTATGATATATATGGAATTTAAAACGAAAACAAAAGTAAATAAGTCATAATATTTACATTTTTATTAAATATTTCGAAAGTTTTGATTTTTTTTTTTTTTTTTTTTTTTGGTATTATTTGTGTGCACCACAGAACTTTCCGACAGAAATAATGGGATTCCAGTATTTCGTGCTGCAATGCCAGAAAGTCGGTTTCAATTCTTGGTAAAGTGTCTCAGGGAAGACGATAAAGAGAAAAGGAAGACACAATATGCTGCTGATAAGCAAGCTCTATTCCGGTAGGTTTTTGAAGAGTCAATGAATGCCATGAATGTCATGTATGTGCCTTCCGAGTACACTACTATAGATATGCAGTTGTTGGTTTTAGAGGGCGTTGTCCATTTAAAATTTACATTCCATCGAAACCTGAGATGAATGGGATTAAAATCGTAATGTATTGTGACGCTATGACTTTTTATGTCTTAGATGCGGTGGTGTATGCAGGAAAATGTTTAACACCGGATAGTGTTCCAGTTGTACAATACTATTGTGAAATCCTCAAATCCACCATACATGGCACACATAGAAACATTACGATGGACAATTGGTTCACATCAATTATCACAGCAAAAAGTCTACTACAAAAAAAAATTAACCATTGTAGGTACAATAAGAAAGAACAAGAAAGAAATTCTGCCATCTTTTGTTGAGTGTAAAGGGCGGATTACTGATTCTGAAATGTTTTGTTAAAGTGGACCACTCACTTTATTATCCTATTGTCCCCCAAAACGAAAAAAAAATGTCCTAGTACTGTCATCAATGCATGATGAAGGGGATAAGCCAGACGGCGTCCAACTACCAGATATGATATAGTTATATAACTCGAAGAAAGGTGGAGTAGATACATTCGATCAACTGTGTCATCTATACACTTGTGCAAGAAAGACAAGACGTTGGCCGCTTCGTTTGTTTTATAATTTACTAGACATCATTGGAATCAATTCTATGATTCTTTTAAGAGGAAACTTTGCGCCGGATAAAGAATTATTAAGTCATCGACGAGGATACTTGAAGAATTTGGCTTTCGAATTGATGAGGCTACATATGATGAACCGTCTAAATGTACCAAATTTGAAGCGGGAACTCCGTGAGACTATTTGCAACATCTTATTCGTGCCCATGCCAGAAGTAAGTCCCGAGGGGCAACTATCCACTACAGGCAGGTGCATATTTTACTCAAGGTCACGTGACCGAAAATCCGGGGTCAGGTGTGCAATATGCAAAAGATTTATTTGTTTGGAGCACCAGCAAAAAGTTTGTCCTTCTTGGTCAAA
>OZ010795.1:62019672-62108143 GCA_963932465.1 Maratus speciosus
ATAATAATTTGAAAATTTAATTGTATTATATTATTGTAGCTCAAACGTAGCTTTAAATATGTCCCTTTTTGTTTTTTCGATAAATAATGTTTTTGACACTGTAATTCGCATTTTTATTTTCGGGTACATCTGTACACCGATGTAGCATTAATAAACAAAAAATTCATGGTAGCTTTCCAGGGTTAGACTTCTATTGAAATTAAGGCTTGTATAAATACCAACGAGTTTGCATCTACATCACAATTGCAGTTAAAATACTCTCAAAAACCAAAAGATTAAAAATAAACTGTGATCAAATACTAATAGAAATAATTTATGCATTAAATAAAAGAAGTTATATTAAATTGAATGTATGTCATGACCTAATTGAAAATCGTGTGTAAGTGTGGAATAGGCATACAAGAGTGTAAGTGAATTGAGTTGATCCTTTCTTGAGAAAATAACTAACATCAGCAATTTAAATTTAATTAAGAATGTTTAAAGTGAACAAGATTTTCGTTGTATTGAAATGCAACTTTTTAAAATGTGCTAGACTTGAGGAGGAAGCAGTGACATGGAAAGCGTTTTTTTCTTTTAATATGAAAACAAAAAAGAGATATGTAATTGATACAATGTAGTGTTTGGACTAGGAATGGTAGCAAAATGTACAAATTTTTTTATACATCTACAAAATGAAATATTTACGCATTAATCCCAGTAATTTCAGTAAAACTAATTCGCATTGTCAGGAGTACAATAGATTCCTATTAAATGTTAATATTATAAAAATAATACATTTAACATTGCGGCATGATATGGTAATGCACAAATTTACATTTCAACTGTAGACAAATATAGGGGACCGTGAGAAAATTGTGATTCAAAATAACAATTGATATGACAAACGAAATTAAAACATAATGCATAAGGTATTTAAATAAAGAGCGTTACGTTTAAGTGATAAACGTGTGTAATGTGTGTAGTGTGTGATATGCAAAACTCGAACATAATCTCGACAGAAATTAATCAAAATGGTATGGGCACTATATAAAATTTTGCAAGCTTCACAAAAGGTTTAAAAAGTATGGGTTTTTTTTTCTTTTTTTTTACAATTGCAATGAATTAGAGAGAAAGGAATAACAGAAAGTTATATTTCCTATATAAATAGACAACAGTGCGCGTGTAAAATAACACTGACCGTTCAACATTGAGTGTTAATGTGAAGAATAGAAAAGGCACAGTTGCACTATACCAAAATCGTTATAGGACATGTTAAAACTGTATGAAACATTACAAAGATTATTGTACATTTTACTTATGACTAAGTTCTGTAAAACTAATTTCCCAAAATAATAACTTATGAGATTGAAATGATAACGATGATAAAAATCTCAAGTAAAAGTAAATGAAAGTATAAAAAAATGAGCTAAACAAAAATCACTTGAACTTGGTAAGAGTTTGACGACCAACACCTTAAAGTAACAAATAAGTGCAAAAGATAAGCACTTTCGCAAAATCATTTCTAGCGGTGAAAAAATCAAATGAAAGAGTTTATAACATTCTGCAAAAATATTATGGTTGAATTACTAATACAAAATTCTAAAAATAATGATTTAAAATGTAAAACTGAGTATCTGAAATAATAATGAAATGTGTGAGATTTCAAGGGTACATGAACAATGAACTGTCTAAACGATAGTAAATAATTGTATTGAAATGAAAGGCTGAAAGCAAATGTGTCCTAGTGTATGTATATCATAGGATGAGAAAACTGAAAAAAGGATAAACATTATATAACTACGCATTTCACAATGTGTATACCTATCGAAATACTGAACAAACCTTCTCTAACGCACATTATATAAATAAATACTTAAAACTATGTACATAAGGATTTTAAAACTAGAAAGACTGCGAGCGGTCATTTTGATGAATGATCATGAATGTATTTCGGTCGAACCAGAAATTTCTTTATTAAACTAGTTTAAAAGATACAAAGAAAAAAGCACAAGTTAAATAAATAAGTTAATAATTTAAAATACAAATATGGTGTGAAATATTTTTTATAAAATTTGAGTAAAATCCCCCGTCTTTCTAATGTTAAACTCCAGGCAAGCACGTCCTATCAATTGAAAAGGAATGCTGCAGTGCAGTACATCAAATTAATGGCAAATTAAATTCAACGCTTGAGAATTACATTTCTTATACAAGGTGATAAAAGAAAAGAAATAAATGTGTAGTGTGTTATAAGTTTTGTGAGTGCTGATATAAGAAAGTAAAAAGAGAAAAAAGTGTGGATGCGAACTCTAAAAATACAGTAAAAAATTATCTCTTCGTTAAATTATCCAGTGTAAATTAGAGGAAGCATTTTTTGTCAGAAACGTATTGAAATGTTTTATGAAATAAAAAAAAAGAATCAAATGAATCAAATAAACCAAAAATTCTGTAGAGAGAAAAGGAAAGGGAACACCCTATAATACATTGAACTGCTTAAGGTCACAATTAGTACATGAGTATCAATGTTTTACCATGATTTTACCTAAGCTCTTTATAACTAAGTATGTGTACCATAAAATATTACTTTTCTGACAAAATGATATTGTAAGTGAGATATGAAAAGAAGGTTATTTAATGGCAAGCTACAAGTCGTTAAATATTATTTTTCTGAATTCAAAATGATGAACATTTAGTACCATGCAAAAAATAATACATTAACAAAAAAAAAATTATATTGATTTGTGCTGTTTAATTTTATTAGCGTTTTTGAATGTATTATATTAGTACTCAAAAAAACATCTCTTTATTCCTTTTTAATTTGTTTTTTAATGTCTGAATGAAAAATATGTATCATCAAAAAAGAAACTTCAGAAAAGAAATTCTATGTTAATTCATTATATATTCAACGCAATTTATAGTTCTCCATTTCAAATTCCCTGCATATTGCCTTTCCCAACAGATTTTTTTTTTGACTTACTAGGCTCGACCCCCTACGAGCTACACTCGCCAACCCCCGTTCAGACACTGCACTCTCTAAAAGCACGCTAATTTGATCGGCTATAAAAAGATTTTGGAAGATTGAATTATAATTAAAAAAACAAAGGCGATCTCCCTATAAGCGTGTTTCTATTCATTTCTTTTTGATTGGGGAATTTTACGGAAAAATCAGCTGCTGTTAAAAGATACAATGGCATTTTAAAATCATCAAATATAAAATGAATTAAGTAAACAGAGTCTTTGTCTCCCGGTATCTTTTAACAAAGCGAAAAGAAAGTCCTTTTAAATAAGACATTTTAAATATATCGCTTTTAATCTGATGTAATTTTCACCAACCTTTTCTTTGCTTTTTAATATTCACGTGAAAATACTTTTATTAGAAATGAAATATTATTTGCGCTGTCCAAAAAAAAATAGTTGAAAAGTTCATCTCAAAATATCAAGTAAATGTCTCGCGCTATTTTAAAATTTAAACTGTTTTGCAATATTATTTTTTGTTCATTTTACGTAATAAGTGTAATGTGACGTAATTTCTCCTATTTAAGACTTCTAACGCATGTTAATGAATTTGTTATTTTACAATATCCTTTCTCTTTTAAAATTCACGTTAAATATAGTTCTTATGAAGTAATTTTCCATAAATTCCTGCTTTTTATACGCAATTATTTAATTTTAGTTTGAAAGTATCTTTTCTGTTTATAATAGTCACGTGTAAATAAATTTTTAATTTGAAGCAAACATTATTGTTTCCGTTGTTTATACAGTTGGCAACAGGTTAAATTAGTACAATTTTCTAAAATAAGTAAAAAATATCTGTCGAAATGATGAAAATTTCAATTTAAAATAGAAATGAAAACTCGAAAAATGAGTCAAATTAAAAAAAAAAATAAATGAATTCTGCACACCGGGAAATTATAACGTATAAAATGATCTAAAATGATTAAATTCAGATGTATAATTTTTGCTCCTATAAAACTTTTTTAGTGGAACGATTTTGTCCAAATTTAGCATTAAATATCTCTTAAAATAATTCTTCGATTTGAAAACTGTCTGCATCAGCATGTTTATCAAACATTTGTGTATAATACTACCGATTTTCATATATTTGTATGCATTATGTTTCTTAATATTAACGAAGTAAGACCTCCGGTCTCAAAAAATTCAAAACCGACGGCGGCGGTGACAGCGGTAGTTACTTTTTTTTTAGAATAGAGAGATTCTCAAAAAATAATACTCATGTGAAATATGTTTGAGATATAAGAGACATCTAATAAAATATAAAAAAAAAAAAAAAAACGATTACATCCTATCATTCCAAGTTTCTGTCCACGCGTGACTGGCATTTCTTATTTCTATACCTACATCACAGAGGTTGTAATTGGCAAATGATATTTAAGTTCTTTTTGACATCACTCGTACAAAATTAGTAAAACCTACATTGAATTAACTTATTTTAAAAATTCATTTAAATATATTTTTTTAATTAATTGAATATATTGAAATATATTTTTTAATTTTTCTGAATTAGAACGATGGATGCGTTGAATAGTTCAGAAAATTTATCGTTTAATAGAAGAAAAAAAATCCCTGTGTAATTTAATATAAATAACTTATAATGACAATACTGTTAAAGCCGCGTGTTATCTTTATATACTACTATTTTATTTCCTTTCTTTATTGTTTTAAGTAGAGTTTACGGAGAATAACGCTTAAAGATATATTCGAATTGTTCAGGATTTTTAAACAACGGTATATTTTTGCAGTTGTTATGAAACAGAACAATTCATGATATTAATTTATTACAGTAATTTAAAAATACGTTAATAATAGTTTTATTAGGTTAATTTAACAATATCTTAAATTTAACAAATTTTATAGCATTTTATTATAATTTTTTAAAAAGGTTATATTATAGAAAGTAACAACTGCACAATAGCATAGAAATTTTCCCTAATAAAATAATTTTTAAAGTAATCTTTTTAAAACCAAATCAAAACTACGTCTACTGCCTAAAAAGGAATTTAATAATTAATTTTACTTACGGTTAAAACATCTCTGTTAAAGAATAATCACTATGTATTTTTGTGCAGCTTATAAGATCTCAAATTGCGTTTTTTATTTACGTTAAAAAATATCTGATTTAGATAATTAAACCGCATTCCTTTAACTCCATTTCTGTTCTTTTTCTATATCCGTAATAAGCAAATATGTAGAAACTTGAAAATGAAAAAAAAATGGAAATTACATTTCATTTGGCAAAGCAATAAACTCACTCTAACAAAACTCATTAGAATGAAAGAGGAAAAAAAAATAAATATGTTTGTTAGGTTTATTTTTTTTACAAGAAAAATGTATTTGAGGAAGTTCTTACTTTAATGAGGATTTCCAGACAAAAAGAGAAAATAAACTATTTTCAGTAAATCGATATCCAAATACATTTTTCCATATTTTCAATTATATTATAGATGCGACTTTGCTTGTAATATATAAAAAAAAGATTATTTGGTAATCTTTTGATATTTGATCGTAATATATTTAAATAAGTATTATTTTATGTACTATTTTTACATAATATTGCACACATAATATTACTGTAATTTAAAAAGAAACGTACATCAACATTTTTATCAAGTAAGCCACTTCATTTTTAAATTTGTATCATAAACAAAAACATGTCTGTGAATACCGATGAGTCAAATTTATGATGTCAAAACCTGACCAATAAAAGTCGTTTTTACAATATTTTCAATATTTAACTTCTGAACGGAGAATAGGGTTAAAATGTTTTTTCAAATAAAATTTTATAGAAAATTATATTATAATTTACTGATTATGTAAGGTTAAAAAAAAAATAAATTTGATTTCTGTGGCATGCAACCCGATTAGAAAATATTAGTTTATTTTCTCTTAAAACAATTGATATTGTTTCCAACATTTGCTTCCGGCTAACATTCCATAACGAAATTAAAACTTCATAAATAAAAACTTACAAGAAAATAGGATAAATAAAACAATAATCTAACATACATGAGTTACGCTGTTTAACCAATGAAACTATTAGAATCAAAATGTCTATTATAAGATATGAATATTTTGCGATTTATTGGGTTATTAACTCCGGCCTGCGTTAATATTAAAATGTTACCTTTAATTAACTTAGTTTTTTCCAATGCTGTCTAACTTCCGAGCGGCTACGGATATATACATAAAAGTGCACTGAAAATATGTCATAGATCCGACATGGGATGATATCCAAGGAGGAGACAAATCTCAATACAACGATACAATATATATATATTCACAGAATGTTCAAAATCTGGTCAAGGGACAGGATCCGCCTTTTTATCATTTAAAGAGAATTCCTTAATAAATGCGTGAAAAGCTCGTCTTTCCGAAGAGAATTCCGTTTTGCAAGCTGAATTCTTCGCTATTAAAAACACTGTGGCTTCGTCAGATTCATTTAATTTCAAATAATTCCTAATCTCTTCAGATATCCTCTCAGGTTTAATTGCTCTGAAAAATACAGATGAAGTTGATTATATGATTTCAGATATTCTAAGCTTAATACACAATTAAGCTTAATACAGAAACAATTCTAAGATCATTAATAGGGCTCAAAAGCATTTATATGAAATGTTATAAAATATTCGAAATTGTAAAATTTGTTTAAAGTAATTCACTGGTAATTCATCGTACAGAGAGCATCATGGTAGGAAAGATTCTATGAATGACTATTCCGTTTGACGAATATGAAGGTCAGGGAAATCCTTGGATGATTTTTATTGGAATATAAAGAATTTCAGACTACTTTGCAGGTAGTAGAAGATGTCCACCATTAACCTTTTTACCCAGCTATTGAAATGAGTCAATTCCTGTATGTCCAGCACATGCCCTTCTAAATAAAGACTTACAGCTTTGTCAACGGAAAATATACGAGTCACTTCTTTACGAAAAATGAATTAACTAGAACCATTAGTCGTAACCATTAAACTACGTGCAATACTTCTAGTAGATATAGAAAAAATGTATCTGATAGATGTAGTATATATTCTCACCAAACTCAGAATACCAAAATTTTGTTAGTAACAGTGGGGGCAATTCTTCAGATTAAAGAACATAAATAGCCAAGGCTCTTATAGAAGCTAGGCATTGTTGCAGAGATATAGCCTTGTGTAGACTGAAAAAAATCGGCAATGTCCCTTAAAAATTCCGAATGGAAGTTTTAGTGTAAGGTTTAGTTGAATGGAAGTCAGTTCAGCGAGAACCCATTGGAACTTGATAAATCTAATGATAAAGATATTTCTGGGACAGAAGATGTCGCGGTTTTTAACTCTATTTTTAGACTATGCCGACACATGATAGCATGTGAAACGAAAAGAGAACGGTGTTTTATTTATTTAAATTGTTCTATGATTTCTTTTTGAGGTAGAAGTGCTATCGAACAATGAAAATAAGAAAACTTGATTTTATGCAAATATGTTAAAGTTTTTACTGTCCGATTTTTGCGAATTAAATGTTTCGTTTATTTTTCTGATTACGTTTAATTTAAATAATGCTTACTTGTAAGATGAACTAATTTAACATCATTTTAAATCACTAAGAAGGGATAGAATATTATATTGTTAAGAAGAGATGTACTAAGTAAATATATATATATATATATATATATATATATATATATATGACACGATTTCACTCCTATCATATAAACATGTAGATCTTAAGTACCAGCATACCCACATTATATACTCAATGAAGAAATCATGGTTTTTTGCAGTCGGACAATCATGATGGAAGAGTGGAAGGTCAGGGTGTCGTCCATCGGAATGTTTCCCGAAGCATAAATAATCGAAGCCGATAGCAGCATCAAAACGTTTATTAATCGACGATATAATGGACCAAATTACACTAGATATAGGTTATCCATGTGCGGACAGTCGCTACGTAGTAAAATGCACCACCAGATGTTAATTATTAGAACAAACTATGAAGATTCAGGAAAAACAAACACTCCAGGTGGCGTAGTTTAATTAAGCAACTCAATAATTGTCAAATTCTACCTCTCCTAGCCCATGGAACGGGTTATATCCTTGCGAAAACTGCATGCGTATGAATACAATACACGATAAATGACAAATCACGTAAATTAGTAGCCGGAAGGACGCGATAACAGCAGAATACGACACGACCTAGCTCCGGGGGGAGGGGGGAAGCGCGGGTGACGACGATATGAACTATATAGTTTCGGCGTCAGAATTATTCGCAAAAAATGGCTGGCGGGATTTGCAAGGAATGATGGGAATGGAACACCAAAGAAGAAATGATATTTAAAAACATTCGAAAGAAAAAGAATTTATTTTTAGAATAAAATGAAAAAGTAATTTAATGGTTTTTATGAGATGAGGCGAATGGAATAAGGTTTTTAGACTATATTAATTTCATATTTATTAATTTCATATTTATTAATTTCATATTTATTAATTTCATAATAATATTAATTTCATAATTCATAATCCATATTATAAACAATAAATTTATGCTTGCCTTTTTTAGCATTACAATTAAACAAACAAATTATCACATTAGGATTATAATTTCAGGCGATATAAGAAAATAATATGAAAATGTAATTTAATATTAGGAGTTCTAAATTTTGAATGTTTATAATTCAAAAACTTATCATCCAAATGACTTGTAATTTCATTTCTATGCATAGTTTGAACAAAATATTTAAAGTATACTGTCAGAATTAGGTGTTGCTATTGACAAAATCAAAAATTGATTTGGTTTTTATTTGTATATGGCCCCTTAAGCAAATTTTATATTCATAATTTAAAATTAGACTTTATTTCCAGTCGTTTGGTAGCTGTATTTTTATTTTTTTTTGTATTATAATTATTTTCCGAGTTAATAGGGGTGTTTATTCTTTGTTTTGCATTGAACATCGTAAATTTAACAATATTCTGTGTCAGTTTGTAAATTTTCTCAACATTTAGCTGCGAATGCATAAAACTTTATCATTAGTAACATCACTTTTTCCTCGAAGCATCTACCAAACAAATGTAAACTATGTAGCCTTATGTAATATTTCTTAACTAATATCTTTTTTAATACTTCTCACTTATTTATTTTAGAAAATTTAAACAAAAACTTGAAATGCGGATTTTCATAAGATTTGCTTCATTTCCCAAATTTCTTCAGACACATTTTTCCCCACTTTCAAAGAGAAAAACACGAATAAATTCCTTTTTATTTATTTCACAAGAAAAAAACTTACAAAAATTAGATTCCATTGCACATCCAATCATAAAATCTCAGGCACATGCGTGTACCTTGGATTGTGGATTGTGCGATTTTAAGACAAAATTAGAAAATAATCAGCTTGCTCCATGAAATATAAATATTAAATTCGCAGAACTTATTATTACTTTTTTTTTTCTTTAGTTTGTGAAGTCTGTACTGTGCTTACATTCCTGATTAATGTTTTACATTTTTGTCATGCATGATATATGCTTTTTTATATGTATTTCCTGAGAAGAGAATTAAGGTCATACCATTTTATTCCATAAAATAATATTATTTTTGTAACATCTGTAATATGCATATAAATACATATATTGTCAGAGAATAAGTCATTTCCTTCAGAATAATGCTATTTTACGAAATCAATATTTTAGAAGAGACGAGAAAAGTTGAATTTATATATCTCTCTATTCTAAAAAAAAGTAACTACCGCTGTCACCGCCGCCGCCGCCGCCGCCGCCGCCGCCGGTTTTGAATTTTTTGTGACCGGAGGTCTTTCTTCGTTAATATTGAGAAAAATAATGCATACAAAAATATGAAAATCAGTGGTTTTATACAGAAATGTTTGATAAACACGCTGATGCAGACAGTTTTCAAATCGAAGAATTATTTTAAGAGATATTGAATGCTAAAGTTGGACAAAATCGTTCCACTAAAAAAGTTTTATAGCAGCAAAAACTATACATGGCAGTGTAATCATTTTTAGATCATTTTATGCGTTAGAATTTGCCGGAGTGCAGATTGCATTAATTTTTTTTATTTTGACTCATTTTTTCAGGTTTTATTTCTATTTTAAATTCAAATTTTCTGCATTTCTAGAGATATTTTTTACAGATTTCAGAAAATTGTACTAATTTAAACTGTTGCCAACTGTATAAAAAGCGCAAGCAATAATGTTTGCTTCAAATTAAAAATTTATTTACACGTGACTATTATAAACAGGAAAAAAACTTTCAAATTAGAATTAAATAATTATGTATAAAAAGCAGGAACTTATTAAAAATTACGTCATAAAAAGTACACAGGTGAATTTTAAAAGAGAAAGGATATTGTAAAATAATAAATTCATTAACATGCGTTAGAAGTCTTAGGAGAAATTATGTCATATTTACGTCACATTATAGTTATTACATAAAATGAACACAAAATAATATTGCAAAAAAGTTTAAATTTAGAAATTGCGCTAGACATTTATTTAATATTTTGAGAGGATATTTTCAACTATTTTTGTTAGGAAACCGCAAATAATATTTCATTGCTAACAAAAGTACTTTCACGCGATTATTTAAAAGAGAAAGAATAACTTGGTAAAAATTACGTCAGATTAAAAACGATTAATTTAAAATATCTCATTTAAAAGAACTTTCTTTTCGCTTTGTTAAAAAATACCAGGAGACAAAGACTCTGTTTACTTAATTCCTTTTATATTAGCTTATTTTGAAATGTTGTTACACGTGTCTACGTCATCAAGTTATTTTTATTTCGACGTTTTATTTGTATTTTTATTAATGTTGTACGAATTTATTTGTTCTTTCGTTATTTAAAATAAAAATTATGTCAATTTGTATAATTTGGCGAATGGTTTGGCGATTTATATAATTTGGCGAAATGGGTCGTCGGGATAATCAAGTAGTACCGCAGCGGATTTGGCGTTAAAATTCCCCAATCAAAGAGAAATGAATTGAAATTCGTTTATAGGGAGATCGCCACTGTTTTTTAAATTATAATTCAATCTTTCGAAATCTTTTTAAAGCCGATCAAATTAGCGTGCATTTAGAGCCTGCGGTGTCTGGACGGGGGTTGGCGAGCGTAGCTCGTCGGGGGCCAAGCCCCCTAGTGCTGAAAAAAAAAAAATAAGTAGTAGCCAAATAAACTGTCCTAATGATATCACAATCTTGCAAATGAGTAAAATTTTATTTTTATTTTTTTATTAAATATTTTTTTTTTTATGCTGATCCCAATCATATTTATATATGCAATTTTTTCTAACAGGAAAGGTAAGGTTCTATGACTTAAGAAAAAATATTACCTCTGTAAAGGATCTTTTACTCAGACAACCAATTTGATTGCTCTATAAAATATACTAATTGTTCCTATTAAATTTTTAAAATGTGTAAATTATCTGAAAATTTATATTGTTACAGTCAATGTGCAATCTTTTCTTCGCAAAAAAAAAAAAAAAAAAAAAAAAAAAATCACAGATTATTAACATAAAATAATGAAATATCTAATATATGCACACCTACTAATATAAATAAATATATATATATATATATATATACCCTCTACCTCTCTCTCTCTAAGACACACACACACACATACACGCACACATATATATATATATATATATATACAGTGGCGGTCAAAAGTTTCCGGCCAGTTAGTTTTTTTTTTATTTGTTTGACAGAACGTTTTAGCAAAGAAGAATTTTAATTGCTCCAAAAGTTAAGAATAAGCAAATTACCTCTGACCACGTAATCATTTTGATTGGTTACTTAAGATACTTGATGCAAAGGGGAGGAATTCAAAATTCGCGCGTGCAAAAGTTTCCGGCCATTCGTCATTCATTAGTTTTTGCTATCGCTAAAGTACTTTTTTGGCCATGTTTGTTAATTAATCAAGGTGAATAATATATTTGAAATTCAAAAATGAAAAGTTTAACAATTTATTGTTCCTAAATGAGAGATTTGTTTGTCGCTAAAGGGACAATCCTCTCGGGAGATTGCGGCAAAGTTGTCGATCGGAAAATTTGCTGTAAACAATATTTTAAAATATATATAAAGATGGACATGGTCCGTGGGACCAAGGAAAACGACTATTCTTGTGCACAGATTTATCAGAAGAAAAGCAGTTGATGACCCGCGTAAAAATGCCGCTGCAATTCCAAGCCATTTATTGTGTTAAAAGCGATTTATGGTGACATGGTTATTGCTGAAACAAGTCTATCTACAGTGTCAAGACTCTTATGTGACGTAGAACTTTATGGAACAGTCGTTGTTAAAAAACCTTTCATAAGTAAAAAAAATCAGAGTTCCCGACTGGCGTTTGCCAAGGAATACAAAGACTGGACAAGTGAAAACTGGAAAAAAGTACTATTTTCAGATGAATCGACGTTCAATCTTTTTGTGAGTGATAAAAACCATTACAACCGACGACCTAAAAACAAAAGATAAGGTGCAAGATATACTATTCCTACAATGAAGCACGGCGGAAGACAGTTATGCTGTGGAGAGCATTTTTATGGAAAATTCGCCTGTCCGTTATTTAAAATCCGCGGCAAGATGAATAGTGCAACGCATAAGGATATCTTGCAAGATCATTTGTTGCCTTATTGGAGGAAAAATCGTGGTCGCAACTATTTGTTTCATCATGATAACGACCAAAAGCATACACCCAAGCTTGTCAAGCAGTGGCTTTCGTAAAAAAAAAAAAAAACTTCGCTTTTGAAATGGACAGCCCAATCATCCGATCTGAATATAATAGAAAATGTTTGAAAGTAACTAAAAATTGTGTGTGGAATTATAAATATTCCAATTTAGAAGCATTTTCACAAAAATTGCAAGAACCTTGGACAAAATTTTACATTGATAATTTACAACTGTTCATTGAATCGATGCCACGTTGGTGCGCCGCAGTACTTATTGCTAAATGTATGAATATAAAATACTAATTGTAAATGTCGTTGATCACTGTTATTTTCTTTTGTAACACCTTTTTGTTTTACAAACTTGCCAAGGTGGCCGGAAACTTTTGAGAACACGAGTTTTCTTTTGCAATTAATTTTGTCAATTAAATTTATCAATATTTAATTTTTATTCCATAAATAAGTTCTTAACTGTTATGTCAATAAAGTGTATAAGTATCACTTTGAGATTCCACTTCATATGGGTATACTTATAAATTAACCAAAACATTTATGCTGGCCGGAAACTTTTGACCGCCACTGTATGTATGTATACCCCACACCACACACACACACACACACATTAGTGTGGTTCAAAAAAACTTTTTTTGAGCTAGAGTCCAGGCCACCCCCTAATTTTTTTTAGACTCATCAATAATATAATACTGGTAAAATTTAGCTTCTTACTCGAATTCTAAGAGGGTGCTCATTGACTCCACAATTTAACATTAGCGGAAGCATAGGAAATGCAACACTATTTTATATATTTCTATTTTATATATATTTATATTCAGAAATATTTAATTTTTCTCCAGAAGTTTTTGGAACAAATTTAATTTATTATATTATATATATATTTGTATTTAAATATTTCTGAAATATTTTATTATATGTAGCAACATTTCTGAGAATTATTTACATGATAAATTTACAGCCAACACAAAACCAAAACAAGAATTCTACCAACTCTTTCTACAACCGATTGAAAACAATTTGCCAGTGAAACATTTAATTTTTCATGATAGTTTTTATTTTAATTACTTATCTTATAGTTTTTCAAATCCTGCATCCGGCAGCAAACATCTGTCTGAAGTTATTTACATTTAGCTCATGGTTATTCCTAAGTGAAAGGTAACAAATGAATATAATATTTAAAATATATTTAATTATTTATTGCAAGAGTTTTTACTTTTAAATAAGTATGAAGAATTATATTTAGGTTACATTAATTATATAAATATGAATCTACTGTTATGGGATGAAAACATTGTTCGTGTTACAGTTAATAAGACAAACACTAAGCCTAATATGAAATAAAATAATCACAAAATTTGTGTATTAATCAACAACTTTAATTTTATAAAAATAACCGTTCTTTTCTATTTAAGGGGTCTCAGGACTCTTAAAACTAGAAAAAACGAAAAAAAAGGACCATTTTCAACATTTAATATCTTGAAATGTATTTGATATTAAGACACTATTTTAAATGGGAATGGAAGATACTAGCATGTTCTTTCATTTCAAATATTTGAAAAACTGCAAGATGCAGAATTAGCATTTACAGAGGGCTCAAAACTGTCAGACATTTCACGAGCAGAAAATCGACATAACAGCTTATGAGCACGATTAAAAAATAAATATTGCACCTAGAATGCAAATATTGGTTTCTACTTATACCTCAGATTATAATAATTACACAGAACCTAAATAAATTTGTATTTAAAGCATTTTTATATTTTTAATACAAAGTTGTATTTAGCTAATGCAAAATTTAGAAAATTTCAACAATATAAACCCCTAAAAAAATATTTTCTTTTTATAATAAAAAGGAAATTTTACGTTCAGTTTATGCGGACTAACATGAAACATATGTTTTGAGAATTTTATGAAAAAAATATTCAAAAGTTTTTGAGATAACGTGCGCGTTATGCCTAAAAACGTCATTTGGAGAAAATTGACTTCAAAATTTTAGAAACACGGCTTCAGCTATTGAGCGAGTATAATTATAAAAACCATAACTTCTGTTCTAATGGGAATTTCAAGATACCAACTATATCAAAATGTTTAGAAAACATAGAAGTTTAACATCTAAAAAAATTAAAATTTCGAAATTTTTAGAGCTTAAAGAGTCCTGAGACCCCTTAAAGAAATTTCAAAGCTAAACATTTGCAATCGCTCCGGTTTCAACTTGCCTTAGTAATAATTATTTTCTGATTGGTCTAAGATCATTAGACCAATTGACTGGATTGTGATAACTAACTATGATAAGAAAAATCATTTAGCGTGTTTTTTAACAGTTGAAAAAAATCAAAATTGGTACAATGTGTTAGTCATTTGGCAGTTAAAGAATTAATGCAGATATCGTAGTGATCTGAAATTCCTACAAAACAAAAGAAACACATACATAATTTAAAAAAATAGAAAACTTTCATTCTCATTGGCCTTTGTTAAATAAAAACAAAGGTCTTTTCTACAGCCCAACGATAAGGAGTAGCTAGATATCTTGGACTCTTTTCTTTGATGTTGGTCATGAATGTGTTATGAAAATAATAAGAATTAAAGAAGATTCTAATTTTTTTTTTCAGGATCAAAGAACCAATTGTAATATGTATATGGGTTTAAAAGATAAAGGGTTGCCGAAAAAAGTATGAACGTTCTCTTCAGAGAATAAAAGAAGAATGAAGCATTACAGTCTCTTTACCTTCAGCTACCATCTATCCATCCAATATTTGTATAAATAGTGTAATGGAAAACTCTGAGCCTTGAGACGATGACTTTATTCCAACACAGTTAAAGTTCTCGAAAATTATCTATCAACAGACAAAGAGGTTGCGGTTTCTGCTAGAAAAGTGATGGAACATCACATGTCTGAGTGTATATAACATGATATGACTCTTTATGACTTCTTAAGACTTTCTTTCTTTTCTGACAGAATTTAAATGGAAGAAGACAAATTGTTGTAGCTATGTAAGATCTTAAGCGCCATTATTTTGAAAATCAGACAAGTGTGATTGTTGTATTTTTTGATTTGCTTGATTTTTTTTTAGGTTGAAGTAGATCACATTTAATGAATAATGTGCAATTTTGAAGCCCTGAAAAAAATTTCCCTTCCCTGTAGAAAATGTCAAAGTTCAAGGTTGTGACCGTCATTTTTCATGAAAAGTGAAATGCGAATATGTTTGCAGTGCTAAAGCTTGGGAAAGCAACGACATCCCAAAATTATTTTGTGATGAAATATTAGTATAACACTACCTGCTTAATAGACTGTATTCGTTTCCATGGGGCATTGTTATTTTACATTGTTATGTTGCCTCAAAATGCAGTGAAAATGACGTTTTTGTCCGTTTTCCACACGTATTTTCTTATTTAAGCATAGTGCCCAAACTTTTTCTTATAGAATAACTAAGTGTACTACTAGGACAAGCTAAATAATATAAAACTTTACCGGAATATTGCTGCTGTTAGCAGGGATAGTCTGTTAAATATTCAAAAAATTCAAAATAGGCATAATTTCAATTAGTCTTTTCTCAAAACAGCATCACGGTTCAATAAAACAAAATATATCACGTAGTAGTTGGAAGTATGTACAAACACATGGAAAGGAAAAAAAAGTGGGGTCTCGTCATATATATATTTTTTTAAATAACAAAATGTACAAAAATTCACAGTCAAAATATCCCGTTTAAATTTCCCTTTTTTCCATTTAGAACAAGGAAGGGGGAAGAAAAAGGGATATTCCATTTCGCATAGGGAAAAACCATAGCTAGCGGAAAGAGAAACGGGATGTTTCGTTTTCTGATAGGGAAAAAGTATGACAAATGTCAGTCTTTTTTGTGACATTTGACATTTTTTTTTAATAAAAATATGACGAGGCCCCACTTTTTCTTCTTTTCCGTGTGTTTGTACATACTTCCAACTACTACGTGATATATTTTGTTTTATTGAACCGCGATGCTGTTTTGAGAAAAGACTAATTGAAATGCTGCCTATTTTGAAATTTTTGAATATTTAACAGACTATTCATGCTAACAGCAGCAATATTCCGGTAAAGTTTTATATTATTTAGCATGTCCTAGTAGAACACATTGATATTCTATAAGAAAAAGTTTTGGGTACTATTGCTTAAATAAGAAAATACGTGCGGAAAACGGACAAAAACGTCTTTTTCATTGCATTTTGAGGCAACATAACAATGTAAAATAATAATGCCCCATGGAAACGAATACAGTCTACTAAGCAGGTAATGTTATACTAATATTTCATCACAAAAGAATTTTGGGATGTCGTTGCTTTCCAAAACATGGGCACTGCAAACATACTCGCATTTCACTTTTCATGAAAAATGACGGTCACAAACTTGAACTTTGATATTTTCTACAGGGAAGGGAAAATTTTTTCAAGTCTTCAAAATTGCACATTATTCATTAAATGTGATCTACTTCAACATAAAAAAAACAAGCAAAACAAAAAATACAACTATCACACTTGTCTGATTTTCAAAATAATGCCTCTTAAGACGCGTTATGTAAGATGAGAATTTGAGATTTTTAGATGTTGTACGACTGTCAGACTTTGCAACAAGAACAACAAAACTCTTACCTCGTATGAATATAAGGAAATCATTGTTAAACCTTCTCCTGAAAAATGAAATAACAATGATGACTATCCCAAGGGAAAAGAATGGCTTCACAATTTACAAGTAGTGAATGACAGTGCAGAACGACGGATTAAGCTTAATGTAGATATCAATAAAATCATAACAAATGATGAAGATGAAAAGCAATTCTTGCTGCACGTTATAGAAGCCAACAGAAAAAGCATCCCATCAGAAACAACGAAGAAATGAGTTTTAGACGCAATTTTGTATTATTAAAGACCAAATATGTTTACATTTCTATTTTTTATTTCTATATTGTTTTATTCTTTTCTAAAAAAATATTTTGGGGGTCTTTATTTATTTTTTTAACAAATATATTGAAAAATTAGAATGAAATACACAAACAAAGTTACCACACGAAGTTAGTGGGTGTTGAGCACCCTCTTGCAGTTCAAATATGAAGTTCAAATTCTGCCAGAATATTACTATACACAAGTCTAAAAAAATGAGGGGTTGCCTGGTATATAAGTGAAAGTTATTTTTTTTACATAGACGGCTGAACCACCCTAACACACACACATATCTATCTATCTATCTATCTATATATATATATATATATATACATATATATATATATATATATATATATATATATATATATACGTGTGTGTGTTTGTATCAAATTTATTTCTTTTCTTAATATAATACCACCTAACAAAATTGTTATAATGGAAGTTTTGTATTTTAACGGAATTAAACTTTATTTTCGATAATAAAATATTTTTCTCGAAATTTAATTTCAATAAAAAATGTTAAGGAGAAAAATATTATACATAACATAATTTTTAATTATGTTTCAATAATATAACTATTTTATTTATAACAGCAAATACTCTACCAGGCAGGATGTTTTTCATGTGGTGTAAGATGAATTTGTATCAAACCTTCTTCGTTCAATTTCTTTCATAACAAAGTATGATGCAGATAGACTGTGAAGGAGAATACCGGAAAGATCAATGGATTTAAATCGAGCAATTCATTTCATGACGTATCATAAGATCGATTTTTGGGAAACTATGTATAAATGTCTAAATTGTAACGTTTTTCTGTTATTACAATCAACATAGAGCATCTACGATAGTTTCACTGAAAGAGAATGGTCTTCAAAATAGCATAGAGCGCCTCTGAGTTTCCCTACTCAAGAGTGTAAGATGTTTAGTAGATATTAAATTGTACCACTAGCAAATTCCAACCATTTGGGCCATCCACGAATTTAAATCTCATCTGAAAAAAATGTTTATTTACTCATTTGTACCGATGCATACGACTTTTTGCAAAGAGTATTTTGTTTTCCTTAAGTTCTTCAGTCATAAAGAAATTCGACTCACAGCGTTCTTGTTTTGTCTTATGCATTGACGCCCAGATTATTTTTTTTCTTCCGACAATGCCTAAAACTTGACGATTTTCTTTTCAGAGGGACATTTTCTCCAACGAAACAATTCAAATGATTGGGCGAGTCTTTGAGTCTGCGGGATCATTTGTTTGGGTTTCAAATTTAAAGTTATTGATAGATTGCACCTGAATTATTCCTAATTTATTCACGAATCCCAGGATCTGCTGGTATTTAAAATTTCAAATTTAGACATTTAAAGAGGCATTTTCACACTGAGAAAAAAATATGGTTCTGTTATCTAGAATCTAAATTGTAATTCTAGAAAAAATAGTTCCATGCCATCCGTATAAATTCTAGACCTCATATCTCATTGCTAGAGAGTTCCAGAGTCTCCTGTCAAAATTTAAGAGAGTTTTCATATATTCTCGTGCTCAAACTTATTTAAAAATATCTGCAAATAGGTGCGAATTCTAGAGGTTAATTTTAGTAACTATTATTCTAGTTCATGAAATCATTTCAGAAATCTAAGCGATAATTTGTGGCTACTGAAACGATTCATTATCATTTCGTCACCTACAAAACAAGAGATTAGAAATTCTATATCATTTCGTCCATTCAGCTTAGTTGTGTACCCTATTCGCATAGCTTGGAAATCTATATTTATAGTTAAGGGATTCAGAAAATCAGTAGCTATTCAGTCTACATGAATGCAGTGTTTTTTTTTTTTTTTCTTAGTGCACAGTTGAAAAATGCCGGCTAAATTATTTGTCACAGTAATTTTAAGCATATTTCCGCATATGCGCATTTGTTTTGCGCCTGTACATTCTAAAAACAAACTGCAAGCAAATATGTTACACATTTGTAAATATATTTATGACCAGCATAAAGTTTTCTGTTTTTTACTATTCTAATTTCAACTCTTCAGGAAATGCTACTTTCATTGATATAACTATTACTAGCATAAAGTAACAAACATTGAATTTATTAAAAAATATATATTACAAGACAAGAAATGGAATAATTTGCTGAAACACAAGCGTAATCCATACGCCAGTGGGGATTTAACAATACAACTTATGTGTCAGGCATTAAATTTTCAAACACGAATTTTAAAGATTAATTGAATGCTAACGGTTATTCGGGAAGAGTGTAAATGAGGTACAGGCCTGAAGAACTTAATTATTTTGCAATACCTAATTTTTTCTTTGAATGGCGCATCCAGTACTTAGCCGATATTTTTAATGTTTAAGCTAATATTCTACGTTTTCCTGTATAAAGAACATTAATATTTTTAAATTTATTTTTAATTAAAAAAATACATTCGTTGTTAATTAAATGATTGAAAATGTAGATATGTTATAAGTTACTGAACAGTTTTCGAATCAATATAGATGCATTTCCTTGGTACCGCTTTCTCATATCTTTTGACTAACATAAATAAAAAAAAATAATATTAATTAAACATGTTTCTTATATGTTATTGATATTTATCTAGTAATTTATATTATATTTAAACGGTTTAAAATCTTTTTAAACATTTCCATAAATTATTTTTTTTAATAATTAAAAAATATTTAAGTATCTCCCATTTAAAATAAAGTGGGAAAGTTGAAAATATTTGCAAAATGGAATGAATATATATTTACATAAACATCAACAAAATTATGATTTTCCGTCACCTACAAATTCTTGAGATCATTCATCAATATTATCGCATGCCGTACAAAATTACGTTCAAATAAAAGGCATTCTTGAACTGACAGGTACAATTTTCCGAATCATTTATCAGGTTTGTCTTGGAAATTACAAATATATTTATTGAATAATAAAAATCGAGATGTGTTTAAAAGTTTCAGCATTAATTTATAACAAATAAGGAAGTATGTTCTTACAAAAATATTTAGTACATAATGATTGGCTAGTCTGATTTTTAAAATAGTTAAGTTTCATTATCCTAAATTTACATAAATATATAAACTGCATATGTTAGATACATTTTTCTAAGCACCAGTTTGTCTTAAAAGAAATTTTGATGTGCTTAAAATGCATTTTTGTGTATAATAATTTATTCTCCTTCATTTTATTCCTTACATTCAGTCGGCTCATCGAATTTACATGTAATTTAGTCATTATATTAACTTAGTCTTTTTTTATAAATTTTCAGTCACCATATGGAATTAACGTACATGGATTTTTGAATTTTTCTGTTAGTGGTCAAAGGTAAGATCTACATTATCCTTACTCTCAAATGAATAATATTATGCTTTAAATAAACGAAAATGAAAATGTTTACCAAATATAAATGAAACTAGAAATCAAATGTTTTATAATTAAACTGCGATAATAACTAATAGTGCAAAACCATCGTCTTATATAGAACGCATTTTTGAGCCAGCACCAACAAAATTCTGCATTAATTTTTAATATTCTTAAAATGTACTGTAAGAAACTTCAGTTTTCCAATTAGTTTTAAAAATGCAAATTTTACACATAAAAACGCCAAAAAGTATTTTTAACCATTTGAAAAAATGGTTATTGTCCTCGTCAGGGTAGGAATTCAAAAGCATATCTGAAGGTTTTTATTCGTTTAATCATCATTTTATTCGTTTTCTGATTGGTCTATACAGCAATCTGTATTTCCCTTTAATTTCAACAGAGATGGACGACAAAGTGTTGCCACTATGACAAAAAAGTAATAAAAACTACAAAAAAATAATAACTCAGAAACAAATTGATATACAGCTTTCAAACAAATTGCATTTAAAAGTACATTTCTTTTCTATACGGCGATATAAAAAGTAATATGAATGCTTGGATAATACGTAAGTTTCAATGGATAATACTTACGAGTCGCAGGCGATTTCTGTCGCTTGCAATTTTAACGTGTAATATCACTATTAATGTTTAATTCATGGCGTATGTAATGTATGATCAAATCCGTGCTATTTTTTATGTCTTAAATTTTAGTCTTTGAAAAAATCATTTTCCAAATGGTCGCTGTAATTTGTTAAATTGCATTTTTTTTATTTGTAACTACTTTCCCACCTTTCGTTTATGTTATATGACGTTATCATTAATAGTGGTAATTTTTATTCTTTAAAAAACATTTTAATTATAATACTGATGTCATACAGGTTTTTTTTTTCGGTCCCATTATGTATAGATATTTCAAATTTACTTCTATATTTTTCAAGATTAATAAAATTGGTATGAAACTTCTGTTTTAATTTGAAACAGGCGAATATTATTTTAGAAGATTATTTTCATAATTTAAACTTTACTTGAAATTAAAGTACACGAAATATGTTATCTTCTTTTCTCGGTTTTATGTGCTATATGTAAATTATTAAGTTCAGAATATTACATTTATAGATCAAGGAAGTCTTTCATTTTGAAGTCTTTCTAAATATTATGCGATCTTCTGAATGTATAGAAATATTTTATTCTTATATAAGTTTTATTATTGTATTTTATGTTGATTATTGTAGATTATGTATAAATCATAGTGATAAAGCCTGATAGTGACGAGCACAGCCCTGATAATTTACAAATGTTTTCACACTACTAATTCAGATTAGAAATTATTGCAACATTTTAACGAAGAACATGTAACACATTTCAGCGTTTAAATAACGTGTTTAAATTCTATTCAGAATTTGTGATAAAACATTACCAACACCGTAAATTTTTCATAGAGCTTTTGAAGTTGAATTCTAGTCTTTTTTTCTTAATTTTTATATATCGGTAAATGGTATGTATAACTTTATATATTACATATAGCTATATTACATATAACATTATTTTTAACAAAACGGATTCAATAAGCTTTGGCAGATTATAAAAATCTCCATGTGAAATTCATCCCTCGAGAAGCAAAACAATCACATCCACTGTTCACAACACAACATATTACACTTAACTCACTTCCGTTTAACCCCTTGAGGGGCAAGTAATTACGTTTGTAAAATGTTGAACTCCCACCGGAATCTTTGAAGAATTCTATTTCAAAATAAGTAAAAGTAATTTTACGGATTTTTTCCACCATAGTTAGAAAAGTAAAATTTAATAAAATTTTTCTGGTGTAAAACTTCATTAGTCGTATATAATATATACCGGTGCCCATCAAGGGGTTAAATTATTCAGAATTTATTTGGCAATCGGCCACGCGGCAAAACGCATGCGAGTATAACAAATGTGAAATCTATGTGAATCCCGTCGAAATTTGACTTTTATTTTTGGTAACTCTTGAACTGAACATATAATATGCCAACAAAATATCTTTTTTTTTTTTTTTTTTTTTTTTTTTTTTTTTTTTTTTTTTTTTTAAAGCACGCCTACCTCGTAAAAAATATTTTAAAGGCTATAAATATACAGGCTCAAACTTTTCGTATTATTGAAACAAAATTGTTCGTGCAAGTAATCACTCACATGTAACCAATTTATGTTTTAACCTTCGTTAATAAGAAATGAAAAATCACTGAAATTTAAGTATATTTGACCAAAACCAACTATTGACCAAAACATAATAGTTTTTTTTTGCAATGAAATATAAACATAACGTAATTTTAACAACTGTAATATTTACAGGCGTACGTCGAATTCTCTTTATCCAAGTACAATTTTAAGAAGTATTTTTAAACTCAAAAGGTGAATAATATATTTTCAAATTTTACATCGTGTTAACCAGCAAGTAATTTTTATGCGCACATTTACACTCTTTATTTCAAATTTAAAATCATAGGTATAGGATAAACATTATATTAATATACACATCGAGGTTGACTATTAATATTATACTTTTTCCAATTCAATAGAAATAGAACGTTAATAGCACCAGAAGTTTTAATTTTAAGACACACTCTAATTTTAAGACACGCGAACATTCAAAAGGAAATAATATAATTCGAGTAATTACTATCTCTACAACACAGCTAGCCCATATAACATCTCATTCATGTCACACATGGTCACAAGTGTGATAGTCACTACGGTGAAGCAAAAAAATAGGAAATTCCATACATCTCATTATGAGTCTCAAATGATCACTATATGTGACTCCACTGAGAAGTCAATGTGACTTCTGCTTTGTGGCGAGTCACCAGGTGACTTTACAATGTAGTTAAATTGTGACTCTCATGTGACAGTAATTTTAGACACAATTTCATAGTCATTATGAACGTTGCATTATGGTAAGTCACCAAATAATATCATATTATAGTCACATGGAGACTTTTCCCAAAAGAGCACAATGGTGACTTCACAGTAGTCTCTCTGTCACTTGAAAGTCATCATGTGACTTTAATGTGACATTATTTGGTAACTTATCACAATGCAGCGTTCACGATTACTTTGAAATTGAGTCTACAAATGACAGTCACATGAGAGTCACAATGTAACTATATTGTAAAGTCACATGGTGACCCGTCACAAAGCAGCAGTCACAGTGACTTCTCAGTGAAGTCACATATAGTGATCATTTGAGACTGATAATGAGATGTATGGAATTTCCTATTTTTTAGCTTCACCGTAGTGACTGTGACACTTGTGACCATGTGTGACATGAATAAGATGTTACATGGACTAGTTGTGTTGTAGAGATAGTAATTACTCGAATTATATTATTTCCTTTTGAGTGTTCGCGTATTTGAAAATTAACAATTTGTGACTTTTTCTTAATTTTTGCACACCAGTGTAGTTTCAGCAGCATTTAGTGCACCGTCATCAGTGCAAAGAATGACGGGAATGTTCTCAGATATATAGAAGAGAAGATTATTACAGTGAAAATTGTATTGACTAGTAGGAAAACAGATTACCCGTAATGTATCGTCCGAAAATAGTTTTATGTGTATATATAACGAAATTGGTGCTGTACAGAACATATTATGGGTTAGATGAGTGAAGATGATCAATTTTTAACATAAATATGGGTGTGATAGAACAAGATGTAAGTAGTTGACTTGTACGATAATGTTATGCAAATCAACGGCTCAAAAGCAGTAGAATGTCTCATAAGCAGATTATCAATTGCAGCAACAAAATTTATTTACCAAATAAAAGGGAGCAGTTGTTTTATGGGAGAGTTCTTCTCAAGACACAGTCAGTTTTAAGGAAGTTAATATACTACACATGATCACATAGCATGCTACGTAATATTTATGACAGCAAACAAACTAGTGAAAAATCAAAAATTATATTAATCTCTTACTTAAGATAAGGCATCGGCATTCCACTAAAACTGGAGCAGAGAATTTTTAAAGAAGGAAAACGATGAAAAGTTCTCCTCTCATAAGTGTAATATAACTTATTAATTAATGCGTAGGGATACAAAAGTAGAAATGCGTAAAAGTTCCTAGCCAATAGCGGATCCCAATTCGCCTATCGATTGGCGGACTCAGGAAAGGAGCAAACATTCCATATTTTACTATTTCATAAGAGTGGTGCTAATGAAGAAATCTGACTTTAAAAAAAGTAGCCCACTTGCAACACTGTCCCCATAAAGTATGGAAATTCATTTCAAAACTTTTTTTTTTCCTTTTTTTAAGGACGATGATCAAAGGAAAAAAAAAAAGAAATCAAATGATTTCAGGCTGAAAAAAATATTGTCCGGGTGCAAGACGAATTTTAAATAGGGAAACGTAAACAATTATAAAAGTATGATACGCATTAAAAGGAAATCAATTTAATTTAACAGGATTTGTACGCTTCAAGGACCCTTTTCCAGAACTTTCCGAAAGAAATATTTGGTTTATCTAGCGAAAAAAAATTCTATCTTCGAATATAGCGACCAGTAAGTTACGAAATTTCTGGTACTAAAACATCTAAAATCCCCTGAATCCCCTGATGCGTACGAACCTTGTTTAATGGGATAAAAAAATAGATTTATGACAAGTTAAATCTTTAAAATTCATTGCATTTATATACACATTACTTTAATCAATTTCCGAAATCATATCATATTTTGTTAGTACGACTTTACGTGCGATAAAAATTCTATAATACTCAATATAAAATTAATTTGATGGATTAAATTTTATGAAATAGTAAAGTACAATAGCTGCATTTATTAAAAAAATATATTTAAAATAAGTTAAAATTATAAACAAAATTAAGTTAATACTAACAATTGTGTGACTCAATTATCTTTTTTAGGGAATACTTTGTAAGTTTAAATAAACATGTGCGAATTAATTAGTTAAATTAGAACATACTCAAATTTTGAGGTAAAAAAAAAAAAAAAAAAAAAAAAAAAAAAAAAAAAAAAAAAAAAAAACACCATATTCTGAGATAAATATCTAACAATGCGGCCTTCCGAAAACATAGTCTGTCTTGAAACACTAAAAAAGTATATCTAAAAATGTAATATTTTAGTGCATGACGTAAAAACAATAAAGTTAGTTAATTTTCTAAATATTAAAAATCACTAAAATATGACCTAAAATAAGCAGAATTCTTGAACGACATAAAGATGTGCTGAATATATTCTAAGATTATATTCTATATCAATTGATTATTATTAATTTATGTTTTTTAAAGAAAATAGATATATATTTCGCTTAAAATAATAAATCATAATAGCATAATCAAAAAATCAAATCTTAAAATAATAAATCAAAATAGTAATCACTTATATAATTTCACTTAAAAATTATGGATTTTGAAGAAATTACTGAAGTATTATTGTTTGAAAATTAAATATACACCTTTAAGAAAATACTTTTTTTTCAACTAATGCAATAAAAATATTTTTAAATGTTACTTAAAAACGGGTAAGCTCATAAGACATTAATATAATAATAATAAACTATGTTAATAAAATACGCATGTAAAATTAAATATTTTAACGCACGTTTCTCACTAATAAGCAAGGTAAGAAACAATAATAATAATAATAATAAAATATATTAAAACTTGTAATTACTAAAGTATATATACAATATTATGTTTCTATACATGCTTATCAATAATGACGAATCTCGTAAATAATAATAATAACTAGCAAAAGCCATGCTTTGTTTGGATTCACGAAGCATTATTTGATAAGATAAATATTTGAAAGTAACAATATTTTTTTTTTCTGCATTTTTAAGCAAAAACGTTATTTTATGTTTTGGTGCATTTTAATTTTAGAAATGTAAATTCAGCCAAATAACTAAGAATTTCCTCGGAATTTTTTATTTACGATATTGGTATAAATAAAAAAATATTTTCGAAGCAAAATTTTACAAAATATTTTTAAATTTTCAACTAAAATTTCTTTCAATGATGTTTTTACATCTTCCAATATCATCTGGTGTTTTCTCAAATGGTTTGAAATATGTATGTTTCCAATCTTTGTAATTCACATCAAACTATATTTGATAGCAATCTTAAAATAATATATTCGAAGAAAGCTTGAAGAAAGTTACTTCTTCAAAATCCTATTTTCTGGAAAAACATTTTAAATCTGCTCTGATTGATACTAATCAGTATTAACTTATTATATTATTGTTATTATTCAAACTTCGAATTCGATTAACACTTTGCATGACGAATTTAACAATTAATTTTATTTGCTTACAATTCTTTTGTTGCCACTTTACAAAAAGAAAATAAATCATAATATAATTCATTTAAAATGCGTAAGTATCGTCTGCGTAAATGATTTCACATAATAAGAATAAATTGTGCATTTGAATTCTTAACCTGAATAATTCATTTATAATTGAATATAAATAATTGGATTTTCGCAGATTTTAATTCATTAAAGTTATGCTATAATTTTCATTAAAAAAGTATTTTTTAAAATTTCATAAAGAAATCGTGAAACTATTAAATGTTTAAAAGGAATGAGTACCAAAATATGCATCATTTTCCAAACAATCTCATTAAAGTATTCTATTAAAATGTATATTATCCTCTTAAATAACATACACAAATAATATAAGAAAGTTTAACGTTTTTTTTACAGTTTGAAGTATAAATTCTGCCGTTATTTTCAATATTTAAAATATTTCGAACTTCGCAAAATGCAGACATGTAGGTTCCTTTCCTTATTTAAATAATTTAAAAAAATGAGAAATTTTCATGCAACGATAATATTTCAAGTACTTGATGATTTATGGCTTTATTTATTTTTACTGTTTCGGTGATTTTTATTTTCTGTGAGAAACACGCAGAGTTTCATTATCGTTTACAAAAATAAATCCGTATAATGAAAAAATATATTCAACAAAATAATAAAAAATGTTTTTTTGTAAAATCATTCGATAAAAAATAATATTGTCATAATCTACAGAACATATTTTATTTCTATCAAGTACAAAAAATATTTATTTCCTTAATTAAATTTAAAAAAAAAACAGTTTTTGAGATATTTTGGAGGAATAATGAAAATATATTGTTTTATTTAATGAATCATGATTCTATCTATAAATAGTAAATTTGTAGATCAGGAGCCATAATGTCAGCTCTGCAAGTCATTGTGTTTTAATATCGCTTTCTATAAAATTCAACATTCTTCAATCCGCATTTTATTATTATCCTTTTAATCATTTATAAGAATATAAAATTCATGGAAGTTTTCGGATATTAGAAGCGATAAATTATACACAGTGTGATAATGATATTCTGAAATGCTATCGAACGGCTCAGTCTCGTATTTTTTTAGATGAAGAAGTACGTTAACCCTCATTTTCAAATTAAATTTAAATAAGTTATTTCCTAATGATTGTGAGAACTGTTATAGTATAGCTCGGATTTCGTTTTACACTGTGATTATTTTAGTATAAGCAAGAGTTTGAACAAGGATTTTATGTTATCTTAATATCCAAATAGAAATATTTAATTAAACTGAATCTATTGTATCGAACTTTAAAATCTAATATTTTAATTTTTTTTTATTCAGGGAAACTTTTTCATGGTCATAGATTTAAGATCTTATCTAAATAGATTCTGTAAAATGACATAAGAAAAATAACTTATTAAACTAAAATTATAGCATTTTAAAAGTGAAAAAAGTATAGTTAAAGGTATATAAACACCTTTTATCCCTTAGGCTAATGTCAGACGAACGTCTATCTGCACACTTTTTGTTTCAACATGAAAGAGAAACACCTCAGCTAACAGTGGTTTCTTCTTCATGTTGAAACAAAAAGCGTGCACATAGACGTTCATCTGACATTAGCGTTAATCGTCACGTCCGATACATTCAAGGGCATTTTGACCGTGAAAGTATCGGGAAGGACGATTAAAGAGTTAATAAACTGATGTACAATTTATATACACAAATTCACCGACTTTATCAAGATCAATATTGATACAAAAAATTTATTGCAGCATTAAAAAAAAATGAACTTAAAAAACAAAATTCATTAGATCACAGATTTAGTGAAATGGGATACTCTAATATGAAGGGACATCTGTCAACCTTACTTATTTTATCCCATTCTTTTTTTAAGTTTGAAAAGCATATCTTTCAATATTCTCAGTTCAGTTTATCAACAAGAAAGAAAATTATGCGTCAATCATAAATTATGAAACATTTATCAACACTTCTTGTATACTCAAAGAAAACTCCACCGTAACATACTTTTGTGCATCTCTCTATATGATTTATATGTTTGCATATATTCTACATAGTATGCTAAAATTTAGTTTAGTTACAAAAAGCATATCGGAGATTAAAATTCAACTTTCGTATTTTCTACCTGTAGACTGAAACGTACATGAATTCTTTTTCTACAGGCATGTATATTACGTGAAGATTTTTATATGCGCTACATATTAACTTAATGATTCTACTTAAATTTTACAAACATCTGTTATTATGTACTAAATGTAGCTGAGCTTGAAAATGCATAACTTAAATTAAATATATATATATATATATATATATATATATATATATATACTCTGAAGTCATTCTCAATAATGCTTACGAATTCTTTTTTGCAGTCCTGTATATGGTCTATATAATTTATTTACATCAAATAGTAAGTAAAAATTAATTAACATTGAAACATATACCATAATCGAAAACGCTCTTCAGCAATCATGCCTAATAGGCAATACTTCGGATACAGTGTTGTATCCAAATTCTTTTATGTGACCCTGTAAATGACCCTGCAAATGATAAATGCGATGCAAATCATATTCAATTGCAAGCTTCTGGTAGTTAATCTCATTAATGTACATCAATTTCTTAATATTTGAAATGGTGCTACACAATTAAAATACATTGCGAAAAGTTTTTCCCGTAGACCTGCATTATATAACCGACTTATTTTGTTTGACTCTGTAAAAAATGATATAGGCATTCCACCCTTATACTTCAGAACGGCTGTTTTAATGCATCTCAGAAATCCATATCAATTTTATTATGTTTGAAATAAAGTACCATCCTTAAAATACGCCGAGAAATAATTTTCTTCATAGACCGTAATATAATGAATATTTTTGAGTTCCCTGTACGCGTGCCGTAGGTGATACACATAAGATATTTTATTGTAACTATGTTCTAGTGCACCTTAATAATGTCTATAAGTTTCATTACGTTTAAAATTGTATAACAATATTAAAATACAACGCAAATGATTTTTTCCCTTAGACCATAACATAACGGAATACTTTAGAGTGTCCCTGTAATTGAGCTATGTATGCTAGACACTTTATTTTCAATAACGGTCTTAATATGCAAATAACAGTAACGTATATTAATTACATGTAATTCAGATTATATTTACGCAAGTTAGAACACGGACAGACCACGACAGGTAGCAGACAGACAGACCGAAGTCATAAATAATATTCATCTATGTTGAAAAGTGTTAAAATCCTTTATATGTGATTAAATGCACTTTTTATTACTTTTAGCATGTTGAAACATTTGTTTAATTACATCCTTATATACTCGCTACAACAACATACTAAAATTACCCAAAATAATTACATTTGGAGACTTTTAAATCTACTGGATAATCATTCTATATCGTATACACTATTAATTGCATAAATGGCATCCATTTGGTGCTGTAAAATTGTTTTGTGATAGCTTTTTAACAGTATCTACATTCAAATTAAAACCGTAATTTATTAACTTACTTGATATTTAATGCAAAGCTAGATTTTAGACCATATGTATTACGTATTAGTACTAAAGATTAACTAATCTTTCATTTACCTCAGCCAGATTTTCTCCTTAATATTTCGTACTTGGGATTATTTTTATAATTTACTTTATATGCTACGAAATGCACTCGCTAAGCAACGGGCAAAATATAAAGAAAAAAATGCAATGTGTATCATGTCAAACATGTAAATTGATGAAACAAAACATTTTATATTATTAGAAATCATGTATAAAGTTTCGTTAAAAATTATACACGTAATTAAAAAAATCTGACAAATTTACTGTCAAAAATTCAAAATAATAGAAAAAATTTAAAATCCTTATTTAGAAATTTTACTATCCATAAATTAACATTTAAATCAATTAATTAAATGTGTCATTTTGTTTTCACAAATGAAAATTTGAAAATCGTCTGACTTGCCATAGCATTATGATGCAAAATTGAATGTTCCATATTTGCCAAACGAATGAACCAAATTTACCCAAAAACTATACAACTAAGTACGGATACCTCACGAACATTCCCAATTAATTTCAAGCTAATCGGATGCTTTTTTGAGGCAGTTATCGTGGGGCACACAGGCAACAGACTAACATACGAAAACCAAAACTTTCCGTGTCTCCACAGTAAGACTTCACTGACGTTTCGGCAATTACTGTCTCCATGTTTTCCTTTTTTTCAGAAAATGTACGTGTTTCATTTTTTATTTGCAAAAATGCGTCCGTAATGGAAAAACATGTAAAATAAATTAGTTAAAATAATAATTTTATTAAGGTTATTCTGTAAAAAAACAACATTGTGCAAATCTACATGCCATAATTTATATTTATGTTTAATTTCAAGTCAAAATACTGAATATTTTTCTTGTAAAGTGTACGACAAAATGTAATTTGAGTAGCCTAGTAGAGGATCGTTCGACTTCGCTCATCCTAATAATAACAATAATAATAATAATAAAACATATTGCTAAAATATAATGATTAATTAAATTGCTAATATGTTTTTGTAGTTGAAATAATTAAAAGTTTGACGAATTATTTGGTATTTTTCATTTCTATCAAAAACTTATATTTATTACGTAATGATGATTTTTTTTATTGCAAAGCACGTAAAAAATCACTTATCTATAATAATGTATAACACTACATTCATTTTATAAGATTAAAAAAACTTATAGAAAGAGATCTTTCTTTGTAATTATATTATTTTAGCCCTCTTTTTCTTTCCATTCACAATACATTCTATTAACTCTTTTCTATTCTTTTGTTAAATATTCTATACATATATCCTATGAAAAATAGCTCTCCAAACAAACAAAGTCCTGTTAAAAAAAATGTACAACGAGATTGTTCTTATACAGTTCAAATTCGCATAGAAAGATCATTTATCAATTTCAGAAAATAATTGATTATTTCTGAATTGTTTCAGATAAACAAACAAAAAATGCATGTTATTCAATACATCGCACGATAACAAAGGAACAGTAACAAAAGACAAATAATGTTTTAAAAAATATATTCTTTTTTTTTTTTTTTTTTGTAAACAAAGCTTATTAAAGCAACTAAATAGTGAAATTATTGATTGTTAAAGTTTAATTGTAACTTTAAACCGTTTATAAACATTCTAATATACTATTATTTTCATTAATCTATTAAAATTTGGACTGTTCTGCTTAATTAAAACATGGAAACAAGCACGAACGTTTTATATTTTACTTTTTATTGGAAAAGCTAATTATTTTTCTTGTATTGAGATGTACGTCATATTTGCACTAAAAGAATATTTCAATGTATTTTTTATATAAATATTGAAATGAAGAGATTAAATACAATATCGTCTTTTGCATGTAAGCGCAATAATATATTTATAGCACTCTAAATTAATATGTATTCATATATTGCAATATATCTTTTTAATATAAGATATGTAGTTTCAGTATTGTATCTGACAATTTTTTTACATAGATACATTTATTTTTCTCAAAAGTTTGTCTTTTTCACGCAAATTCAATATAATCAAGAGGGAAATGCGTGTTAGTAAATTACAATGGACGACTTTTAAATGGTATGTAAGGATTCTAAGTGTTATTGAAAGATTTTAGGGGGTCCGGGGCTCAAAATTCTATGTTTTTGATTTATAGAGATTTTGATATGAACTTTTTTTCTGGAATATGTTTTAATATAATAAAAATATTTCACGTAAAAAAAAATCTGAAGTTTTTTAAATATTGTTTTTAATAATTAAAATTTTAAAATTTTAAACATATTTAATTTTTGATATAACGCTGGAAGTACTGACTCGATTTGCAAAATTTTTACACTTTTGTGTACAGAAAATGGGCCATTTTAATTTGTCTTCATGGTTTCTTAAAATATTGATTACGAATTTTATTAAAAAAATTAAAGTTTTTTTTATGAGGAAGTTTTGCATTAATTAGCCTGTTTCTACATTTGTCCCTCAAAATTATAAAAAACCTGAAAGCAATTTGTTGGAAATACAGCATAAAATCCCTGTTGAAAATTTCATGCCTACATCTTGTAAGGAACTTTAGATATATTCTTTTAAAGTTGACAAATCGTGAAAAAATTCACCCTGAGGTAATGAAGTTAAAATTTTCGTCAAAGGGCAGCTGATTGCCTTCTCAAGGAAAAATGTGTTATATCTCTGGATCTAATAAAGATAAAAGAATGCGATTTGCGGTATTTAACGCTAAAAACTCAGATTTTTTTAAGCCAATAAAAAACAAATAGCATTTTTTTTTTAATTTTTAGCTCCGGACTCCCTTAACCTATTGCTTGATAGAGGAGTGGAGACAATGTAATTTTCAAATGCGTTCGAAATCAGGTAGAAATAACGGTATAGTTTATGAACCAATTCTGCCAGAATTTCTCAAAAGTTACAATTTTACGTAACATCACATACAGTATGGACATGCCTATTACAGCAGTTTGAAGGAAATCAATTTCAAAACATTTTTGTAAATGTCAATAAACATTATCGCAAAACCATCTTCAATTGATATATACACATACATATTTGTTAATTAATATATTTTTCATCTATAATTGGTTCTTTTCCTCCTAAAATGTTTTTTGTTTATTTACTCCATATGACAATTCCACTATTCTGTGCAGGTAATCTTACTGTTTTCGTATTAAAATTAATTTTATTTTAGAGATTTCGGTTAATGTCACATTTGCTGACCACCTGATGCTCGATTACGCATTCAGATATTTTGTTGTCTTTGCAATCCTATACACTTAACAAGAAATCCGAAAGCATACCCCTAAAAGAGAACTGCATCGCAGCTTCACACTCTTTAATTTCACTGCAGGTTATACTGGAATTTGTAATGCGAGTAATATCGTAGAGTTTTGTTTTAATTTAGTAACTAGGGAATACTATTAACCTAACAAAGTTCTGGAATTCGCTTATGAGCTTTCGATAACTCAAATTTTAGACACTTTGAAATCTTACATTTATAAGATTTCAGACCCTTTCATAAATTTCTAAGATGTTTCAAAAAAAAAAAAAAAAAAAAAAAAATCGACATTACGCTAGAATCAGATTTGAACTATGGGAATATTTTTCTGATAACAATCGTAATAACAATATAAATTATTCGGATAACACTTTTCGAGACAAGTGACTGTCAATCTAAAATTTAGGTTTTTAGAATTTATAAATAATTGTAGCTCTGCAATTTAAATGGTGAGCTACTGAGATCTTGCAACCATTCATTCAATTCCAACTTTAATAAAATTTAAGTCTAAATCTTCGACAACTGCACAGCGTCACGTACAAAAAATTTACACACGATACATTTGCTCCATGAAAATGAGATTTTACATAATATATAAATAAATATTTGGGTGTGTGTGTGCTCTATATTGTTATAAATCATCAGATACTTTTGATTTTATACGATTTGTCGAATATCTAAAAAAATACTTTTGACGTATTCTTCTGGATCACACATGGATGTAAATGACATGTTTAACCCCTTATTTTGTGGAGAACGACTGGTCACGAGTACATTAAAATCCATCTTGTTAAAAATAAAAATAAAAGCGATCCACAGGAGAAGTTCATTGTTACGGGGGCTCGGTAAAACATGTATGTCCCTTCGTGTAAAAATAGCAGGTATAATCATGGATTCACATATATGCACTTATATTCATTTTAAAAGATTAAAATAAATATCCCGGATATACTTTTTTTAATACCACAAGGTTTTAAACCAAATTCCACTCCGCATTAAAATCTTTAGAAAGTACTGCAGAATGCAAATACTGAAATTATAATATAAAAATCTAAAATATTAATGGATTACCAGTATTTGTACGGAACACTTTTAGAGCATGCATGCACAAAACATAAACACAAAAATACATTTTGGAACACAGTAGCAGACAGTTGATATAGGATAACTGAGTTAGAAATTTCACTTGAATATTGTGCAAATTCACAAATAGCCGATATAATATGCTGAATTTTACTAGATCTCTGGTTGTATGTGGGGAATAAGAAATGTGCACAAACAAATTTTGTTATCTTTTAAATAGCATTTTTATTGATGTTTTAATTCTAATTGACAGAACCATCGAATCCAGAATATTCAAAATCGAAGTTTTAATACAAAAACTGTATGTAGACATGCATCGAATGCATGCACATTTGTTGAAAGAGAGATAATAATAATAAAAAAAAAATCACAGTTTCTGCAAAAGTGTTAATTTTTACAGTTAGGTTTAAAATGACACTAAAATTCAGTATAACATATCGCGCATATATTCAGAAATTTTTCCAATACAGGTTTGCCTTTTAATATGATTTACACAAGGTGTTTCATAAATACCCAAACAATAGGCTATTTTCTTAAATATTGCCTCTAGACCCATACTTACAACAGCAAAGTTTCATTAAAAAAGGTGCAAATTTCAATGACATAAGTTGCAACTCCATGGAGGGGTATATTTGAGGAAATAGAAAATATAAATTTTTATACGGCCCCCATAGAGTAAAATTCCCAATTAGGAATTTTTTCTTATCCATTCCTGAATTAAATACAAAAAAATTCATCCCGATATTTTCAAAATTCGCAGGGATATCAAAATCCAAAATTCTTGACCTTGACCCTTTATCCATGTCTCTGAGCGATGAGTTTTTGACTCATTTTGAATGCAAGATAGGGATCATCCACAAATTGTATATTATTAAAAGTCGATTTAAGACAGTGCCTCTCCTTTGGATATAAAATAGGCAGCGTGTACATTTTACGTTAAACATGCTTTAAAAATATGCTGGTCGCCTGTACTAGAGGTCTGCACGAATCGAAATATAAAATAGGTCCGGTCCCAAACCGACCCATAGGCCTGGCCCGGCCTGACAGAATTTCTACATTGTTTTTTTTTTTTTTTTTTTTTTTCATCGATATGGTTAAAATGTGTTTCGTAAAGAGGAGTTCTGACCAAAAATACTTTTTATAGCATTTCCTTTTTCATGTTTATAATTATTATTTTAAAATAAGAGTCAAAAGCAATGATTACACAAGCCTGCGATGAAAAAATTGCCGGCATAGTAAGTGGTATTTTTGGTAGGTTTTTGGATGCTGATTACTAGAAAAATAATGAAAACATTCCATCACGTACAGTTTTATCACAAATCGCAATCTATTTTTTTATGAATTTAGTATATTTCGGACCAAAAATTATTATTTATATGAGTTTGATAAATAAATTTATGGACTTAAAATAGTAAATTGGTGCATTAAACTAATAAAAAAGAAAGAGGAAACTATTTCAATATAAAATATTTCTTTTAATCTGTAAAGTGCCTATTAAATGCAATATTCAAGACAGAAGAAACCAGTTGAAATCGAATCTCTCCTGCTTGCAGGTGTCTGCTCGCCACCCTTTCTTTATACGTATTTTCACGGACCTTATGTCTACTCCTGAATCAGTGTCTTTCTTCACTCTGTGCTGTACATATGTGTTTTTATTCCAACCTATGAGTTATAAGTTATAGTAGTAAATTTTACTTCTAGTTTTTGCTACATTAGAGAACGTTGCTTCCAGAGGATGTGCTAATTCACCGAATTGTTTCTCCTGTATTTGTGGTGACTATACAGTGAAAAAACAACAAAGAAGCATATCAGATTTTTTAAAAGTGTATTTTGCTTATTTTGCATGAAATTGGGCGATCAAGATAAGCCTTGGTCTCCACACAAAGTTTGTCGTATTTACATAGAAGAATTAAGGTAATGGTTTCAAGGTAAAAAGCAATCTTTTCGGTTTGGTATACCAATGGTTTGGAAAGACCCTAAAAATCCCACTGATGATTGCTATTTTTGTATTTGTAATGTGAAAGGTTTCAATTTAAAGAACAAAACGGAAATATTTTATCCTGACATTCCGTCTGCTATACGTCTTGTCCCTCATGGACCTGGTAAAGGAAAAAATCTTGCTGATCCAAAAGAAATGTTACTTTCACCGCTTCATATAAAATTAGGTATTATGAAACAATTTGTCAAGGCTTTACCAAAAGAAGGTGAAGGTTTCAAATACCTTTGCGGGTTTACCCAAAGTAAAACTGAAGGAAGGTGTGTTTGTAGGACCAGACATCAGGAAAATGATGAAAGATGAAAATTTTGAGAATAAAATGAAAACAAACGAAAGAAAAGCCTGGAAGCCAGACTAGTTATTACTAGCTTTCTTCGCAACAAAAAAGACTCAAACTACAAATCTATTGTAGAAGAGATGGTAAAAAAGTTCAAGATTTTAAGGTGCAATATGAGCTTTAAAGTTCATTTTCTTGATTTACACCTAGACTATTTTCCTAAACATTTAGGTACAGTTAGTGAGGAACAAGATGAAAGATTTCACCAGGATATAAACGAAATGGCGAGGTGATATCAAGGCAAATGGAATGTCAGCATGATAGCCGACTATTGCTGGATGCTACAAAAAGACAATCCCTGCAAAGTTCACAATACGAAAAGTGGAAAAAAACTTTTGATGTAAAGAGAAAACATTACTCTAAGGACTTGTAACCTTCTACATATACTTACCTACTACTTGAACTCAGATATAAATGTAATTTATATAGATTTATAAATAAATGAAATTTAAATGAAATGTCAAAATTTCATGATTTCAGCATTTTCTTTAACAATATGCAATCATTTTGTGAAAATCCTTACGTGATAGAAAAAAATGGATTTCATTTTCGCAATCAGCAATAAAAAATAAATAAAAATTAGTTATCAAATTAATGCAATTTTCAAAAAGTATTTTTTTGCAGGTCTGTGTTATTTGTTTTATTAATGAATCTCTATTGATGATTAAATGATTCAATTCTCCTTTACCCCATTATTGCCTGATTTTTTTTCAATTCAATAGTGTGCTTAATTATAGTAAATGGTGTAAAATGAACGTAAAAATAATAAAAAAATTCTCTTTGAAAAAATATTTATTTAACATATAAAAATCTAAACGTCCCAATTTTGGGACACTAGGCACGAAAGGGTAGAGGTTTTCTCCGTTACTGTCAAAGCATTATATATATGTTTTATGCCATTTAATATGTTTCAAAAAGGTTATTTATCATTCGGGTTTTTATTCGACTATAAAATTTTCTTTATTATTACTGTAAAGGAGGGGAGGGTTCGGGTCGGCTCAAGAACAAAACCACCTTCCTCCTCACCATTAGCCATTGGCATAGTAAAAATTTATAATAATCAATAATTACTAATAGAGTATATATACCGTATATATTCGCATATACGCCGACCCATTAACTTTTGAATGCAAAAACTCGCGTAAGTCGACCCCTAACTTTTTTCTTCAATTTCGCACAAAATGAAACAAAGATTTCACTTACTAATGCGAAAAATTAGTAAGTAAACAAAAACAATTCATTGAATTTTTTTTTTTATAATAAATTATTATTATTTGTATATTTTATATATTATTTTATTATTTATATACATAAAAAATCAAACTTTTGCAGTGTTCAAAGGGTGTTTTTTTTTTTTTTTTTTTTTTTTTTTTGCTTATGTAATTGATTCGCGTATAAGTTTACCCCCCAATTTACTTGCAGTAAATTGTCAAAAATTCTTCGTTTTACACACGAGTATATATGGTACAGTAGAACTTCGATTATCCGACCCTCGCGTAACCGGAACTCTCTGTAAACCGATGTGAAAATCCTAGATTTTTTCCAACCTTTTTTTTTTTTTTTTCACATTCCTTGTGTATGTAAGTTTTCCCTCCCAAACCACGAGTAAAGATAAGCATTTTGGTTCCCTTTCTTCGAATTCCATTAAAATAAGCTTGAGCTCCCGCAAGATCCGGTCCCGTCAATATTTACCCCCCCCCCCCGCCCCCGTGTACACGTCCTGTTCTAAAGAAATAAAATTATTTCCATATATAATTTAAATTTAGATGTTTATTAAGCCGTTTAAATAGTCCTAATAGCAATTCGATATCGATGATGCATATTAAACTACATGATTATTGATAAATTCTCGATTATCTGGAAATTTGATTATCCGCTGTCGGTTCGGACCCAATTACGTCGGATAATCGAGGTTCTGCTGTATATATTTTAGTAACCTCAGGATGTCAAATACTAAACTAAGTACAAAACATAACGGCATGATATAAATTTTTACTAAGCCAATAGCTATGGGTAGGAAGGGGTGGGTGTCTTGTTCTTGAACAGAGCCCAGCCCCTGTTCCCCCTATAGCCCACATATATATAGTAATAACAAAGAATAGCCAAATAATAATCCAAATAATAATTTTATAACCAAATAATAATCCGAGTGGTATATAACCATTTTGTAACAAAATAAATGGCATAAAACATACATTTAATGTATAGACAGTAACGGAGAAAACCATTCGTGCCTAGCGTCGCAAAATTGGGACGATATATAAAGGTTCAAATTCGAGCAAAAAAATAGAAATCTGAAAAAATGCAAAAATACGTATTCTAAAATAATGATTCATCTTATAAATAATACCACTTATAAATCTTTTTATATGTGTGCCTGCTACTGTATAATATCAAGAGTCTTGAAAGCGGAGTTATACTTCATGGAAACCCTGTGCATTCATATTTTAATTTATTAAAGAAATATTTATATATTAATTGATATGTGGTGTTTTTACAAAAAAATTGAAAAATACCCACATATGCATGTTCAGAGTTTTTTTTTATTTTATTTTACATGATGTTCGTAAATATATATATATTTTTTTTTTAAATAAATATTCTGTTGGTCACATATATGATTTATGACCAAACATTCTCTGAAAATTTTTGGGTCAAAAAAGTTTTTAAAATCCTTAAATTTCCAGAAGAATTCCTTAAATGTTTCTGTATAGATATTCCATAAAGAGGTTTTTCTCTTATTTTAAATTTCAAGTGTTCCTATGACTTTTATTTCCCGTATCAAAATTTATTCTACTTTGAATATTATATTTAAGCTATAAACCTATTTTTGATTCTCGAAAGATTCGTAATTGGTTTTAGAAATGACATGGTCGCATCGCATCAATTTTCTAAATACACAAGACTTTTGATTGGTTAGGAGCTTTTTCAATATCCGGTTCTTCCACAATCATTCACTTCTACGTGGTAGAAGATAGTCTTGTAGGTGTTTTATAATATTGCACATTATTATGAAATTTACGAATAATATATTCATTTAAAGGATGGATTAAGCTAGATCCAAATTATGTTGAACAGGTGTAGAAATCTGTACGCGTATAAAAAGCAAACATCAGGTTTTTTTTTTTTTTTTTTTTTTTTTTTTTTGTTAACGGCAGTGACCTCATGAGGAATTCATGACACAACATCTCAAGAAATGAAAGAAATGAATCTCACTTCTATAGTCAAATCTGACGATAATCCTTTAATGTTTTCCATATGAGTAAAGCAGCTCTAATGGAACTAAACAGCTTTAGTTACCAGTCTTTCCATCATACTTGAGAGCTGTTTTAAATATGTACAAGTAACAATTTTCTCAAAACATCTAAAAAAATATGTTAAATCTTCTTAACAATCTTCTGTACGGTACATTTTAACATAATATTAATATCCAATCAACCTTCGCGATGATTATTCTTTAGTTTATTCAGCAATCACCGTATCAATAACTCACTGATGTTGAATAAATTATTTCCATAGTGGAAAATACAGAAAATATTCGTCCTGAGTTCCTGCAGCTGTATTTAAATATAGTGCGCAGAAATACAAAATACGTAATACAGATCGAGTTCTTAGGAATTGCTTGACGGTGCGTTGACGGAGCAAATAAAGTGAAGAAACTCTTTTCTCAAAACGCGTGAGTTAATATTAAAAGCGTACCTCAGTAATTAATAAAACAGGCTAAATGAAATGGAATGTATTTAAAATAGATTGCATTTGAGAAAATGAGAAAGAAAAATAAGATGCGTGAAAAACCATTACAGTTTTGAACCGACAAATTTAAGAAAAAAAAATTTTAAGACAAAATCTAGAAAATTCAATTCTAAATTGGTATGAGAAACAGTAACTTTCTCTCTTCGTATCTCTCTCTATATAAATACATATATATATATATATCCGTGTTTGCATGTGCATGTACATGGTTTTGACATGCGATAGGAATCGTTTTTAAAAACCGGTTGTGACTGAGCATATACAGTGAGCAGTTCAAGATTTCGGCCAGCTTGATCTGTCATCTTGTTTCAATGTAGAGTCCACTTAAATATATTCAAACAAAAAAGTATATGAAAGAAATTAGAAATGCAATTTTTTTTTTAACTGACAGGCTTTATCACAAAAAATTATAACAAAATCTTCCTTTCGTGTCTACAGTTCAAAATGGCTCATATATAAATGTTTGACGATATACTGTGGCTGTACAGTATTTTTACTCAAGACGTGCGCGCACTCGTATGTACATAAAGGTGTCAGGCTTGACAATGCATAGGGAATTTTCAACAAATTTGGCGATCAAATTAAGACGCCGTAGAATATAGCCTTTATCGAATGCAACAAATTTCTCAAATTCCATGCTGTTATTGTGCATAGAAAAAAAGAGGAATCTTATATGAATGATTGACGTGTATTTTAGCTTTCATGCTTTCAAATAAAATTAGCCAATTTGGGAAAACCAAGAAATGGAAAAGCTACATTTTTTTCGAAGTCAAATCCGATGGGAATTTTAAAAAGCACATATATATATACATTGGTGAAAACAATTTAAGGGACAAATGGTTTATTAGCAATTAAAGAAAAACTAACAAATAAAATAAAACCAAACTTGTCCAAAATATCATCCGATATAAGATCAATATATGTGAAAACAAAAATGGGCAGAATCTGCATCCTAAATAAGGAAACTGGTCACGTCTCCAGCACAGCAGCTGCCCGACACCCTGCCAGTCAGAGAAAAACATGTCTAATAGGGTGTATGATCCCCTGTAACAGCTACACAATTCTCGCATCGGCGTTTCATACTGTTTACCAGGGTCCTTATCAATCCATGTAGCAACTGCACCCACTCTTGCACCAATGCCCCCTTGAGCTCATCGATGATCGTTGGAGCTGGTCTTCGAGCTGCAATTGATCGTCCAAGGGCGCCCCATACGTGTTGGATGGGATTAATGTCAGGGGCCATTGCAGGCCACGCCATTCGTTGAATATTTTCCGATTTTAGGTATTCGTCCACCAACTGAGACCTATGTGCACGGGCATTATCGTCCATAAAGACGAAATTTGGTCCCTATGCTCCGCGAAAAATCTCACATAAGGTGCAAGAATCTCTTGCCTGTACCGCTGACCTGTCAGAGTACCTCTGTCAAAAACATGAAGGTCGATACGCCCGTTTGCCTTAATGCCTGCCCAGACCATCAGACCAACTCCACCATAGTGGTCCTTTTCGACAATGTTAAAGGGACGATATCGACTCCCGGACCCTCTCCAGATGAGAACACGTCTCGAGTCGCAGTCCAGACTCAATCGCAACTCATCACTGCAGAGAACCCGCCCACAACTATCATCTGTCCAAGACAGGTGTTCTCGGCACAAAGCTAGACGCTCCTTTTTTTGGTTCACAGTCAAAGGGAGGCAGACTACAGGGCGCCTGACATACAGACCACTTTCATTAAGTCTCTGGATGAATGTTATCCGTGTGCATTATACAGGTGACGAGACAGCAGTGTCGCTGACGCGGACCTATCCCTTTTGGCTAGAGGTCTCAAATAACGACCCTTTTGCGGCCTTGACCAGATCAGCGGCCAATGTTCCTATCTCTGTGAACTGTTTCCACAGAGTGAACACCTCATTTCTCGGAACCCCGAGGTCCTTACAACAGGTAGCCTGTATTGGCCGGCCTCGAGTCTTCCAACAATTCGCCATCTTGTGGCATCATCTAGACGATGACGACTAGCCATACTAACGATGGGTAAACAAAGAAATTGAAAAAACAAGAATTCGATTATGCTACGATATTTCAAAACTTCCTTACGCTACAAGCTTCGGCGGTCAAATGAAGTACCTCTGCACAAACGCGATCACAGCGCCACTACATTATGACGTCATAGACCACTACGTGGCAGGTGTGTCGGCAAGGAGCTTACCTATCATCTGATAACTTATTTGCGTATAGGGATAACTTATTTTTTTTTAAACCGTTTGTCCCTTTAATTGTTTTCACCAGTGTATATATATAACGACTTTAGATATTTTTCGAGATTTCTTTACATGCTGTGTGAAGCACAATAGTTAAACTTATTTGTTCAACAAGAATAATTTAGCCTATTAGGATACGTGAAATTCTAATATAAATTGGAATATTCTAGTACTAATATCGATCATGCCATTTTTATTGCGAAAAAAGTTCAAAGTTTAATAAAATTCAACGTGTCGTAACTCGGTGAGTCACCAAACTGTATATACCTCCTGTAAATGATGTGCCTAGAACAATTAATTATAAATAATCTATTAATTAAGTGAGACCAGTGCAGACAACACCTTTATCTTGAACACAGATAAAATTATCACAAACTCCACTTCTATGCATTACTTAACTTTCTTGAAGCATTCCATATCTATAAAAAACATAAAATATATTGTTATTCTGACTTCGCAATTCCCCCATTATCGGATTTTTAGAAATATGATATAAAAATCTCTTTTTCTTAATTTCCAACGGTAATTTCGTATATTATCGGTTTTGTTCTGTGTAGAATTTCCCTATTGGCTGTCACCCGTATCATCCTGTAATTTTATTATTCTATAAACCTATACATCAAATTCACTTCTCTTCCATATATATTAGGGTGGTGCAAAAAAAAAGTGATATTTCCGAGTCGCTATAGTGTGGAAAAGTTGCGATTGGTCAATACAAAAAAAAAAAAAAAAAAAAAAAAAAAAAAAAAAAAAAAAATCTTGAAATCGGACTGTATCTTTCGATCCTGCAAACCGCCTAAAAATTGAAAAATATTGAAAATTTCCGATTTTTTCATAATAATAAAATAAAAATTACGCATACATATTTGTTATCGCTAAAGTGAAAAATATTTGCAAATTGTAATGTTTAATAATAATTATTATAAACAGTTGCGTTTAAAGAATATCTTCCGATCGTGCAAGCTCAATAAAAATCGGGAAAAATTCAATTTTCAGTGACTTTGATGAATAAAGAAAATAATCACTTGAGGTCAATTTGAATTCCAATGTTAACATTTGCATATAAATTGTAAAGCTCTTTGCTTGTTTAGATATTTGATAATATTTAAACAACCAGAACTCACCACGGGAAGGTAGCTGCACTTCGAGTTCTACCCCCACACCCCTCCCTTCATGCAACCAACGAGGGTTTTTGCTATTTACATTACATAAATACATAATTTGTTATAATAGAGTCAAAACACTGTATTATAAAACTGATATCGTGGCAGTATAAGATATACAATTTGTAATTTTATCTGTTAAAGTCTGACTTTTAGACGTAACATTGTACTGCGATTTGGTGGTAATGTCTGGTAAAATGGACAGTGATTTCAGTGTGGCTCTGATGAATCCATCTCTTGATTGGAGCCCACATACCTTAAAAGATGCTTCTGTTACCAATTTGACGCAGTGCTTGACATCTTGCATGTGGTAGTTAAACTTTTTATCATCTCAGCCTGAGATATCACCTGATTCAATGAAGAAATTTATTTCTTCATTAGTTATTCTCCGAAAAAGATGTGGCGATAATACTTTTACTCCATTCCAATCAACTATTTGTGTATAGTCTGCCCCATCAAAGTTTAAAGCAGAGTGATAAAGATTCCGATGCCTTTACCCTTTGAATCAGTCTGCCTTGTTTTTAAAACTCTTCTTAGCCCTATCTCTCTTATGTGCCTCCTCTTATCAAAGACCATTGCTATCAGTATGTTTTCCGGGTGAGCAAAGAACGAGTTTCGTCCAATTTCAGGGACTACACTTCCTTCAGGTTGTCACGCAACTATCGATATGTTTCTATTGCTCTGTACAGATGAATATAATATACTTGTAATATGTCTGTAATATACTTACTGCATTTTATTTCAAACAAAACTGGCATGTATGATTTTAAAATAAATGTCAATATGGCTTTTAAGGCATCCGATGAGTTTTCCACACTCGCGTAAAGTCGAAGGATCTATTTGCACAAGTGAGCCATCTGGCATGTGATATCGGGCCGGGGTCACACTTTGATAGTCATTTGGAAAGTTGTCACTTTTAATTGCCTGACTTACGTCAAGAAGATATATTTGGTCCTTGCTAAACAGTTGTCTGTCCACTTCTGAAATTTCAAAATCAGTCAATTGAAAATTTATCACTGAGAACTTTTCACAACAATGAGATTCTGCCCAATTGGTCTAGTAAATGATCTTGGGCCAGTTATTTCCCCCTCCAAATGTTGAAAAAGCTGGCGAAAAGTTAATTCAAGAAAATAGAATAACCAAAAAACCCACTGCAGTGGTCGTCCAAGGTGCACTTCAAGCTGTCTGATACCACCACCAGTCCATTCAGTATTGGTATTTGTACCATCACAGCTTAGCAAATCTAAGTATTCAAGTGAAACCCCTTGTTCAATAAGACATGATACTATGAAAGCTACAATGTCCTTAGCATACCCGGAGTTTGGAGACACATGGCCTAAATAAACTGAGCCACGTGCTTTTTATGATAGAATAGTGTTCATCTTTAATAGTTCGACAAACCTGTTTAGATCCTTCTTTAACTAGCGTACCGTACTTTCTTCCGTCAAAATATATGTCATGTGGTTCATATGAATCCAGTTGACTTTGCTGTAAATTTTATGGAGTAAGCTGAGATTATGTGGGAGCACGTAGGCGACTTCAGCGTTGTTTTGCAATGTGGTTAGCGGCAGTTGGGTGAGCTACTAAACTTTTCAGACCTGGAACAATCTCTTCGTGGTAAGTTCTAGGTTGTTTAAAAATGACCTCAATAGTATCAATTAACATTTAAATCTTAACCTGAGACCGCAAACTGATCTCAGTTGATTATATTCTTAATGCATGAAAATCACTCAAAATTAAATTTTTGCCGATTTTTATTGAACTTGCGCAATCGTAAGATATTTTCTAAACACAATTATTATTAATATTATTATTAATCAGTAAAATATGCAATTATTTTTCACTATAGCGATATAAAATATATAAACGTAAATAAAAATAATTCTGAAAAAATTGGAAATTTTCAATTTTCTTGAATTTTTAGGCGGTTTGCGGGATCGGAAGATAAAGTCCGATTTGAAGATTTTTTTTTCTTGTATTTACCAATCGCAACTTTTCCGCACTATAGCGAATCGGAAGTGACTTTTTTCGCACCAACCTAATGTATATTAACATACTTTCATAATCCTTTTCACTGGTGATTGTACCATAAATTCTTCGGAAACGAGTCTGCTATAAGTTAAAAATGTATAGTTCGAATAACGTTGCTTTATTTACTTATAAGTAAAACACTGATGTTATTAAATAGGGTAGTTAATTTTAGTGCGCATTCTTATAAATTTATTAAAATAATAAATATACAGAAGAAACGTAACTCATAACAAAATATCGCACTTTTAACTACACAAAATCATGAACATTTGTCTCATATAATCTTTCATAAAAATAAGACTATTATTTTATATATTTAAATACTGTTCATCTCAGAATATGGCCCAATTTATCAGTGCCCTTTGCAACATTGCTGCTCAGAGCTTGGCCAGAATCGGGCAGAGTAAATACAAACTTGTTTGGGAAATTAACACTAGTAATTTTTCCATATGATTGGACTAACTGACCAGAACTTCAAGGCGGATGATTATAATGCAAAAAGAGCACATCATCTACTATACGTAATGTTTAGTGCCTCAAAATTTTATTTTCAGCATGTACTATAAAGAAAATTACTAATAATAAAATGACATAGAAACTGACATACGAAAGAAACTCTTCTAAAAATATATAACTAATCTAAGTGAGCTAGAAATTTTAATTTCCATTTTTTTTTTTCTATTCACTAAAAAATATATTTTAAATTTTCTCTAAAGTATTGAAAAATAGCTAATTTAATTACTTGGATTATAATTATGTAAAATATTTTCTTTTCTTCTTGCAAAATTTCCTTATCTTCTATAAAAAGATCAGTGAGTTAAGGAAAAGATTTACTGCCAATATTAGTCTTTGAGGCTCAAATATATTTCCATATTTTGTTACGTTATGATCCATAAAAAATCTCCATCCATATTATTCGTTTTTATTTAGCCATCTGTTGATAAGACTAGAAATAACTTATGAACGTAAGAAGGGTTTTTATGGTCTCATAAATCTAGATACTTCGTAATAGTTTTGCTTCTTATAGTAATTATTCAAACATATTGCAGAATAACTTATTGGATAAGACTATATGTTTTATACAGTAATTTTGATTCATTTTTACAATTTATTTATTTAGGATTTATGAAAAATAATAAAATGATTCAAATAAATTTGTTAAAAGTTCCTTTCATACAAAAAAAAAAAAAAAAAAAAAAAAAAAAAAAAAAAAAACATACATTTTTAAATTTTGATTATTGTCGTAAATACATGTAATATTACTCCGTGGTCTTTAATGAAAGTAATAAATAAACAATTTTTGCATGTTATTGCACTAATAGCTCATAGCAAGTCAAATTTACATTCTGCATGATGAAAATGTATATTGTAGTGTTCATCCAGAGCATGAGCAATGATCATCATGCTGCATATCATTTTGAGTATTTTACGATAGATAATTCTAATAAGTGTGTATTTTTAGTTCCTTTTTTGTTGGTCTTTTAAATATTCTTTAGCTGTATTTTACCAGAAAGGTTTGAGTTTAAGCAGATATGTGTTTGAGAAAAAACATTAAATAGGGATTAGGATAAAGCAGCATAACGTATTTTTAGTTTTTTTTTTTTTTTTCAAACAGGAATTTTAAAAAGAATTTAACATAAATCTACTTCTGTACACAAATCTTCACATAACCGTATACCGTGATATCATTTTAAATATAGCATTTGTCAAGCAAAATTTTAATATTAAATTTTCATTTAACAAAAGGTCAAATCATCCGGTCTTTCCCCACCGGTGGAGTAAAACCAATAGATAGGTCAACCTTCCGGAAAATGTATATTATCGGTCTTACTTTAAAAAATAAACATATTATATATATATATATATATATATATATATATATATATATAGTTATTGCGGAAATCGCAAAAAATACAGCATAGCAGCACCACCTGTTGAGCGATTTACACCAAAAATTAAACAGCACTAATTTATACGTCAATCCATGTCAAGGACTAACTAAATCTGAAGTTTGATGAAAATTCGTGCAATAGTTCTTGAGATACAGCTCTTGTTGAAATCGTGAAAAATGCAGCACAGAAGCGCCACCTGTTGGCGATTTACACCAAAAAGAAAACAGCACTAATTTATATCAGGGACTAGCTGAATGAAAATTCGTGCAATTTTTCTTGAGTTAGAGCTATTGCAGAAATCGTGAAAAATGCCGCATAGCAGCGCCACCTTTTGGGCGATTTTCACCAAAGACTAATCAGGTCCAGTTTATATAGAAGTCTAAATAAATATGAAGGTTTGTGAAATTCCGTGCATTAGTTCTTTAAATAGAGCGCCCAAAAAGTTTTTGTCACATACAGACTCACAGACAGAGTGACAGAGTGACAGAGTGACAGACAGACTCACATATAGACATTTTCTAAAAACCATCAAATCGTGTTCTGGGCATTCTAAAATGTATAAATCCGTCGTAAACCGGAAGTTGATTTTTTTCACGAATCCAGTACTTTCTTCTTGTAAAGATAGAAGAAAGTAAAAATTCAGTCACGCTTCATTCAGTCAGTCACACAGCAGGGCCACTTTAGCGACTCACCTTGTCTTCTGCTATCCACTGTTGTCAACAACACGGAGCAACAATATCTATTCGATCAAAATTCTGGATCAACCTGTTGCGCCAACCAACTTTTATAGGCCTATCGTTCGACCCCTTTCAAAATCGAACAATTGTTCGTAGTACCGCCGAGTACGTCTTAAAGGTATCATTCTTTCAAGCCCCATTCATCAACAATAGTAGTCCATAATAGATGTAAATTTCCAACTGTGAGAAAAATGTCCGGAGCAGGATTCGAACCAGGGATCTCCTGGCTGAAGCCGCCAGTGCTCTGCCATCTGAGCTATCCCGGACGAATCTGGTGAAACTTTTTCTCCCAGCTGAAATGTTCCACCAGATTCATCCGGGATAGCTCAGATGGCAGAGCACAGATCCCTGGTTCGTATCCTGGTCCGGACATATTTCACCCAGTTGGAAATTTACATCTAATATGATTTATTTACCAATTAGAATAATTGTGTTAAAATTAATGTAGTGTAATACTAGTCCGTTTTAATTAATCGCGAATTCGAGTAGCAGCACTTTTAAATTCTGACTGTTGAACAATTTAAATTGTCACTGCACGTCCACAAATCCCCGTTGGTCACTCGTGCTAAAACATTAATCATTTACATAACTCACCAAATCACATCAGATCGCCAAGTTTCGTAGTTCTGTCTTAATACTTTCTGGGTGCATACATATATATATTTTTTTTTAAACAGAGCGTTTTTCTATTAAGGACTTTGCTTATTAACAAACATTCTCATGCAACATTTTAAAAGATTAAATGAAAATAAAATCATGTTTATGAAAACTTTCAAAAAATTTGTTAGTTTCACAAAATGCATTAATTTTCGTTAAATTCGTAAAATGTAAATCTGGAAAAAAATTAATTAAATTTAAACAAGTTGGAAAATGCACGTCAAACGTGGCAAATGAGGTGCGTTCGTAATGTAACTAGTTTTATAAATATTTTTTGCACCGCATATTGTACTGAATGTATGTTTTAGAGCCCTTCATAAGAGCATATCAATTTCATCCTGCTCGAAATGCTGTAACATCATTAAAATGCACTCGAAATCCCTTTTTCCTATAGGCCGTAATATAACGGGAAAATTTTGAATGTCCCTGTAATTAAACTATGCATCCAATTTTTATAAAATTTGAAATGACTAGATAAAATTTTACAACAATCATATATTTAAAATTTCAAACAATTCGATTGAGTAGTTTTTGCTCTGTTATATGCGGACGGACAGACAGACAGGCGGACTGAACGACGACTATAGGTGCTACGTATTTATATACTTACGAATGAACCTAAAAAGTGTAATATTATTTAGTCATGTATTTTAATGTGATAATAATAAAAAAATAATGGAAGTGTGACACCGCTTAAAAATTATCATTGGCACTTTAAAAAACATACTTTCGCAGACATAATTTTTCCTTTCAAAATTATTAAAAAAAGTATTTAAAAAAACTATATCTAAAGGATTTCCAGTATTAATGTGGGAATCATGAAATTCATGTAAATTGTGCAACACTATATTTAGTAATAAAAAATTCTGGTTCAGTTATTCATTTTGCAAGGTAACAATTTGGAAAAATGAATATGAAATATATAAAATTGAATACATTTTGTGTTTTTTATAATTTCTGTTTCGACTAGCAACACTAGCAATAAATAACTTGAAAAATGCTTCACATAAGTTGAACAAATAATTGTTTTAAGTTATAAAATTATTTCATAACCTTTCTGCAAAGAGTATATCGTCCTTACTACAATTCATACATTATAATCCACTAGTTTAATAACTCTTAATTAACAACATATATCAATGTTTTTCTAAATACCTCTTATAAATAGATAAAACGGTATAACAAAAAAACCTTATTACTTATTAGAAGAAATATGTAGATAATCTATTAAACGTTTATGAATGCATACGATTTTAAATTACAATCACATTTGTACTTGTGCTTAAATTTCACATGAAATTAATTACCGTTGTTACTTTGGGCCATTTTTTCCTGGTTCCACTTACATTTCTATTATTAAAAAATATTATATGTGATTATTCAACGTTGAAATGAAGTTGTAAACAATTAGCATGAACAAAGAAGCAAACTGTATGGTTTTAAAGAAGAATTTTTTTAAAACTATTTTTAAAGTTTTGAACAAAGTAGCCCCTGCTAGTGACTTCTTTGGTCCATTCACTTAGTTTCATATAAAATGAATACATTTCATATGTAAATGAATACATTTTTATGTAAAACCCTTGCAATAGCATTTGCCAATAAGTTAACACTGCAAACCCGATAAACAAATGTTATTTTTTTTTTTTTTTTTTTTTTTTTTTTTTTTTTTTTTTTTTTTTTTTTTTAACATTTAACACAATGAAACAATAGTTAGTATTAAAGAAACGAGAAACAGTTTTCGTCATGTTATCCTCAGCAACTGGAACAAAAACAATTAATGTAACAAGAACAAAAGACCTTCTTTAAACAGCATCAAAAATTATTAATTGCGCTAGGGATTTCGAAAGATGTGAGTCTTTCTTCGTCAGGCCCAAAGAAGGCGTGCTTCTACTGTGAAAACAGCAGCAAGACTCAAATGCTTTCATTGTAGAAGCACGTCTTTTCTTATTCATTCACACCAGTTTCAATTTAATTTCTTTCAATTAATGTAACATTTTCCAACAGTAACTTTTGAAAAAAAGTTACTTAAAACATGTTTTATGAGATTTGGTTGTATAAAATGCATTTCTAAGTAATTGGGAATATTTTCAGACCAAAACAGGCCTGGCACAAAGTAGCCCCGAAATACTAGTTTTCATGTTAGCTTAATGAAAATGTAAACATTTTCTGCCAAAATAAAGAGTTAAAGGAAACGTTAAGATCACACATGGGTTACAGGTTACTAAAGGTCATATTTTGATACTTACTTCATTTGTAGCTCTAATCAAGATTGTTTCACAATAGAAAGTTCGGAGAGTTAAAATCTACTTACGAAAACAGTTGTGTACAAACACATTCAGTGTTGCTTAAAAAAAAAAAAAAAACCTCCAAACTATTCAAATACCCTATAGTAGGCTATAAATTATTTTTCAAAGGCAAAAACTCCAAATTATTTTGTTTTGTTTGTTCAATACAAAGAATAAAGTATTTTTTTATGGGCTGGAACAAAGTAACCCCGCAAGGACCAAAGTAGCTGCCGATCGACGGTACTTAATATATTAATTGTTTCACTTGTTATAATTTCAGCTTATTTGCCTGATTTTTTTTCTTTTTTTAAATAGTTATTATGCTAGCAAAATGAAATAATTAAATTTTGGAACATCGAAAAAGCTATATTAAATAAATAATCTTTTTTATTTAATAATTGTAAGGTAAAAAAAAAGCATTAATTTCAATATAAATTAGAGTTTTATTTATAGCTTATAAATTATTATCATGTGCTTATTAAACATTTATATTTAGCATTCATTTTATTAATTGAGATTTTGAATCTATAATGAATTGTGCTTATTTTTTTTGGTAAAAATACACATTTATTGTTTTATTAATTGCATTCTGTTTAATTATTTATTATAGCCATACATTTTTAGAGATTGTGTATACTTACTATTTTCTGAAAATGTCAGTAAGAATAAGCATTTGAAAGTATTGAATAAAATTCTGTAAATATTTCCATGTAAATCAATATATTGGAAATGCATTCATCGATTCTTCGTAAAACCTTCGCTACAATCACTAGCTATTTCTTTTTTTTAATATTAAATTAATAGATTTTCAGTAGAGTGTTAGTCATGTAAAAGGGATATAAATGATCGATTGTTCTAATATTTATTTTTGAAAAGTAAAAAAATATATAAATTATAATTTTTTACACATATTACCTAATAAGTCTAAAGATACGATAACATAAATCAGTAAATGTAATAATTAAAATAAAATATGACAAAAATTAATTATATTATCCATTATGGAAATAAAATAAACTTAATTATGTTATTTTTTCATTATTTATTATATATTTCCAATTAATCCTTTTTAAATGATATTTCATAATTCCCTCATATACACAAATGGTATTTTCCGTTGATTTCAATATATTTTTAAACGTTAAAAATATGTTTTATTTATCCAAATACCAGATAACCTCTTGAGACCCAAGCTCGTATTTTTCTCACAAACTTTACCATTATTAGAATTAAGGCACTTTATGGGGCTAGAAAACTTTATATATATTCTTTTATTTTTAAAACTAAAAAAATATATATAGTTTTGGCGTGTCCAATTTAATGGACATTGGGTCTTAAAAGGACAGGGCCAACCTTGTTAATCACAGATTTTGATTATTTTAATATATGTTGTAGGGTAGACACCCCTTAATGTCATGTTCAATGGATTTTATCCAATGCCCCTTAGTTCTTGAAAAACCAGGGGGTCTAATATTAGTAGACAACTTAAATACTTACTTCGCAGCAAAAATGACAGGTTAGTCGTAGCTCAGTTGGCATGGCATTTGTGGGCTGATCCGTGGGCCCGGGTTCGATACCAGAATGCGCTACATTTGTTTTTCTCATTTTTTGTTTTATAAATATAGTTGTAATTATAATTTAATAATTTAAATTAAAAATTTTAACACCAAACATTAATTATAATGTTAACAAACTTTAATTTATCATTTCTTATTTGTAAACTATTATTTCTCATCCATTAAAGAGGTTTAAAAAGAAATTAGATTTATTATTGAATGATAATAATTTCAAAATCGTGACAAATTCTGTTGTGTCGCCATCTAGTTATGATAAAAAAAAAAAAAGGAATATTCAAATAAAATAAAAGCAGAAAAAATATAAAGGGGAAAGCAAAATAATTGAAAGTGCAAGCATACTTATTACAAATTTAAAAATCTTTAATATGCAAAAAATCGGTTGTAATTTAATTCTGATGCTAATTTTTAATATGATTATGCTTTTTACTTTAAAAACAGATTAATAGTATTATCTCATTAACTTCCTTTGTTAAAGCAATGCGTAAATGATGTTTCTTTAAAGTCACGAATTGACACAATTGTTCAATATCATTGCATCAATAAAGAATAGATGAAATACATTTTAAAAGTGTTTTTTTATATAAAAAAAATAACAGTTTTATGATGTTTTATTACAACTATTCAGTTAAAAGTAAAAAAAATAAATAGGTTAAAATTATAATTGATATACAATATTAAAAAATTTAATTGACAGTGAGATTATTAAGTTACACTTACAAGTAAATTTATAAAACAAAAAAAATGAGAAAAACAAACGTAGAGCACTCAGGTATCGAACCCGGGCCCGCCAATCAGCCGGTTAACACCATACCAACTGAGCTACGACTGATCTATCGCCGTTGTAGCAAAGTAAGTATTTAAGTTGTGTACTAATATTAGACCGCCGGTTTCTCAAGAACTAAGGAGCATTGGATAAAATCCGTTGAACCTGACACTAAGGGGCCTCTACCCTACAACATATATTAAAATAACCAAAATCTGTGATTAAAAAGGTTGGCCCTCTCCTTGTTAGTCCTGTAAAAACCATATTAGAGAATTACAGGATTCTGAATGAAGAATTCCTAATTGCAAAATTTTCTTTCATTATAGATGCGTTTTTATACATCACTTTTAAATAATACACAATTATAATTTTTTTCATTATTAAGTATTTTTGGACGAAGATTATGTGAATCTTATAAAACAATTTAGTGACTTTTTAAATAGCTTTTCAAAAGGAATTTTTAAAAAATCTATCACATCAATAGAAGTTTTTTTTTCCTCAAAAAATTATAAATAATTAGTGGCGCGGTTATCACAATTGACATTTGGATGAAAAAGGGAAATTAAAAAGAAATAAATCGCAGTTTATTTATAATATTAAATTATTATCTTCAGTTATATTTTCTTTAAATTTTCATTTCTGTTTAAGAAATTTCTTTCATTATAAATGTGCTTTTATCGTTCTTATATCACATTTAAATATTGCACAATTTAATTTTTTTTCATTATCAAAGAGAAAAAAGTATTTTTGGATCAAATTTATTTGAAAAGTATAAAACAATTTAGTGGCTTTTGAAATAGTATTTAAAAAAAGAATTAAAAAAAAAATCTATCACATGTTGGAAAGTTTTTTTTTTTTTTTTTTTTTTTTTTTTTTTTTTTTTTTTATTATTATTATTACAAATAGTAGCACGGTTATCACAATTGACATTTGAATACTAAAAGTAATTTAAAATAAACTAGAATAAATAGAATTAAGTTTATTTATAATCTTAAATTATTATCTCCCTTTATATTTTCTTGAAATTTTTATTTCTGTTTCAATTCATTAAATTAATTAATTTAATTATAAATAATACACGAACAGTAAAATAATATAATTTTTTTTCATTATTTTTTATAGTTAAGCGAATATATCAATACAAGTTGCATTTCATGCAGACAACCTTATTTTATTTTATAATTATCAAGGAAGCTAAGCTCGCTACATGAGCTTCAAAAACCAGATTTTTAGCGTCAAGTTCCTATATATTTCACTAAAACATTTACTGACAACAGAAGTGTTTTTTTATTGTTTTACGTCACTTACACACATAAATTCAATTTTTGCATTATCAAATATAAAAAGTCTACTTTATTTAAAAAAAAAAAAAAAAAAAAAAAAAAAAAAAAAAAAAAAAAAAACCTGTTGATCAATTTAGTAATTTTCAAAAAGATTTTAAAAAGATTTTTTTTTTTTTTTTTACTTTTCTCAACACCAGTCATTTGTTTTTTTAGAATAATAATAATAATTAGTAGCACAGTAATAATAATAATTACTACCACAATTGGCAAGTAAATGCCAAGAAAAAATAAAAAAAAATCTAAATGACTTTATTTATAATCTTATAATATTATATTTAACTATATTTTCTTAAAATTTTTGTTGCTAATTAAATATGATTAAATTTATTAATTAAATTATAAATAGAACTAACAGAAAAATAATACCAAAAATAGTTACAGTGAATAAGAATAAAACATAATAAAATTTTAATTATAAATATCTATATTTACCAAAGGCTGCAATATATATATTTCGCTGAAATCTAAAATTTAATAATATACAGATTTAGAATAAGCATTTTATCAGTAAAATTACACATATTTATGATAATATTTAAATATTATTTTTATTTATTTACGAAAAAATATTACTACTTCTGTAACTATTATTTGTTTCAATACTGTGTTGATTTTTAAGTAAAAACAAATGGCTCTCTTTAATAAACAAAAAAGATTCTAACATGAATAAAACAACTGATGAAGACATAACGTCCAATAGAATGGACATTGAAGAAAAAATTCTTTATTTTATAAAATATACATTAGATTACTTAAGCTGTGATGTCATTTCATTGATACAACATTTAAAATTAGATACGTGTAGCATTAATATCAAAGTACTTTTTAAAAATATACACTATTTGCCTTAAAACTGTCTGCTTACCTTGAACAGTCATTCTCCTATTCCCTGCCATTTTCAAATGAATAAAATACATATTTAGCTACATTTTTTTTATTATTATTTCGGTGTGCAGATAGCAACATCAAAATATCTAATAGAATGGACAGCAAGTATTTTCAAATTCCAACTGAAATTAAGTATTTTATATAAGAAATAAAAATGTCCAATAGAATGGACGCGGAGTCTCAGGTGGATGCCAGATATATACAGTGAATAATTTTTTGATACTAGTCAAATATTTTATCATAAATGTTACATTATTTTACATTATTATATTTCTTAGATACATAAAACTAAACTTATATATTGTGGATATTTTTTATTTATCCTATAAAAAATAAAACGAACAAAACAAAAACACAGATTTTTTACTATATAATTATATGTATAATAAAAAGTTTTAAACATGTTAAATTATTTATACAAAGACTCCATTATTTATACAACATAGTGTGTCGAAATAAAAAAAATATTTTAATGGTTTACAATAGTTTATGAAAATTGATTTTTTAACATAAATTAAAAAATAAATTTATTTCTAACTAAAATTGTTGTATGAAAGTTCTTAGAAGAGATATGTGCGTTTATATTACTATAAAGATATTTAGGTGCAATCAGGCAAAGAAAAGAGAGGAAACAGATACACATCTAACTCAGTGAAATTAAAATAGCCATTCGATAAGGCTTTATGTCTTCTGTCAATGATTGTTGGAAATTATCCGGTAGTTGCACTCATACTAAAATAGTATCAAACATAAAAAATATATAAATATATCGGACCCCTAATCTATCATATCGCAATCTTATGGAATGTTTTCAGTATGATTCCCAGCGATATTCATTTGTTGAACTCATTTATGTACTACACAACTGAAAAGTTAATGAATTCCAATATTAAAATCTTATTTTTATTTGCAAGACAAACAGCAATGTATTTTTTTCTTTTAAGAATAAACTTAAAATGTACTTTGCAGAATGACATGAAAGTTTAAATTCCGATATTTGGATCACTTATAATTCGATTTCTGTTAAATGTTTATCCGAAAAAATATATTTTTAGAATAAAATATTTTTAAAAACTAAAGCATAAAAATGAACAATCTGAAAAGTCCTGTACAGAAAGCCATAATAGCAATATATTTCTAGAACCTTCAAATGTGAGCATAAAATTTATTTCCTTACTTTGACAAAATATTTAGAACTCTGTCAAAAGGTGTTTTACGCATTACAGTTTGTTTTACAACTATTAATAATTCAATTTTTTTTGTATTTGAGAAATTTTATTGTTGCATATTTCTTGGGAAATTTCATCAAACAACATCCCGTTTCGTATACCAAAACAAAATGAAAATAAAAAGTTTGAAATGAAAGTTTAACTTCCGATATTTGGATCACTTATAATTCGACTTCTGTTAAATGTTTATCCGAAAAAATATATATTTAGAATAAAATATTCATAAAAACTAAAGCATAAAAATGAACAATCTGAAAAGTCCTGTACAGAAAGCCATAATAGCAATATATTTCTAGAACCTTCAAATGTGAGCATAAAATTTATTTCCTTACTTTGACAAAATATTTAGAACTCTGACAAAAGGTGTTTTACGCATTGCAGTTTGTTTTACAACTATTAATAATTCATTTTTTTTTTTGTATTTGAGAAATTTTATTGTTGCATATTTCTTGAAAAATTTCATTAAACAACATCCCGTTTCGTATACCAAAACAAAATGAAATGTGATTTCAAATAGACGTCAGAATTGTTAAAATCAAATGTTAGAACTAATTCAATATGAAGACATTCTTTTAAATTTATTTTATAACATAAATTTAAAAAAGGTACAATTCCTAAACTAATGGAAAATTAAAAAAATTTCTGTCCAAGATCGCCGTTTAAAATTTAAGGATGTGTTCTGGTAGGCTTTTTTAAATTATAATATTAATAATATTAATAATATATTAGGTATATTATTGGTAGTATTAATGTTTAACTCAATATCTTCGTACTTGTTAATTCAATTGAGCTTGTGCCCAACTCTGAAAATCAGCTCAAACATACATATATTTTCTATATTACAATGTTGTTATCAAATCATATACTTAAATAAATAAATAAATAAATAAAACGTTGGATGGATACTTTGAGAATCTTACCCCGATAAAAATCATTAAACACTGCCTAAGGGAACTCCAATAAAATTGTGGTAAATTATACTCTTGATTAAATCTAAAATTTTGATATAAGCAATACTTTTGATTAAAACAAAAGAAAAACAGTTGACTATCTGTGGAAAAAGACGGTTATTAACTATTTCTTGCACAGACAACAGTACTGGTTTTGTGTAAATAATAATTACCAATTTCACAAATGCTTTTTATTTATTTATTTATTTATTTATTTATTTATTTATTTATTTATTTATTTTTTACAGGGTGTCCAGCGAATAAGAACCTCAATTCGAAATTAAATATCTCGAAAACAACGATCAATAGAATTATGCTGTAAGCGGTTTGTTTATTAGCTAAGCTGTAAAAATGTTATACAGAAGTTTCAAAATTTAGTTACAAAAACCGTTAAAATATGGCGCTGTAATCGCAATGCCTAGAAACTGTGCTTTGAAGTCCAGAGCAGTAATGTCTGATTCCCAAATGGTTCCCTATGGAAGGACGGTGGGAAGTACACTTCTTAATTGGGGTGATCTGGAGAGGCGGAGCCATGTGTTGACAGAATTGAGATTTTTTTCAAATTCTGTTATAAGCTATTTCTGTTTGGATACCAGTGTCTCTGTGGTATGTATTTTCTCTCCTAATTAATAGATCGTGGAATCGAATCCAAGGAGAGGAGTATTTGAAATAAAAATGAAAATCTTTACATTTTAATGTTTATTAAAATTGTGAAAATAAGTTTGAATAAAAAAAAAAATCCTAAATTTTAAAATTTATTTCAGCTAAACAAACCCTTTTTTTTTAAGTCACTGAGCATTTATAATAATGATTCATAAATCATTTTTTAATTGTAGAAAATAGTTTGAATGAAAAAATACAAAGTTTCTATTTTTAAAAACTTAATTAAGTTAAAAAAATAATTTTAAAAACTCATTTTCATTTTTTTTTTCTAATTGAGCACAGAAGAATTATGAAACGTCTAGCGATACGATCCGAAGTTTCGGAAAAGAGTGCCGCCTCCAAAACATTTTTGCTTCGACGTTGATGATTTCGCCTATCATTAATTCCTTTTAAAAATGAAAAACATTAATGCATAAGTTATGTCCCTAAAACATTGTTTACAAATAAAAGAAATATATGTGTTGTGCTAAAACCAAAATATTATTCCGTGATTTATAAATATAAATGAAAAGTGCAAAATTACTTTTTAATTTATACTAATTTAGGTATAAACAATAATATCAATAATACCGCGATTTAAAAATATAAAATAAAAAAAAAAGTACAAAATTATTTTTCTAAATATATGCATTTTGATTTAAATAATTATATGACATTAAAAATTGAATTTAATAAAATATTTTAATAAGTTATTATATAATGATTTCTAAACTTTTTATTGAAAATTCTATTAATTTAAATTTTATAAAATTAAAGTTGGTGCAGTAATTCTGTGACCATATGTCTCCATTTCTGCACATCACCTCAACGAAAAAGTGATTTTTCCCATTTTTCGTCCTACCATAGGGAACCATCTAGGAATGAGGTGCTAGTGCTCTGGATTTAGAAGCACAATTTATAGGCATTGCGATTACTAAATTTTGAAACTTGTGTATTACATTTTTATAGCTTAGCTAATAAACAAACCGTTTATCGCATAATACTATTGATCTTTGTTTTTGAGATATTTAATTTTGAAATCAAGATCTTATTCGCTGGACACACGGTATATGCTCAAATGCAGCTGAATTATATTAATCTATTCACTTTAATTATATACTTCGATTTACTTTTCATAATTATAATTTCATATTCTTTGGTGTTATATCTTTAGCGGATAGATAGAGCAAACTGAATAAACGTGTAGTTTTTGCTAATCATTTTTTTAATGTAAATATTTTAGATGTAAATATAGGTATAAATTATCACAGTTAATTCCATTTTAAATTGGCAGTATCCAATTCCCATTTAAAATATATTCCTTTAAAATATTTACTTATAAAGCATACATTTTCTTAAAATCTTTCAGTGTATTTCCCATGTGACCGATAACATAACTTAAAGGAATATTTATATTAATTACTTTTACATTAGCAAATCTCCATTCAGATAAATTGGATTAGATCAAATGACTGCATGATTGGTATAAACAATATTGCATTATTCAAATATTTTTCATAAAATTGGGTTTTAAAATTAAATTTGAGAATAAATTCTTGATAGAAGCAATTGAAATACAATACAGTTTTCTTAATCTGAGTTATTATTTTAATATTCGGTTCATATTTTTCTTATATGGTATGTGTATTTCAAATGAATTTTATATTTAAAAACTGTTTATTATTTTGTGATTCTATAAATAACTTTCGTACGTGAGAAAACACACAATTTAAATTTATATATAAAAGTAGTGTTGACTTTAAAAAGAAAGAATCTAAAACTGTTTTACATATAATACCATTTAGAAGACATAATGTTTTTAATCTAATTTTTATTTGAATGTTCAGTCACCATAAAATTTAAGTACTGCACATTTTTAAGTAGATTTAAAACAGCAGAATATATTAAATTAGAAAATTCCAAGATTTTATACTGGGTGATATTGTAAAAGCAATTTATTTTTATTCTCTTACAAAGTATTCATTCTTTTAAAATTAATCAGTACACTGTAAATAAAATCTATAAGGTTACTAAAAATCTTCTAGGAAACTTGGGTACATAGAACTTTTTATGTAACTGCGACAACAACAAAAAAAATGCATGAAACAGATTAACGTTCATACTGTAAAAAAATAAAATAAATAAATGAAATATCTGTAAGATAACTAACAATTTTCTAGGAAACTGGGATGCCTAGAACTTTTTATATAACCTTAACACAAAAAAGTAATAGACAGATAACATTTAAAGTAAGCATACAGATTTCTTTAGCTTTACGAAAATAGTTTTGTAGATATACAACTTTATTCTGTACAGTGTGCAGATTTTACATAGTGCAGTACAGATAATTACACCTACTTATAACTTGCCTAGTCTTCACTATATAATTTATTATTCCAACTCATCTAACCATGCTACGACATAGTACTTGGTATAAATTTTATATTCCGTAATAACTGATAAAAACAAGTGATCGTAAATTACTATTAATTCTAGTGGAAGAGCAACGCGAAATATTATATTAAAATTAAATAAATAATCGCGACAAATTTTAATTATCAAATTCTTTAGTTACAAAATCTAAATTAAAAGCTTGCGTTGTGATGTTTACGAGGGCTCTTCCACCTATGATTTATGCTCAAATTAAGTTGAAAAGGAAATGACACACATTAAATTTTAATACTAAAAGATTACCAGAGATTTTACTCTTGATTAAATAATTTTATTTGCATTACGAAATCATAAATATTTACAAACACACTTCAATACATTAATTTACTAAATAATACAAGCAGGATTTTGGACTGCTTTTCATAGTTTAGGTTTAAACCTGAATTTTTTAATCATTAACAACAATAGTTTAACTTATTTTCTCATTTAAAATAGTCAGAATTCAAATTTCACATTTTTAATTACATTATTCATAAACCTTATTTTAAGTCGTTTGGATCCCACTTAACCACAATTACCATATATTTTTTTAAGGATCAAAATTACCGATTATGGGTAGAGATTTTGTGGTAAAAGAAAAACTTAGAGAAGTACCTTGTATTAGTAGACTCAGCTGCTTTAACACATCGGACTCCAGAGCTGTCTAGGGGCATGGGACAATATTCCAAAATTAGATGAAGATTCAACTCAACTTTACGGCAAAAGGAAGGGCCCTTAGCATAAACCCCGGATAGGTATCGGGCGGCATCCTCTCGTTCAGATTGGCGCTATCGAGACATTTTCCCGCAATTTCCAGATAGATTTTCCGACGAAAAGAAGAAAAGACAGAAAGGGTAAAAAAAAATATAGAATCTGTAAACGAAATCACCTTGATATTCACCGTTTAATAATTAAATAATGTATGAAAATGTAAAATAAAATTCAAGTAATTAAATTATATATATACATATATATTCAGACAGTAGAAATATAAGTAATGAAAAATGTTTAAGTTCGCGTAAATTAAAAAAAAAACTTAGAAAATACTAAATTTTATTTTTTCACATATTTGATACTATTATTAGTTTAATTTGGTATCCAATAATATATTTTTTCTAATTACTTAGTTTATGTAAATATATTTAAGCTAAAATATGTTACATGTATTTATCGATAAAATAAATTGACCTTACCTACATTTTCAACGACATTTTGTATGGATATTATCAAGAAAATATAAATGGATATATGCTCAGAAAAATATGTTATATTTTACGTAAAAATAAAGAAAGAAGAATCGTCAGAAAGAAAATAATGATGAGAAGAAATATTATAAAGAAATAAAAATTCGCATAAACTATAAAAAGAAATTATCTTGTTATCCATGGATTAATAATTAGATAATGTATGGAAATGTAAAATAAAATCCAACTAATGAAGAAATACAATAAAACGTTTCATGCTAGCATCAAATTTTAAGTTCCGGGTTTTAGAATGAGACTAAAAAAAAGTAAATCAATGAAAATTTTTAAATGCCGCGTAGTTACAAATATATATATATATATATATATATATATATTCTTATTTTAGAAGGGATACTGGTAATTGTGAACCCCCCCCCCCCCCAATCCATGTGAGTAATATTTTTAGTTAAACGTCTATTAAAAAGGTTAAAAAAATTGGTACAAATTATAAAATTAAAATCCTTTACTTAATTAATTGAATAGGTTAAACTGACATCTCCATCTATGCCTTAAATCTATCAGAATCATTTATACAATATAGCAATTCATCAAATTTTAATACTTAATTAATTTAAAATCAACTCCTTAAATACATTTTTCTAAGGAAACTTTCAAGTTGTTTACCGTCAAATATTGTCTAATATAAATAAAATCTGTTTTGGTTTGGAGATTTATCTGAAATTAATAAACCCACAGAAAAAATGTATTTTTTAAGCAAAAAATAAATCCCTTTTTTTTTTTTTTTTTTTTGCTGGATTTCGTGAAGTTACTTTTGTTTTGTTTGTTTTCTGCAATGTTTTTATTCCATACGTCGTATGGGGAAACACTGTAGGAAGATTTAAAAAATGCATTCGCACAAAATTTCTATCATAATAATGCTTTTGTTTTATCTGAGTAGACTAAAAACTGTGATTTCCACGTTCAAAAACATTAAAAAAGCTACTAAAATCGTGCACATTTTAAGAACCAATTGCTAAAACATAAAAAATATATATATATATCGAAAGACTTATATACATATATATAAAATATATTATTTTATCATTAAAAAAAGTTCAGATATATGTAATACGCAAAGACGTTTATATTTTTAATGTATTACCAAAATCATGTTTACCTGATTGCACAGTTTACTTACATTGTAATGTTTTATACTACAATACAGTGAGAATTTCATACAGTTAACAGATTTATGGAAGAAAAAACTTCTATAATTAAATTAGTTCGTTTAAAAGAGTTCTTTGGAAAACGACCCTGTAAAAAAGTTAAATATATTAAACGATATTAAATAAATTGCATTTTAATTATTATATAGTGTTGAAACACATACATATACTGATACAAATTTTTGGAAATATTTATCCATGAATTTTTATATTACATTTCCATTTCTAACAAAATATCGTATAATTCATGGGAAAAAAATTACTCTATTTAAAATTTTCTTAGCAAAAGGACAGATTTTATAAAACATTGGGCAGTTTTGATTATATTTCTATAGAAGATAATATTGTAGGTGCCCTTCTGGAAGTAGAGTTTACCGAAATCGTTCTGTTGCAAGAATAACAATAAAAACCCTTGTACATTTACCCTCAATTGACCGAGCTGGTTTCGAATCCTCAACGAATATCTTCATGGCCAGAATTCTAAAAACTGGAAAGAGTGTCTCCAATAGATAAAAATATATCTAAGGTAACCAATGATGTGGTGAGACATGCATAATTTCATTTGGCTGATATTAAATTGGAAATAAAATAAGCACCACATCTCCGTAATTACTTAAATTCAACAATAACTTTTACTAAAGTTGTGCATTTTCTCATAGACATTATATCATCAATTTAAGTTATATTTATATTGTCTTCTTTGTGATGTATAAATATAAAATATTTTGGGATTTCATATTCAGTTATCAATGCATTCTCTATAAAATGTACAAAGTTATGGAAAAAATAGTTCACGACTTACTATATAAAAAAAAACGACTATGGTTTTACAAGTATAAATATTTATTTTATGAAAAAAGTACTATTTCTCTCAATAAATATTGATTTGTGCTAAAAGATTACAAATACAGCTTTCAAAAGTTCAGATATTATTTTGATAATTATTTTATATATTTTTCAAGATTTTTCTGAATGATCACTTTAGGAAACCCAACATTCCTTTTCATTTTCAGAATTGCATTCCGCCTTTCTCTCTAAAGAATTATTCTATTTGAGGTATATTTTACTGTTTTATCATAACAAATTTAAAAAAATTTCTTTTTTTTTTAAATAACAAAAATTTCAAATGTTTTTTTTTTTTTTTTTAGTACTTCAAACGTAAATATTTTGTAGCATACAGGTAGATATATATTGTAAATTTACTTTGTATTTCCTATTGTTTAATAAATATAAAATTTAAATTCTCAAACCTCATGCACTAACAACATGGATTAATGTATTTTGAATATTTTTAGATATTAAAATATACAACTTTTTAGGTTATATAATTTTTAACTTATAAAATACACAGTTTGTAAATGGAAACTTAAGATATTTTTCCTCTAAAACCATTGAAAGCACCGTTTCTTGATATTTCCTTATTATGCAGGTTAAACTATATTTCCGGTGATATATTAGCATTAATTTATAATCCAATGCGCTAAAACATTTTGTTGTTTGGAGAATTATTAAGTAAATATATTTTTTTTCATTTTAATAATTACTGTTTTGTTTTAACTGTAATTTTTCTAACTGTAACAAATATGCGGGCAGCTAATATCTTTCTTCTATTCAGATTTGAACACTGAATATTTTTTCACGGTATTTAATGAGAAAAGTTTCAAAGCAATACATTTTGCTAAGAGGTTCACGGTTCATTAAGTTTTTCCCAATCGCATTGAAAGTTTCTGCGGCTTTACATGTTCTTTGTAACATTTTAAATTTATCGCTCATGATATGTATGAGTTGTGAAGAAAGATTTCAAGGCTGATATTTTAAGAAGAATCTTTTGTACAGGTATAACATTTATCGCCAAAGGACAGGCTCAAAAGTTTTTCTTCTGCTCAGAACAAACATAAAATGAATAACAGGAAAATTATTTTTTTGGTTTCTAACAGAGTCGTCCCTTGGTGGCGTCCCCCGTAGTGGCGTTATGAATGATTACAGAGTTTTTTTTTTTTTTTTTTTTTTTTTTTTTTTTTTTATGCTTTAATTTTACAAAAAGTTTGTTAATAAATTATATTAATGAAATATTTTATCCTAAAATAAATGTGTCACATTTATTCCTCGAATTTTAAGAAATGAAACTATAATATATATAAAAAACCACACACACACACACACATATATATATGAAATATTTACCTGTGAAAGCAGCATCATTAGCAATCCACATCGCATTTTTTCTTCTGATTTCGTAGAAGAAATTTTGGGAGATCAGCAAAAAATGTAAGAAAAATTAACATATTTTTTAAAGCTTAAATGACAAGATATAGTTCATGTGATTGATAAGAACTTTTTATGTTAAATATTATTACTTATCTTTAAGTTCTAGACTATTTATTGTGACGTTTTTAAACGTTTCTTGTTCTTGAAGTATATTTTAAAACATTTATGAGAAATTCCTTCTTTACAATTCTAAATCCCTAAACAATTGTTATTGGTCTACATATGCTTATTACGATTGATTTATTCGATGGGATATCAATAAGTTTTCACTCTGTCATAGAAATAATTGAGTAAAATTTATGAAACTGCTACAATATATTAGTACATTTCCATACAGTCACAGTGCAGAGTAACAAGTTTCTGCAAACAGTATTTCAAAAAGAGAGGGGGGGGGGGGGGGTTGTTTACCAGAGGGCGCGATAGTAGAGCCAAAGGGGGCGTTTTTCTAAGTTTTGCCGACCCACATGTGATATATGGTTGGAAAGGCCTGTGGCCATTTTTCAAGTTATGTAATCCCTCCACCTAACTTGTCCTCCAGTGGGCATGAATGGTGTCCGCAAAATTGTGCCCCCCCGGAGGTAAATTAGGGAGAGGGTGCCAGGATGTCCATTACATGAATGCGTGGTCACAGGCCTTTCCAACTATATGTCACATCTGCGGGTCGGTAATAGTTAGAAAAATATTTTCCTTTTAGTCTACTATCGTGCCCCCTATACATCCTTCCTCCTCTTTTCTAAAAATACCGTTTGCAGAAATGTGTTACTGTGCACGGTGACTATATAGAAAAGAACTAATACAATGTAGCAATTTCATAAATTTTATTAAATTATTTCTATGCGAGGACAAAAAATTTGATATCCCCTAGTATTTATTGTTTAAATAGTTCATTGTAGTCATGATTTTTACAGTCAATATTTTCATATTTTGTATTAAAATGATATAAACTTATGGTTTGAATACATTTTGCAGATATTACACAAAAATAAATCAATATAAAGTGTTATATTTGAAATACAGTACTTTGTGGCTGATACATTTACAGGGATGCCGTTTCGAACACACAAAACTATTGATGTATGAGGGTCGATCCAGAAATAAGGTTCCCATAAAATTCACAAATATACAACATTGTTTATTCTCATAGAAATTTACATCATTGGAAAGAAGAAAGTTTGCTCTATTTCTCTACATAATCGCCATCTTTTTCTATGCATTTTTAGTAGACGGTGTTCCGATTTCTGTATCCCAAGTGTTAGAACTCCGGCGCCAACCCGTTGAGGAAACGTTTCACATCTTCTTTGACGTCATCGTCACTCCGGAAGCGTTGGCCACTCAAGTGTTCCTTTAACTTGGGGAACAAGTGATAATCACTAGGTGTGATGTCTGATAACGCCTCCGAAACTGACGGTCTTCCACTTCGTTCTTCATCGTGGACATCCTCCCGAGCAGCACTAAACTCCATGCACCACTTTCGGACAATGTTGAACGGAAATACAGTTCTCCCCATACACCTCTGTCAACTGACGATGAATATTTAAGGGTGGAGTCCCTTTGGCGTACAAAAAGCGAATTACGGAACTAATATCGTTATTGGCGGGACCAACAATGGGAACCTACATCTCGGACGGCTGCTGAACCAAGAATGAATGGCGCAGCAAAGCGCGGCCAGGGGAATTGCGAGTGCGGGAACTGCCGCGCACAGCACTGTTGCCGTATTTCGCTTCGCACCTTCCCATGCGGCTGGAGCTCTTTGGGAACCTTATTTCTGGATAGACTTCCTTATTTTCCCTTCACTGTTTTGAATGTTTTTACCACCTTTTTCTTAGATCCGATTTTTCCCTACAAATAATAACACACAAAGTGTTTAGTTAGCTTTGGTAACGATAATATACAATGAGAATGAAGTGTCCGTTATACTGAACTGCGTTAATGCGAACTTCTGTTTTACATATACTTTAATTTCAGAGACAAATAGAATTATAAATCCATAATATTTCAATATACATTTTAAAAAGTAGTTAAATTGTTCCGAACATCATCCAAAGATTTTATGTAGACTTAAAAATTGTATGCGCAATCCAATATTTGTGTGTAGAATAATTAGTTTATTCAGATATCATATGAAAGATTTGTTATTGTTTGTGACAACAAAGAGCAGCAAGATTTAATGGTCTGAATATGAAGACGAAGCTGGCATTGGTTATTGTTAAAGCTATCCGTAAATATCAGGCATATTCTGTGATCTGTAAGCCCATGACCGTTCCTTGCAAGATAAAAGATAATGACTTTATTAAGAACATGGCTATTTTTAATAGAAATAAACTTATATACAACCTGCAGAGTCTGGCGTATAATTTAAGAGCAAATATCTGGAAACATTTTAATCGTATGTATTTTATGGTAGGTTTAAGCAGCTCATATAGATTTTTTGACATAGTTTTAAGAGCGATTCCTATGCATTTAAGAAAAGAATGTACCATCACCATCTTGTACTCAGTGCCTTGCGGAAATGTGTTGAAGTGTCCTTTATTTTAAACGGAGTAATTAGGGAACTTATCTTTACATATATTTAACTTTCAAACACAAGCTGAATAAAAGATAAATAATATTTCAATATATATTCTAAAAGATCGTTAAGTTGTTCTGATCATCATCCAATTATTCTATGTACATCCAAAAAATGCGTGTATCAACCGATGATTGTATGTATAGTAATTTATTTATTTTTATTTCATATTAAAGTTTCCTTACTGAAAGTTTTACTTACTAGAGTAGAATGATTCAATGGTCCGAATATTATTATGAATTTGTTTCTGATAGCATGTTTAACCGGCTCATAGAAATCCTCTGACAGATTTCAGTATGATTTCTGTAAATATAAAAAAAAAGGGGTCATCCTCATCTCTTACTCAACGTATTGGAAACCTGAATACGCTCACTAATAAATACGTTTAATCTCTAAAAATTATGAAAACTTCATGATACCATTTAAAATTTAAGTACAAAATCTTAGCCTGTATCAATATAGGTCTGATATACACTTATACTGCTATCAGCAGAGGAAATGTAAATGTGCTGTGGAAGATACCTGTTACAAAACTGTATGTTGAATCCATAGAAAAGTCAGATATTGTTGACGACAGTTCTTTATTTGAATTCTATTTCATTCAATTACTTTATAAAAATACAGATTTAAGTTGAAAAATATTCAGAGCCAACTTTGTTTAAAATAGCTAAGTGAATCATTAAAAATAACTTTGGTTAAAACCGGATTAACTTCAATACACCTGGAGCTTTTCAAAACAGCTTAAATTTAAATCATAGCTAAAACCATTTTCTAAAAACATCGTAAAACTCAAACTAAATATCTTACTGTAACTTAAACTCAAACATATTAAAACCATAATGATAACTTTAAAGAAATGAACAGAAAAGAGAGAGCGCGGCAATTGATTAGGGAAACGCAATTTATACCTTTGAACTGGACGATTCCATTTTACAAAAAGGGCAGATCCGAGAATAATCGACTACGGAACGGCTAACGCCATCTATGAAACACTTTAAATTTAATGTCAGTTCTTTTAAATTAATTTACGTTATTGGAAACAATTAACATTATATTCCAGGTGATGAAGGTATTGCTTTTAAAATAAAGAAATTCTATAAGCATTAAAATGTAAAAAGGAAAGCTATTAAATCAATATAAGTTTTCGTAAAGTTTTAAACCCATATTAGCCATAAGTGACAAGTAAAATCCGTTGAATATATAACACAAAAAACAGTTCTCTTTGGCTATATTTATAAATTATATAATCAGAACATAACATAATGTACAGAGAATAATTTACACATTCAAATATTGTGAATTTTACACTTATATCTTCTCTAGAAAAGTTCTACGAAACCAATCCATCTGAGCTTCCAAACCATCCTTTTGCGTAACATAATTTCTTAATTCAAATGCTAACAAAACAAATACTTATGTTAATATTTTCCAGTACAAAAAATAAATAATTATAAAAAGGTAGTCAAATAAAAATCATCATATCAATGCTTTTCATAGGTGTTATTTTATGAATAGTGAAACGTGCAAGCTAAAATATTGTCAAGCTAAAATAGCTGTTCCATACGCTGTTTATTTAAAATTAATATGTAATATATACATATTGATTATTTATGTAAATAAATGATCTGGAGAAAATCATGCATGAAAAGTATGCATGCAAAATTATATTTTTAAATTTTTAATTAATTACTAAATGTAATAAAAATACTACATATTTATGTAAATGCATCTAACAAGAATTATATAAAACAATATGCTGATTCGAACTCCACGTCATTTATTCTAATATAATCAGCTGCAGATCTATTCCCAAGACTGCACTATACATAAGTATTATGTTTCACGCAATAACAATAACTGAATGAGACCACTTAATAGAAATGGATACGCCATTAGAAGGATAGATCTTTTAAATGAGATTAGTAAGGATCGCATTTATCAGATAAAACGTCATACAAATCTAAACAAATTGCTACGTAACTGTCTATCTTGATGAAAATACGTTTTGTTAATGTGTTAGTATAACATAGATGTAATAGAATAATCCTGGAAATATATCTACAGTTTTGATAATATTCAATGCATTTCAATGAATATCGATTAATCGATAAAATTTTAAGTTTAAACTGTGTATTTATAATAGTTAGAATTGTTCTTTATCATTTAGATTTTAAAAAAAAATCCATTTTAAATAGTATTATTTTACTCCGTTACTTGCATAATAAAGAAAACAAGGCGAGCATTATTTTTTGAAAAAAAAAAAAAAAAAAAAAAAAAAAAACGGTGGACTATAGGTTCAGATTTTTAATCTAAGACGAAATTTTAATTCAATTATTTATGCACTATTATGCAATAAAAACACAAAATTATTCATCTAAAATTTACAGATCAAACATTAGTCCCAAGTTATTGAATGTAGGGTAGGGCGATGCAAGAGTGCGTGGTGTACAATAATACGCAGAGTGCTTATTCAACAGTAAAATGTTGCATTTTGCTACACTTGCAAAATATGTAATATCATGATAAGTTAATGGTGAAACAAATCTGTATAATTTAGTGACATTTTTAAAGATTTAACAGAAAGAAAATGTATTGGGCCTTCTCGTTATAATATTTATCCCTTTTGAAAACAGGATCTTAAAAATAGTAAAAATGCGCCAGATTACGTGGTGTTAAAGAGTTCGTAAGGTGATTATCCAATCTGAAACATTTGCGTTCAGATACACTTGTAAAAGGTGTAACATCATGATGAGTTGATGGTGAACAAAATCTTCGCAATTTGTTGAAAATTTTAAAACTTTAGCAGAAAGAAATTGACTTGGACTTTTTAGTTATTATATTCACTGTTTTTGAATACAGCAACAGAAAGAGTTAAAAGGTACTTTGCATTTTTTATAATGTTATTATTGGACTACCTGTCATCCGTGTGATTTGGATTTACTTATTAATATATGGCATCACTCATGTTTCAAAGTTATTTAGCGTAGGTTGTAGAAGAGTCCGTAGTGCCAAGTTGTGAATCAGTGCGCACACACTTTTGTTTAACACATGTTTAAACAATTTTACTTTATCACATATAGCTAAACAATAGGTTTAAATATTTACAGATTGGTATAATAGTATTTCTTATTATAACTCAATTGTATCTATTCTCAGTAAAGTAATTTCCTCAGTTTTAAACTCAGTACCATTGCTTTCATTAGAAAATAATATTTCAGAAGAGAAAGAAAATTTATATAACAAAAAGACAATCGCTCAGTGCGAAATAAACCCGATTTCGGTTTCAAAAAGCATAGCTTTGACTTCAACAACTTCACCTTATATTAAATTAACAGAGTTGACAGCTTATCCACACTCATCTATGCTGCTAACCTAAAATAAGAAAGGCTGAAAATTTGAAATTCTAAGCAGTTCACCAAACAAAGGGAAGCTTGAAGGTAAAGTTGCGGATAAAAGCTAAAAACCTTTACCAAAATAAAGTGCGAAAGCAAGCCAACAACGCTACACACTGCACCGAAGGACAAAATGTGGATATGTCTAGGCTGCCCAGAAATCTATATAGAACCAAACTTAAAGGAACGAGTGCATTTATTGCAAAGACTAGTGGCACGATAAATGCACAAAATACCCAGGTCGGAGTAAAAGCAAATATGACGTTTGTAAGTAAAGAGCATATTTTATATTGTGCACCATTGAACACTTAAATGAATACTATTGCCTTCCTTGGGTGTAGAATAGAGCGCATTCAGGAGGTTAATCTTTTTTTAAAGAAATACCGAAAATCATTTTTATAGATTGATTAAGGGGTCACGGGACTCTTAAAGGTTCAAAATTTTCGAAATTTTAATTTTTTTTACATATAAACTTCTATTTTTTCTGAACATTTTGATATGATTGTTTCCGTGAAATTCCCATTAAAAATTCGTTATGGCTTTTAGAATTATACCTGCTGAATAGCGGAAGCGGCGTTTCCGACACTTTTAAGTCATTTTTCTCCAAATAACGTTTTTGGGCATAACTCGCAGGATATCTCATATACTTCTGAATATTTTTTCATGAAATTCGCAAAACATACATTATATGTTAGACTGTATAAACTGAACCTAAAATTTCATTTTTATTGTTCAAAAAAAATATTTTTTATGTGATTATACAGTTGAATATTTCAAAATTTTGAATTAGCTAAATACAACTTTGTATTAAAAATACGAAATTGCTTTAAATACAAATTTATCTAGGTTCAGGGTAATTATTATAAACCGAAGTATAATTAGGAATAAAACATTTCATTCTTATTGCAAAATGTATTTTATAATCCTGCGCGTAAGCTGTTATACCAATTTTCTGCTCAAGAAATTACTGACAATACGGCACCCCCTGTAAATATTAATTCTTCATCTAGCATTTTTGTTTTAAATATATAAAAGGAAACGCCTTTTTTTTTCCAATTTTAAAAGTCCTGAGACACCTTAATGCAATTTCTTTGTTAGCTTAAAATTCTATGAATATGTATACATTATAACATCATCCCTTAAACCTATTTACTGTTACGAACTGAAATAGCTTAATTTTATACTACTGGACATCTTTACTTTATATACGGTATCTTGGGGTGATTTTCAAACTGAAGAAGCTTGTGTAATTAACAGAGAGCCGAAATAAATACACAGAAATTGTAGTCTGTCCAAGGCTGTTTGTTTTTAGATAATCAACTATTTTTCTATTTCAGTTAGTATTTTTTTAGTAACAAATAGCTTTTTCTGTCTTGTACAAAATTAATTTCTTAATGCTATAAAAATGTTTAACTTTTAGCTTCATTGATTTTAAATTCCAATTTTTCGAGTATACCAACACTAACACAAGTGATGCTTTGCGTTTGGACACTAGGATATGTTAACGTTCTAAAAACAAAAGAGTAACATTTTTTTGTGTGTCCATCTCCCGGGGAATTGAATTTTTTCAAAAGTGTAGGTTTTCATAAACACCCGGTTAATTATCAGACAACCTTCGTGGTAATTTTCAAACGCTATTATGTGCTATAAAATGTCTTTTGAGTGGTCCTGCATAGTAAATCAATTTTTTTGTCAGTGACATATGGAAAATTTCGAATTAAAATATATCTTTCAAAACTTATCTGTTAATTAAAATTAAACTACTTTATAGAGTTTAGGCAAAAAAAAATTATTAATATCGGTTTTCAAAATCTTAGTTTTTATATTAGGTATGAATACGATTTGATCTGAAATCCATTTCAGAATGAAATATATATGACGTATATTATTTCAAAACATTCTATCTGGGACAGGTCAGATAGTTATTTCGCAATTGAAGAGCTAAGTGGAAGAACATGTTAAGAAACAAAAATGACATTTGAAGAAATTTGAAGTTGAAGTTTTTGCTGTAAATTTTACTGATTTATTTTATATTTGATATCATGTGTTTGAAATATAAACAGGTATGGTACAAAACTCTCTCAGAAAAACTTATTCATATTTAATTTTCAAATATTAAAAATTATTAATATTATTGACATTTTTAAATATTAAAATGTTAAATATTAATGAATAATGTCTTAAATCTCCAAGACTAAATGGAATCTTAGTATTTAGCTTCATCATGTGATAGGATACCTCATTACGCTTTCATTCAAAAGACAAAAAATAAATTTAGAAAATGTGGCATAACATGTTCATCCACTCACCTCTTCAATTATAATGATGAGAAAAATCTGTTGAAAGTTAAAACGGTATTTTTAAACAAAGATGAAGATGATTGATATTTGTGACCAAACGAAAATCAATGTCAATTTGTTGTCAAGTCCTTTTAGATTTTTCGAATTATTGAGACTCGATCTCTTTATCATTCCCATGCTAAAGCTATTGAAAATGTGGAAGTATTGTACATTAGTTTGAAAATTGTTTTACAAAGATAGCTTTACTATCAAAGAAAACTAATATGGTTAGATCTTTCGAAATTAGTGCTGTCAAACTATTTTAGAGTATTAAGAAAAAGCAAGTTAGGCGAATTTTCCTTTTTCCTTCTTTCTTATTTTTTTATTTCTTATTTTTATGGAATTGGTGTCGGGTTAACGTTCTTATTTAACATTTTCTTCAGCCATCAGAGCTGTTTGAAATATTGAAATTCTTTACTTATTTATATAAATGTATGTGGAACGGATGTAACTACAGGAGCTAAAATATTTCTGTGAAAACACCTTAAAACATATCTGTATTTGCTGAAATATAAATGGATTTGTGTATGATTTTGTGTATTCATGTCTTTTCCTGTATTCAGAATGTTTTGATAAAAACCCCAGTTTTTATCATAACATTTTACAATGGAGTCTTAATTACCCTAGTTGTTGTTCAGATCAGTTCCTTAAATACCCCCCACAAATAGCTATCTAGAAATTACCCCTTGGGTGTCTGAAAATTACCTTAAGCACGGGATAATTTTAAGACATTAATTTATTAAATTTTGTTGCTGTTATTAGTGACAATTATTTTAAAATGCTGAAGAAGAATCATGATCTTACCAAGAAAAAGATTTAAAAAAAAATATAGCCATCGATTTCTGAGTAATTGTAAAAGCTTTGTTTTTGTCTGAAAATTACACCAGGCTACCCCATATAATTAAACTGTGCAAAGTGTGTCATGATTTAATTGATTTTATTCTTATATATTCATATATGCATTATTATTCAGTTTAGGGTAAATATATTTATATAAATGCTCAAAGACACTCTCAATGTTGCCCATACTATCCTTTGGTGAAGTGGCTTCCATAAAACAAGGACAAAATGAATAACCTAATAATATAGCGAAAACTGAAACTGTGCACTGCACGTTTCGCGCCAATAAATTACCAGTAATGTGATCAAAACAATGGAGCACTGTGAGCTTATCAGTATTTAATCAGTATTTAATCGCGTATTTTATCATCGCTATAATGGCGCTTTGCGTGCCTCTTGCCTCATAATTCATTAAAACGACAATCGCTGTAATGGGTACAAATACACGTTCCATGCAGAAACTGTTATAACTACAATCATCGCTATAATGTGGTCCTCAGCGCGTAGAGTCCAAAGTCCTAGAGCCATAATATGGTTGAATTTAAATCTTAAATTTAATTATTTTTCAAAAGAAAATAAGCTTATTAAAATTTGAATATAAAATCCGATAGCCAAAACCAAAAAGTGTATACAAACTTTAAATAAACGATGAAAAAAAAAAAAAAATGTTAACCAAGAATTCATTTCAAAATATCTTACACTTAATAAACACTTGCCTTATTCGTCTATTCTGCCATAATCATATCTTTAGCCAATGCCTGCTATAAACATGACTGATTTTGACATTATTGTAGGTTTAAGATTATGAAAGTGACCCCGCACAATTTATCTACAGGCCAAATTAAGCCTTTTTTGTTTCATCTTCAGGAATATTCTACCTCAAACTACACTGGTTTCCAAAAATTAAGGAAAAACAACAAAAATAGAGATTACCCAAAATTTTACATGAAGATTTTTATAAAACTGAGTCACACAATACAACACATAATAAGGCTTAAAATAACATAATTATAAATTACCAGACGATTGTGGTCTTTGAGAAATAATTACAATTATAAAATAAATAAAATAAATGTGTGTTTTGTGTAGGAAAAGAACCTTTAATCTAGCGTATGATCGATACTAGAAGCAATACGGCACATACAGCGTTGCGGGATACTGTTTATTATGCGATCGATAGTTTGGAAGGGAATTGCGAGTCATTACTATTCTAAAGCAGTTGTAAGCATGACAAGGGTCTGTTGAGGGGGGTTGAGAGCAGCAACATATCTACTTGAAGCTTCGCAAACGTGCTCGATGGGATTCAAGTCCGTTGATTCAGCCGGCCATCCCATGTACTGAATTCTTTGGTTCTGAAGATAATGTTCCACGATGCGAGCCCTGTACGGTCTAGCTTTGCTGTCCTCTAACAGACGACAACCTATCAACGTAAATCACAACGAATTGCTCCGGCATAAGGGCACGTATAAGCATCAACAATTCCTTTCCATAGACGTGAGCATTCACAGTTGCAGGTGGAAAGACATGGAGGTCTGTGCGTTTACCCAAAGTGATATCACCCCAAATACAGACACTGCCTACTCCGAAATAATCTATTTCACGAAAGTTTCATGGAGGATCTCTGTTCTCTCCAAATCAAATAATGGTTACTACAGTCCTGGAGGCTGAACCGGGACTCATCCATGAAGAGAACACGCCTCCATTGATAAGTCGTCCAGTGGACATGTTGACGTGCCCATCTTAAACGCTCCCTCCGGTTACGTTAGGTCAGCGGCACACTAGTGGCTGGTCGCCTCGCGTAAAGATAATCTTCATGAAACCTTTTACGCACAGTAGAAGTTGATACCAACCTTCCAGTGTCAACAGCAATAGAAGCTCTAAGATGAGAGGGGGCTGCTGCTTTATTCTTACGTACATATATCAGCAAGGGTCAGCTAGGTGGGGAGGCCTACCAAATGGCTTAAGCACTCACAAGCCCCACCCATACATATATCAGCAAATATCGGTCATCAGTGATTGTCGTAGCTCTTGCCCGTCCTTGGCTGAATCATCTGGAAACCGAATCAGTGGTTTGAAATTCTTGCCAAAGCCTATGAACAACAGGATGACTCACATTTTCCCATATGACCACCTCTGTCTGACTTTGACCTGCCTCCGATCTTCCAATAGCTTTATATCGCAATTAGGAGGACAAAATTTTACCTCGAGGTCATACTAATGAATTGGATATCTTTCTTATATCATGATCATAGCGACACCCGCAGCCGTACTCACTAGCATGCACTTTTATGCTCCACACAGATGGCGCAATCCGATACTCATTTTCATTTTTGTAATTTTATCCAGCAACTTTTAGTTAAGAACATATGCAAATGTCATAGGTATAGGTTTATTTTTAAACTTGTTATCGCTCTTTTTGTGATTGTGGTGGTTGGAGGGGAAAAGGCGAAATGTATCATCATACATCTTTTTTTCTTAACACTGAAATAATATTAATATTCAAATAATTAAATCTCGTCATCATTAAGCGCAATATAGTATTCTAGTACACTGAGTTATGCTCACAAAAGACCACGCCGACCTCATAATCATTATTAAAAATGATTCATTAAATAAATATTCATATATACTTGATAATCAAGAACAAAGAAAATGAAAGCTAAAATTTTATCTTAAGTGACCTAAAAGCAAGAAGTGGTAGACGCAAGAAAATGCACTAAAAATCCGTCTTCGAAAATATTTATTTAAAAGAATTTCCTAGAAATAAATATATTTATAATCGATATCTCCTGTTTATAGATCCATTTTTTTGGGATGAAATAGTAAACAATAGATGTTTTTAAGTATGCACTTAACATGAGAAAAATAATAAATATTTCTCTCGGGGAGTATGGATGCACTTGTCTTTTTTAAAAAAAACGAATAATTTATATGATTTAACACCAATTCAAAAACCGGACAAAGCACCGGTCGAATTGAAATATAAATAGCTACCACACAGCATCAGCAGAAATCTACCCACATAGCACACATAACATTACAAACAATTCTATGTTGCATCTCCGTTGGTGAAACTGTTATCAACCTTGCCGCAAACAGAAAAATCAACCATCTTTAATTTAAAAATATTCTTTCATTTTTTACTGCTTTCACTGCACCCACATGATTCTTCGCTGAAGGCAAGGCCACAACCTTGAACTCTTGTAATCAAAACCGAGAATGAACGAGCACAGACTCTGCGTTGCAATACGGGGAGGGGAAGTCATAACAACTAAATTCGCCAATTGGCAGGGACACATATACTAGAGTCTTGCGTTGGCATAATTTGTAATGTTAAAGGATAAGAAAACTGCTTTATTTAAGAGGAAAATTTTATAGATTTTTTGAAGATAAGATGCCAATTAGTAGTAAATTGATACAAATTTTGAAATTATGTATTAAACTGATTTGAATTCGTTTGTCTAGAAGAGGGGCTATAAGGGGAAATGACTTCAAGTTTAGAAAGTAGTAGAATTTTCCAGAGGATTCCTTTCCCGGAAGTCAGATTTTAAACTATATTTATCATTTTTAAGTAAGACGAAATGTTACGTAAGAAAGAAAAGAAAAAAGTTTTAAAAAGGAATTATTTAAAATAATTTTAGAATGCGAAATATTAATATTAAATGAATAAAAATTAATAAAATATTTTTTTTAATTTAATTAAAGAAAAATATGGTAGTGGTTGTAAGTAACCACAACAGTGATTTTTCCTTAAATTTTGGAAACCAAAAATTAAGGATATTTAAGGTTTATTTTCGTGAAGATGAATGCAATTTGAGCATCCGACCGATTTGATCTACGTTGAGGTAGATGGTGAATTCGAGCATTAGTGAAAGCATATATGATTCAATATGAGTTAAAACATATCCTGTGTTTAACGCGCACTCAGATTTATAGCACTAACCTATTGGAATAGAAATTATTCAAAAGTAAATATGGTATACTGAATGTTGGAGTAGCACAGTTGAGGTTTATTCTAACAGAGCGTACAATGTACAAACCAGGAATCGAACATGGACACCGTGACTTGTCGTGCCAGCTATATATATCGTCTATATATTGAGCTATCCGAACGATACCTGCCTGACATAATTCACTTCTATTTGTTAGACATGACTGCGAACTGCAGCTGTAGTTTCATTCATCTCGGATATACCTTTTCTTCTCCTGTCTCCTGTCTAACTCTCATATAGCCTTTATATGAGGAAATGTGTAAGAACACGGTAATACCATGTGATTCGGTCATAACGACCTTTTTTTCAAATGGATAATCCATATCCAATGTTGGAGTAGCACAGTTGAGGTTTACTCTAACATACTGAACAATGTCGACATATAATTTATACGGTTCGAAAAAAAAATCCTTCTCTTCATTAGGAGAATATTACATGATATACAGGAGTCCCCGTGTTCTCATACACATTTGGGTCATTTTCAATATCTGTCCATGTTTTGGAATAGCAAAATCAAACTTTTAGAAATACTCAGAAAGTTTTTTTTTTTTTTTTTTTTTTTTGTAAATAATTAGTTTACCTCATAAACATTAATATACAAGCACCAGCAGATCACGAATTACTAATTTAACATTTTAAAACAATTTTTTTAATTTTAATGAACTTGGTAATGGCATCAGTGAGCACGGTAATGACACTTTGTAATAGAAAAGTTAATATATCCGTGTATATTATTCTATATTTATACGCGTAATAAGCTCAAAAACATTTTATTAATTTATTATTATCCCTTAAGCAATTTATCAATATCGGCATTATTTTCTGCAACAAAAAATCGTGACGAAACAGGTACGGGTGGTTGATCAAACTGCACATAGAATATCATCATTTATCTCAAATTATTCTACATAAGGCGTATATTTAAAATAGATACATTATTTCTTGGAGTATTTCATCTTATTTCAAAGTCTTCTGATGATTGTTTCTTGTGTTTTATCACCATTATTTTAGTTTCTATCTTTGTTCCCTAGTGGTCATTTCTTTTACAGATATGATTTGTCCTTTAGCGGTTTTCTGAAGATATCATACATGTTCTTTTCTAGCAACTCCACCTCTTAGTGCAGATTTTTTAAAATATTTTTTTCTTGATTGCCCTGCATCTTCTGTTTTCTCCCATTTTCTATATAAAAAGCAAAAGAAGCCCATTGTAATGAAATTCAAAATTGTAAAGTATTTTTTAATAAATTTATTTTTTAAATTCTTCTACACATTTAGAATTATAAAAAAAAATTTCCCAGCACTGGCTAAATTTATATTAAATTTGTGTTTAAAAATCCATTTAATAATTAGAAATATTCAAATGAATATGTTTTATTCATAAAATATTCATATTTATAATTATAAAATGTTTTTCTCTATGATTTTTATGTGTTATGAGTTATTTTCTCTATGAAAAAATATTTTATTTATGACTATACCATCAAATTAAATTTCACACACACACACACATATATAGCTTTATTAATATATAATTAGAAATATGTTAACAGTATATATTCATATTACTGTGTGAACTTAATCTTGTCATTACCATAGAAATGTTGTTATTACAGTGGCAGAAAACAAACACGGTAATGACAAATTAACCAAAATATATTTTTTTCTCCATGTATAAATGACAGTCATTATATCTTTTAGCCAATGCAATGATTTTGTATTCTTATATAATTAAAACAGATTAAGAAATAAAAGTTCATTTAATTATCAATTATATGTTACGCTGTAATTACGTACACAAAAGTACTCACCAAAACATTAACCAAAAATCTTTGCTTGTTTTACTGAAATTATAAAACTATTTACTCTATTCACCTAAACCTGATAATAAGTTGACTTTTAAGGATTTTTTGCCTTGATAAAAGGACATGTGCTGCCCTCTAAAAAAATTCAGATGAACATTTGGTCAGAAGCATGATAATGATACTCTTTCTTAGGACACGGTTTTAAAAAATTATTGTGAATTATACATAAGTTTAATTTATGAAAATAAATATTTTTTGAATTAGTAGCATCTCTTTAAATAAAAATGTATTACAATATTTATAACAGTCCGATTAGGCACCGTCCAGATACCTCAATTTATACGTAAAGCACTGGCACGTTAAGACAAGGTATTCAGGTTCGAGTCCTGAATGTAATTTTTTTCGTTCTATTGCAATAAACTTTACCGGCGATACTCCAACCTTAAGTATGATTTATGCAATCGAAAAAAAAAAAAACCTCATTCTCTTGAAATTATGCTAAATTTAATAAAACCGTCATTTTTAAATGGCAGCATTATTATTTAGTGTGATCAAAGTAAAAGTAAGTATGATTTATAAACAAATTTCTGTTAGTTTTTTTTTCGGAGGGAGGGGGTGAAAGATATTTTCGTAAATCGAAACAACTAAGATGCAACATTCATGTATTTTATTTTTACTGCTCTTTAAAGGCGGAACGAATATCTACAGTAAATAAAGAAAGGATATAGATGAATGTGAAAAAGTTTGAAAGTATTGGAAGAAAAATCAATAACTTGATTCTATGAATTACTACTCTTTTGCAAGACTTGACACAGGAAAACTTTACAGAAAAATGCACACATGCTGTTAGTCACTTAAGTGTAAATGATAAATTTTAGCTAAAAGCTGACTATTTTGTTGACGAAATAACATATTTTTTTACTATTTATTTTACTTTTTTCTTTTTATTATTAACTATTTATTTCTTATTTTACAGGAAATTGATAAATCGATCATGTTGCAATAACAAAGAAATGATTAGATATTCTATCAAATATGTAATGTTATATTGATATATAATTTAAAACTTAGTTACAACCATAAGCGAAAATAATTATTTATAATTATATTAGAGTATATTTTAACATAAGAGATGATAATATTTTCTATAGATTCTTTATTTTTAAATAAAGAATTTTAGACATTTGGAGTTACTGTATTACTGTTATCATTATTGTTGTTGATATTTTTGTTGCTTTGTAACTATTATCTTTATTATATAATTATTATTGGCATTGTTTAAGAAATTTTTAGGTATTTGCTTTAGTTATAAGCATTTTTTTTTTAAAGAAAGATTAATTAAATTCAGGTAATAAATGATATTATTTTCTTATGTACTGGAAATCTACTTAAAATATTTTGAATTTTAAGTGGCTAAAAACTTTACAAATTATTCATAAACCCGCCAGTACTTTTTAAATGAAAATTTATAATGATTAACGACTTAATACTACCACTGCAAAGAAATTCTGGATACTTATTTTTTTAATGTCTAACAAAAAAATTTAAAAAAAAATCACTTAAATGTATAGCGAAAATAAATTCTTGGTTGCATTAGTGGGGATTTTAAAATGTGTTACGTAGCCCATTGTTATGTTGTTATGAACATTCTGAACTAAACAATCCATCGAAATATAGAAACAATAAAATAATGCATAATTCGAAATCCCGTATGGAAATTTAATGTATGCTAAAATGTTTAATTTTTAATTACCCATTAAATTCCAGTATTTCAGTAATTTATTTTCCCTAAACTGTATATATTTTTAAGTGTTTTAAAAATATATTTTTTTTCAAATTTTCTCCGAAATACCGTTAAATTATTTTCAATATTTTAAGATTTTTTACTAACCGCATAAGGAACTTTTTTCCTGCTAGATATATAAAAATAAAAAATCATCTGAGAAATTAATTTTACTATATGATAATGTAATTTAAAAAATATATTTATGTCTAAAGATTTGATTTTATTACATTAAAAACTATTTATACATGGATTTAAAATTTAATATTCGCTTTAAAAATAATAATACATTAGCATTTATATAACGTATGATTGTTTCAACAAATGAAAGATATATTAACGCAGTAGAATATGAAACTGAACTTATTGGAATTTCCTTACAGATACCATGAAGTTTAATGGGTCAATCCATTTCAAGTGGTCCGGAAAATCATTTTTCGTTGCATGATCATTTTTAAAAATCTGAGATTTTTTGTACAACAACCCTAACATGATGGAAGTTCATAATGACTATTATTTTAATTTTATTAATTTTTGTTTGTGCATCGCGGCCATCTTTTTTTTTTTTTTTTTTTTTTTGTCATCTGCAGCAATTTTCTCATATGAAGCGTTTACGGAATTGTAAATAATTCATCGCTTATTTCTCCAATTCTAGTGAGAGTAAAGCAATTTGTACAGAATACATTTGGCTAAAAATTTGGTAATAGAGTAGTTTCCGAAAATAAATCCTTATTGGTGAAATTTAAGCATAAAATTTCAGTTTTTTTTTTTTTTCAAAACTTGTCCATTTACAAAAGGAAATTTTTCTAGCAAGGAAAACAGTGAACATGGCATAATTTTGTTTACAAATAGGCCAAAAGTACTTGTACTCACATGCCAAGTTCCAGATCTGGATTTGCTTTCTCTTCGCTGAAAAAAAAAAATCCCAAATTTAAAAAAAAAATGTCAAAAATCGCACTTTTGAGGCTTTATTATCTCTGGTGGGGCACGATATTATAAATCTGAAGTTCTGGTTCCTGAGAGCATTGTATGGTAGTGTTATGCACTAGAAATTTCAGGATGTAGATTTGAATACAAGCTGAGATATGGCAAGGGCAACATGTCAAAACAATATTGCCAAACTAGTCGCAGCTGAAAATTTATCTCAGAATGTCATTTAATTTATTTTTTGAATATCGTTAAATAATAGTAACAGAAATTAATTTAAAAAGCAATTATGCCTAAGGCCATACATTTTGTATGGTTTCCGTATTTTTTTGTTCTAAGTAATTTTAGTAACTAAAAGAATCCTCATCACTTTTACATAAAGAAAAATATATTTTAATACAAGGCCTGAGACAAAAGCAGTATAGGGAAAGAGAAGAGATTGTAATGTTGTCATACTTGTTGAGACATGATAAAACGCACCAAAACACATTCTTGCTGGTTGGTTTAAAAACCACAATTTTTATCTTTCTCAAAATTTTATTTGTAGGAACCAAGTCCTGTCATCTCTGATAACTCTATTGAAGATCTTGGACTTGCTGGCTCATAGAAAAAAACTTTGTAATCTCTATGTGCAAGTCTCACTTCATAAATAATTCTTAGCTTACTTCTTATGCAAAAATGTCTTTTTTCAGCAGTATAAATTTTGAAAGGGCTTTGGATATCTTTGCTCTCTGAAAATTACTTGAGGCACATGCATGGTAACATCGTATAAATGTTTCATTTACGGGAACATACTTATGGTAGGAACAAGTATCAGGGACTGGCAAGCAGCGTTAAAATTTTGGTTTTGATCATGTCTCAACAAGTATGTCAACATTAATAGCTTTTCTGTGTCTTTATTCTGTTTTTGTCTCAGGTCTTGTATTTTTATTTCTTTATGTGAAAGTGCTGAGATTTCTTTTAGTTACTAAAATTACAACAAAAATTACGGAAACCATACAAAATGTAACCCTTACCCAGGCAGCACATCTATATGGGCCCATATGGGCAAAAGTGGGTCAGGGATATAGATCTATATGGGCTACCCATATTGGGCCCGCATAGAATGTCTTTTTCCATATGGGCCCATACGGGTTATTTATATATATCTATATGGATGTCTATGTCGATCTATAAAGATATCTATATGGATCTATGTGGGCGACCCATATTGGGCCCGCATAGAATGTCCACTTTTTTTTCCATATGAGCCCATACGGGTTATTTATATATATCTATATGGATGTCTATGTCGATCTATAAAGATATCTATATGGATCTATGTGGGCGACCCATATTGGGCCCGCATAGAATGTCCACTTTTTTTCCATATGGGCCCATATGGGTTATTTATATATATCTATATGGATGTCTATGTCGATCTATAAAGATATCTATATGGATCTATGTGGGCTACCCATATTGGGCCCACATAGAATGTCCACTTTTTTTTCCATATGGGCCCATACGGGTTATTTATATTTATCTATATGGATGTCTATGTCGATCTATAAAGATATCTATATGCATCTAAGTGGGCTACCCATATTGGGCCCACATAGAATGTCCACTTTTTTTTTCCATATGGGCCCATACGGGTTATTTATATATATCTATATAGATGTCTATGTCAATCTATACAGATATCTACATGGATCTATGTGGGATGCCTATGTAGATCTATATGGGCTACCCATATTGGGCCTGCATAGAATGTCCACTTTATTTCCCATATGGGCCCATATACGATCTATAGAGATATCTATAAAACTATTTACATAGATCTATAAGGATTTATAATGTGATCTTTATAGATTTATAGGTCACAGAACTAAGGGACTTCGCTCACATGAAAACACCCGCCCTGTAATGTAAAATTTATGGACAGGTTTTCGAATTTCTCACTTAAATTTGAATATTTTTAAACAATTTTTTTTTTACATATAGGATAGCTGAGATTGTTCTCAGGGCTATTTTGCACTTTTTTGATTTTGGTTACAGATTTTTTAAAATAAAAGTACTTTCACCTACGAAACCGGTTCCGAAAGTGAAGGTATCTTTATTTTTTTTTAAATCTCCAACCGAAATTGAAAAGTAAAAAATAGCCATATTAGAGATCGACCTCGGCTATCCTATGCAAAAAAAAATGGTTTAAAATAATCAAACAATAAACTTTAAAACAAACATGCCTATAGGTTTACCATTACTGAGCGGGTGTTTTTAAGTGAGTGAAGTCCCTTAGTTCTGTGACCTATAAATCTATAAAGATCACATTATAAATCCTTATAGATCTATGTAAATAGTTTTATAGATATCTTTTAGATCGTATATGGGCCCATATGGGAAAAAAAGTGGACATTCTATGCAGGACCAATATGAGTAGCCCTTAAAATTAAAAAACTGTTAGTGAACTTTAACAAAGTGCTAATTTAAAGTGTATTTTTTTTTTTAAGTTGTAAACTACTATAACTATTTTAACCGTGATCATATGATTAGCTTGTTTAGTTTTAAAAATATTTTTGTAAACATCACTTAGTCAAAGTACCCGAACAATATAGAAAACATTAGACCAATACTAAATATTTCTATTAAGATAAGTGTAAATTCAGTAATTTCATACCATCGTATCTTTTAACACTAAAGTATCTGAGCGGCATGAAGTTTAACAATGTGAAGCCTGAAATTTCTTAAAAATATTTAATTTCAAAGCACACATACTTTTTTTATGACAAATTTATTTTTTAAACTACACTAGAAAGTGCCCATCCCAAAAATTTTACAAAATTTATTATAATTGCAGTTTTATATGCATTCTATCATTCAAAATTGGAATAAAAAGTTTCAACAATTCAAATTTCAATAGCATTTCTCAGGAACATTATAGGTCAAATTAATTTGTAAATCATTATTCTGATTTTCTGCATCTAATAAATTACATTTTCACACTGAATTTATATTTCTTGTTCAAAAATCTGAACAAGTTATAAACTAAGTACTGGACTATGTAGAAAATAATATTTAGTTAAATCAGTAAAATTTAAACAAAGAAGCAAGATGAGGTAAGGAACAAAGCAGATGATCTAAGTATTTTGGAATTAGCTGAAAAATAATGATAAATTTTCTTTATTTACTTTATGCAGGTTAAACAACGAAGCAAGATATGAGGTAAGACTTGAACAAAGCAGATGAGAAAAATAATCATAAATTTTCTATATGTAGCTAAATAAATTTAATGTAAATCATGTATGCACCGAACAAAGTTCTGCGGGAAGTTTGTCTGATGGACCATACACACTTCAGACAAATTCAATATTTTACCTTTTCACACACACACGCGCAAAAAAAAAAATACTTAAGGAAGGTAAACATCCTGGTGGTCTTGAAGGCTTCACAAATACCGTAATGAAACTGAGACTACTTGGGGCAAGTGACATGATTACCCCCCCCCCCCCCCCACACACACACACACACAAATTTCCTTCTGGAGGCCACCAGCGACCCCAGGTCTTGTGATTTCAGGGTTAATGTAAGAGCAATGGTTACATATGGAATTTCTCATATTTTTAATATTTTAGGTTTTATACATTTTAGACAGTCTAAGTCTGCAATAAATCCATTTACATTTTTACAAAATTTTAATTATTTCTAAACAGTAGGTATGTAATTTAATTTTTACATCATCAAATAATAGAAAAAAAATTACAGTAATTTCCTGCATATAAACCGCAGCTCAGATACCAGAATTTGTTTTAAATAAAATGTGATTTACTGTTGCTTAGCATTTATTTGACTTTATTTTTTAAATAAAATACCCAGTTTGAAAAAGACTTAACTAAGCTGCGGCTTATACGCGGGAAAATATGGTACTTTCAATTCAATTTGTTTAAAACCTGTATTTCAATTTAATTTTTATTTAATGGTTAAAATAACTTAAGCATAATTTAAAAAATATATTTAATGCAACTTAATTCCAGAAAATTAATCCATCTGTCAGCACATTGTAAAATCTTTGGTAATCTTTTGCATGCAACCTAATACCAAAAAATATTGCTTTTCCTATACT